>JABRWK010000005.1:1057957-1082953 GCA_013372445.1 Hypothenemus hampei
AAAAAAATGTATATTGAAGAATAGAAAAATTTAATAAAAATCAAATTATTTCCAAATAATGTTAGCATTATTAGGTTTCAATAAATTTTCTACAAAATAAACAAATATTTTACATAAGAAAATCACTTGGTTCTCCATCCAATACATACGAATCAATTCCACGAATCGAGATTGGAAAGTTTAAAACGCATTGAAATTGAAACCATTCAATTTTCCTTTTTTGAAAGTGTTTTCGTTCACGTATGACACGTGCCATATATCAAATCTATCTTGTTAAAGTCTTTAAATGAAAGAAATAATTCTAATTTTTACATAAATACCATTATGTAAGTTGTGTATTTTGGTATTTTTCGAAAAATCTGCTTACCATTAACTTCCAAACAAGCTTCCTGTGTCCCCATAGCGTTCGTGTTTACTTCGCATAAATAACATCCCCTGTCCGATTCCTTCACTTGTTTTATTCTCATTTGCCAGGTATACAAATTATCGTGAGAAACGAAAATTCTACTATTATGTGTCACAACTTTTGTCCCGATACTTAATATTGTATGGTCCTCAGCTCGAACCCAAGCAACCTGGAAAAATATTTGTTTACTGTTGCAATATATTTCCTACTTTTCAAGGTGAATGGTACCAATCTCTCATTGACAACCCTGTAAAGAGCTGGTCCATATGAGTCCAATAAAAAATTGCAAGAGATATTTTAAGAGTTAATATATATTCAAATGATAAACGAGCGTACCTAAGCCCAGGGTTGCAGAAAAAAAAAGAGAAGTAGGGAATGGACAAGAAACTGCCTATTGCAACCCTCCAGAAAAAAAGATACTTTAGCGGCAGGCATTAACACGTTTTTGTCCCCTCAAAACAAGGGCTTAATGGAACAATTTTCAGTTTTTCTGTGGTCTTATTAACGACCCGGATCCGTCCCGGGGGTGGTTTGGAGGTAACATTAAAATGACGCTTTGAATAGTAGTTTCAGAATTCTGTACCATTATGGGAATATCATGTTTTTTCTAGTTTTTTTCAAAATTAATATTTTTCGTATATTTGCTTTCATTGACGAAATTGAAACTTGATGCTTTGGAGAAAGAAAGAATTTGCTTTATATAGGGGGACAAAGGAAAGTTCTCTATAATAGGAAATTCGAAACTTTAGAAATTTCATGCTCAATTTAACTGATTTAATTAAACACAAAGTGTTCTAATTTATGAACAACATAGTTTTATGAAAAAAAAACACTCACTAAACTTAGATCTGCACATTTTTGGTTATCTTATTAACTTGGAAGTTAGTGTTGAACACTTTAACAGAGATATTAAGAACTTTTCAAGTTAGCAGACATTCTACCAGCAAAGGTTTGAGCTATGGAAGCTGGGCTACAGTCGAAGACTAGCTGTTGCACCTCGGAATATGGTTTTGCTCCCTGCATTGGATTTTACTTCGATGCTCACATAGATTCGGGAAACAATAGCAAATTGTTAAGACCAATTAGTACATAAAATTTAATTAAAGAGTTCAAAACATGAACCAGGTATCTCTATTTTTTTTTAAATGCAGACTTTTAGTGGAACATGTGTAAAAATTTACTTTTCAAACAATGCACGACGCACAAAACTAAAAAAAATGGATAGACCCGGTTCTTGCTTTAGACTATTCAATTAAAATTTAAGAAAAAAATTGATGCATATTGTTAAAATCGACAATTATGCAATAATCATTCTCTAATTTTTACTGTCTTATGTTTAAGGTCATTATCGTGATGAAATTTAAATGACTTTTCTATAACAAAGATTGCCACGTATTGTTAAACGTTGTTTCGTTGATTTTAAATTTACCACTCTTGTTAAGGATATTTTGTAGGATCATACTTCAATGGCCGGTTAAAATAATAAATAATATCAATATTAATAATTAATCATTCTCGTTTTATCCATATTTCTCTCGAATTTTCTGGCATCATTTTATGCAAGATGGAATAAAGGTCTCTAATCTTAATGTAACATGTCTCAAGATTAATTTTTTGCATATTTTCCGCAAGTCGTCGTCGTTTTTGGAAGGTCAATCTGAATGACCAATCAGAACGCATTTATCCCGTGATTTTATGCGGAAATGTTCGTTTTACCTTTGCATCTAATTTTTAGTACTTGTTCGTGCAAGAGAAAAGTGAAATCGCTTGATTCTACTTGTTTGACTTGTTTGATTATCTGTAATTTATTTTTCCTTTTACATGTTTTGCGATTTTGGTGGAAAAACTGTAGTCTCAAATATGTACGGTACGGGAGGTTGATACGGGTTTTAACGACAACATCATTATTATTTCCGATAGCAGTACATGTTGTAAGTTATCGTTTACCACCAATGGTGTAGATGTATCGCTACTGATAAATTCGGTTCGGAAGAAGTATGGTGACAGCTCCCAAAAAGAGTTTAAAAAACCCAGTCCTCCTCCCCCTAGGAGTAAAATAATTGGGGATTTTAGCTTCTTTTTGGGACTTGACCCTGGTGTCATTAGTGTATCACTACTCTAATGGACTGGAAATCACCACGATAGTTAAATCTACAGGTTTCATGAAACAAGCGTGTAGGCAGTGTATACGTCACCACAAACGAAACAAGATGACAAAAACATTTGATGATGACATGTTCACTAAAAAATTGAAAAGCGTATTAACTGTCACATAATTTAAAAATTTTCACATATCTAAGAGGTGAATCTGAAATATTTGAGACACCGGTTAAATTTTTGTGATGAATACCAAAGAGTATATTGTCGAGGAAACTTGACAAGATTAAAATTTGATGCCTTTTCATTGGATCGCCAACGTGCTACTGACGGACTGGTTAATTATATATTGTGTCCTCTGGAAAAGGTGCATAAAAATGAAAAATACTGCTGTGTTTTAAAGATGGGTCGTTGGACTCCGGGGATTTCTTACGGTAGAAATGTAATACCAGCAAATGTAGAACTTAAAAAGCTTTTTACAGACGCCGTGATCAATGCACAATAATAGAAGTGGACGAGTTTAGGACATCGCGCCATTGTTCACGATGCCATCTCGAGTTATGGATGCTACCGCGGCTCCTGAAAGTGGAAAATCCTCGCTAAAGGAAGCCTCACGAGCATAGGTTCCAGGTTTGCCCAAATTGTAGGAATACATGGAACCGTGACATGAATTCGGCGAAGAATATGATATTAATTGCTGCAGGTTCTGTTGATTATAGAGATAACGTAACATCGGCCACTCAGTATGTTGAGCGGTCACACCATCGCAGTGCTTCGGTCATTATAGACTATCAGCCGTCTTTGGTCGTAATAGAAAGCAATCCGAATGCGTGATTGTGAGTCTATTAATTAAAACCTTCAATTTATTTACGTATTATTATTAACTTTCAGTTACCAATAATAGCTCCATTACCTTATTTACTTTGTATCGTCCAGTTATATTTACAAAGCAATTGAATACCGCTTCTCTGCCCAATGAAACTGTAATGTTTCCAATTGGAATTGTGACATTAGACTTATTATGCATCGTCCATTCTTCTGAAATCATAAAGGAAAAAAATCATTATTTACTGTTTTTATTTGTCAAGGTATATTCTTCATGATATTCTTTACTTTATTCAGAATAATAGTCACGACAACACGGTATAGTCTACGGATCAATATTTAACAGGCAAGCTTTTGAGATGTACCTTTTGTTAACTATTAACCTGGATTTCCATGTAACTGGAGATTTACACGTCAATAACTCAATCAGAACTTGAGTATACGTGACGTGCAATATTAATATAAAATTAAGTAAATCAATTAAGTGTGTTGGAGCTGATTTACAATGTTGTTTCTTCTCGAATTTACGTTGTTTTCCTTTAAGTTTATCCTCAAACAAATCAAACAAAATGTTTAAATAACCCCGCAAAGTATACCAGTCCTTAGCTTTTCTTGACAAGTGGCTTGGGTTTTTCGATCGAAATGACATGAACTTTCAAAGAAAATTGTAACAAAACCTATAGTCAATTAAACTTTGTTCATTCACAAAAACTTCTAAGGTTACTTAAACAATAGTACAAAAGGGAGAATGTTGGGATAGATCTCTATTAGACTTTGGTTAAGTTTAAAGAATATAAAGGTCTTATGAAAACGGGCAAATTTCACCTTATAAAACTCAAGCTAACTTTGGAAACAATGATATTTACTCGATTGAAAAATGGAAAAACTTTGTAAGAGAGAGGTAGTTTGAACAGAACTAACTGCCTGACATTTACATAGTCTTATTTAAATTATATTTTATCAAAATTAATAATCTATTAGACCTAATGCATCATTTATTGAACAATCTGAACCCACAAGAGATATTTTGTTTCACATACATATTTCTGTACATGTATTTTATCTTTGCACTTTCAAATATCGAAATCTGATTAGGACGAACCAATTGCGCATTATGTCTCCATCATTTCATTCTCGTTCCATTTATGACGGCTATAAAATCCTCAATTTATCAATAACGTTCTATGTTATGTTTGTTCAAGATTCAATTGAAATGCTACTGTAAAATAACAAAAAAAGAAATAGAGAAACGAAGAAATTTATGAGAAAGACGAATCATTAAAGCGAACGTCTATGAATTAATTGCTGCATTAACTGAAATTGTGTGTATTTATTTAATCCTCGAAGAAATTTGTAGAAAAATATAAAAAGAAAAAATGAAAAATATAAAACACATGAAATACAACTAGTCTTTTTTGAAGCAACTAGACAGAGATCATTTATTAAAAGTTGCATTTTGTTTTCAAGAAATGGAGAACAAAAGAACTTCCTGAAATAAGCTTAAACAAATCGGTTAATTCACAGCGAAAAAGTGTTGTGTAAATGACATTATTTGTTATTAACGTTTTTCAAGCAGGAAAATGCCATCTTTGAAATAACTTTCTTTATAATAATATCCATACTGTAATTTATGGGAGCAGGAAAATGGAAAATAGCATCTGTCCTCGCATCCACCCACTGCTCTGTACACCTTGTTTTCTTCAGCACACACTATGCCTGGGTAAAGATGCAAAGGTCCTGCATGAATTATCGGTATTGTCTTTATGAAAAATTCTATTCAGACAAAATAATGTTAATCTAAACCCACGCAATTTATTAGAATTTTCCTTTTTTTTTAATTTTTCAAACAGACACGTACAAGAACTGTATGGTAAATTTGAAACGTCTAGACATTGTATTATAGAGAAAAAAATTCTATTTAAAGAAAGAACAGCATTCTATCAAGACTGTGCCAAATAGCCTGCATATTACTCCAAATTTACACTTTGAACTGTTGTCTAATACAATCAATTTTCCAGATTTCATTTCTTGCAATCCCTCTTTTATTTGAAATGTGAAAAAAAATTGGTTAACCAAGTTCATATCAAAGTTCGTATCAAAATCATGTTGTTTGAGAAGAAACTGTGAATTTATGTAAAAAAATATGTTCCCTTTCCTAAAACGAGTAATTTTCATAGAGCCATAAAAGAGAAAAATGAAATTGTAATACCGACAGCTCGAAATTAATAATCATTTTTACACAAAAAATGAAATTGTTTGAGTTAGTTTTTGTTTAAATTTACAGAAAATTGTGGAAATCAAATGGAAAATAAATAATTCATTTTAGATAGTATGAGTGACATTTTCATGAAATGCATATTTGAACATTTCACAAACTGAATCGATGTGATTTTTTAATTTGTTTTTACAACTTGGCAAAGGACCATTGAATTTCTATTATTTTTTAAACGTTTGCATACGTTTTCTAGCTCAACGACACTGATCGATTCGGTCACGTTAACATTAAAATTACATTTTCCATTTTAATATACCTACGTTTAAAAATTAAAATAAATCAATATAATTTTATTCAATTTATAACGTTTTTAAGAAACTAACAATAAAACATGTTGAAAATCACAAAGCTTAATATTAATGTATTGTAAGTAGGAACAGGAAGACAACTATGCTCGTACTCATTTTTTTTCCAAACGCGATTCAACACTGAATAATGACTTTTCGTTCAACGAGCCTCGTGTTTTACATTGCCCATTTTATCGGCTTTTATTACAATATATAGCTTTAATTATACTTTGTTTTATTGTTTAGGGAAATTAGGTGTAAAATCGGGAATAGTACAAGTTGCTTTTATTGCTTTTCCCCATAACGGTAAAATCTAACTTATGGTTGTAAGTTATATTTGAAAATTTTACCGAGTTTGTTATATAAACGAATAAATAATAAAACTTTCAATTTAAAATACATTATTTTAATATAATCTGTTAAAATTACATGCTTGTCATTTTTAATGGCAAATTTGGTAAACATGAAGCAAAGTTTACTTTCAGTATAATAACAACATTCTGTCTGATAATAAACTTTTAACTACGACCGAGGACATCAAATTAGCTTTCATGGTAAGCTACGTAGCAACATTACTTTCCAGGACGATAATGCAAACCTTGTGTCATTTAATTAGCGAGAATAAACAGCGTCAAAGTTCCAACTGAGTTACAAAGTTTCCTCCCCTAGTTCCCTCTATACGTAGATACACCTCATAAGCTTTAGTTGGTTTGCAACATATACTCACCCTGAAAAGCGTTACAGACATAAGCATACGTCAACAGCTGACAAAATATTCTCAGGAACACAAACAATTGACCGTTCCACATTTTTTCGTTAACATTAATTTAGTGTAGTTTCCAAGATGAGAATTCACCTAACATATTTTTGTTTTGCACAGGATTTATTACAAGAATTTAGCAAAAACTTTATACTGAATGAAGTGCATTTTGGACATACAGTTTTGTACAAGAAAACAATACCAACAAATAAAATTTGAAAGTTTCCCATTCCTCTCATCGATATCCCAAACTCTGTACATGATGAAAATTAAAATTGAATAATTAAGTTTGAATGGTTGCATCGAACACTCCAATCCGTGTATGTACGGTATGTATGCAAAAAAACAAAATATGAAAGTAATTTGTTCGCGTTGAATAAAAGTTTTTTTTCTCTTTGCAAAGCCAGGCGTATTGAGAAACTTTTCCGAAATTCAGTGCGGGGATTAGTTTTGTCGTTGAATGCACATTTTTTTGGACAAAGTGAAATATTGGAGACTTCCTCCCTTCTATTGCCATGGAAAGTTTAATGAAATATTTTCGCTTTTAAAGTTAAATTTTGAAATTATCCAACTGGAAGTTAAAATAGAAGAGAGAAGAGGGGGCACTACCAGCGCAACTATTAATAATAAATAGTAGGAGTATTTGAAGTATTAAACAAACTTTCAGTAGAAAAATAATTGTACTTTTTTTTTGCAAAATTATAATTGAATTGTTAAACATTACAGTAAAGTTTCGGCTACTACATCAATTTCCTCAACGAAACAATCCATCTTGAATACGTAATTTTAACAGGAAAAATAATCCAATTTTAGTTCCTTGATTGATATCTAAGCGCTGTAACTTATTTTCAAATAGTAAAAGACAAAGATCAGAGACCACGAAAATTGGTACCAAAACTTTTATAAACTCTAGATCTTGATACGGGTCGGAAATTGTCCTAATACAAGGGATATTTTCAAAGTTCTGGAAAATTAGCTTAATTACCTTTTTATTTCCTCAATTTTCTAGTTTCTTTGATCTTGAGTCTAACATAATGTTTAAAGGTTTTGTGTTATCTTTTAAAAACAACGTATTTTTACTGATAGCTTTACGGAAATTGTGGAAAAACCTGCATTCCAGATCAGCGATCATTTCCACAAGTATTTCAAAACAACTTACGACATCCTCTTTTTATCAAGAGAAAAAAAATTGTAACATAATCCTTGGAAACCGATATTTCTATCTCTTTTATCCCTTAGGTTTTTAACTCAAATACCCAACAAAACCGTTAAAAATGAAACTTTCTATTAATGGGAAAAATAGAAAATAAACATCGCAGAGATGACTACAATAAAAACTATAATTTTCTACATATCATAATTGCAGTTCCAATGAAAAGTATAAAATCATTAAAATAATATTTTATGAGATTAATCATTATTTTTTTTAGGTAATCTATTAGACTTTAGTTAATATTTCATTTAACTGTCCGTTTATCGCTCAATTATTAATGTTAACCTGTTGATTTTATTCATGAAATATATACACGTATATATTTGTCTATTTGAAAATACTATACTGTATGTTAAAAAAAACTAAAAGCACTTTATACAGCATAAACTTGGGGAATGAATCCATATTAATAAAATATTACAATAATAAATGGACATTATTAACAACAATTAATCAATCGCGATACCTGACAGTTGAATTAATTAAAAAAAATCTTCTTTAAATTGCGTCGCTACAACCGCGTGCTTTCTACCCGAGAACCTATAATTTTCACGGTAGTTTATGGAAAGGCCCGAACAATCAAACTGAAAAGGTTTTCCTTTCGAGCAGGACCCGGTCCAAAACAGTGATTCCGTTGGATCATGCGCCCCATTACCACGTCTAATATAAAGAAACGTTTCCTCTGAATATGCTGACACAAGTTTTCATTTATCGAGAAATGGGTTTCTAATAAGCTACGGGCCATAACGTTAAATCGGTATTCGTAATGGATATCAAGACCCTTAAAGCATCAATTTCGTCCGGCGTTATATCCCAGCCAACCAGCGAGCCTAAAACTTTCAATTTGGGACAGTTATCGGCCAACAATTCAACGGTTATCGCAGTGAGGAATCGGGCCTCGGAAAATAGGAGTTCTTCAATATTTTCCAGAGTGCATTCACCTAATAATCTGAAAAAAAGCCTATAATTAAGACTTTCGTACGGGAGACGAAAATAATGAAAAATGATCCTATTCAAGACATTGGAAAATGTTGCATGAAACTAGTTGATTACTTGATGAAAAATTGGTGCTTGGATGACATCAAGGATTTTCTTAGATAAGATTGCAGCTGATTCCCGAATAAACCATTAAGGAATCCAACAACATTTACCATGTAACTTTCGCATTGGCAAAAATGCGAAACAAGAGTATATCAATACCAAAATATTCTTTTGTTGTTTATATTATTTTTAAGATATATCAATGAGCTAATATTATTCCAAAAGTCTTATTTACTCACCTAAACATATCACCATCTGTCATTTGTATGCTACATCCAACAGTAATAGATTTGAGAAAAGGAGCGTTAGTTAACATACTTTTTACTACTGTATCGTCTATATCGCAATAAAGTATTTGTACTTTTTGTAGATTTACATAAAATGAATCGAGATTACTGAATTTCAAGTACATATGGTAGAATTCCAACGAGTTTATATTGGGAGTGTACTCGCAAAAATTGGAAATGTCAATTAATGAACTTTTGTTATGATTTAGTTTGATTTGATGTAATTTTTCGCCTGCATTTTTTAAGAAACTTAAAAATTCATCACCATTCCCTGAAATATAGTTTTCGTTGATATAAATAACATACATAATGTGCACTTACAAACCTTTGGTTAACTTTAGAGATCGTAAATCAGGAATTTTACTAAGTTCCCGAACAACTTTTTCCTGTGGTCTGTTAACGTGAATGTTCTCAAGATGAGGACAAGTATTCGCAATAGCATTCAAAATGTCCAAATTGCAATCCGTAGTGTGAATATACGTAAGTTTAGTTTTAAAATTATGATCATCTTTGTACAGATGCAATAATGCATGTCCAGTAAACGAGTACGTTTTTAAAACGTTTAAATTCGGTAAATTTTTTATTATTTCTGCCATCAATTCGTAACCGCTCAAAGGACAATCTTGGCACAAGTTCGGTTTTCCAAAACTACCGATATCTAAAATCCGAATTGTGTCACTGTTCAATTTGCTGAAGAAAACGATACGTATTATTTTTATATTTGTAGTGAGAATTTTCTACAAACATTACCTGATTCCAATGGAAGTATAACAAGCTTCCCCGGATATGTCAAGTTTCACTAAACTTTTTAAATTGATTATGGAGTTTATCACAGAATCGTCAGCCATATGTGGTATAATAAGTGCTTTCAAATGTCGAGTGTTGGTAAGTAAGTTGCTGAGAAGTTCTGGATAGTCACGAGCCCAAACGCCTTTTAAATTAAGGTGATGTAACCCTCTACCATTTTCGCTTATGGTTTCTAAAATTTGTTTATCCATTATTAAAACAACAACAAAAATCATCCTAACTAATGAGACGATTTTCCAGTTTTTTAATGTTAGTTACTAAAATACTGTTTGTATTGTTGTTTTGCAACATGCAGTTATTCGGCAATTGAATTTTGTATGTGTTGTGACGTATTCCTTTCAAGCTCTTTCAGTAATGTCATCTTGAGCATATGTATTCGAAGGTTGTCTTGACAAAAGAATATTATATTTTGAAATGGTCATATTTCTTCTAAACCTGTCTTAAGCTTCAAAAGCTTGAATTTGCAAGACACCTTCGTCAGGCTCTAGAGATTTTCTGGGACGAAACTTGTCGTCTAGGTAGTAGTTCCCGCATCGAAAATGAGGTGTGGATAGAGTGGGATACGAATTGAAAAATCGTATTCATTATGGGATAATCTCATAAATTAGTTGCTCACCTAATATTTTGTCATAATAGAATCTAGGGAAAATTCCAATTTCCAGCCTTTTCACGTCCTCCCTTAACAGGACTTGTAAACAACTAAATCGAATACTTGCATCCAGGTTTATTAATCCTTCAAAATTCAATATTAAGTTCTAAAAAAAAGTCTCAGAAAAAAGGAAATATTTACCTAAAATTTCATTGAGTAAATATTGTAGAGTATGGTAAGTCGAGGGGGTCATATATTCCTGCACTTCGGCCTGATGTAACCCCTCTTCATCACTTAGAGCGTGAATCAATTGATTCGACAATAATTTTAAACATATTACGTTCAAGGATAAGGGGAGCTTTTTGGGCGACATTCTAAAAATATTTCCTACTTCAAATTGTTTTTAAAATTAATAAAAATTTACTCACCTAATCAGATCTATCAATTGCGATATACATTTTCTCAAAATTAATATTTCAATGAAACAGTTTAAATATCGTTACAAACTATTGAAAATTCTTTGTTTTGGTGCTTTAATTTACACCGTCGATCAGCTGTTGTTGAAAGTTAAACATGCTAAGTCAGACTGTGAGAACGAAAATACCAAGCGATGGACAATAATAATACAAAATTGGAGTTTAAAAATAAATTCAGCATCGCGTGTTTAGTCACATGATTTTTCGCGGAGAACGCACAATCTTTGCTATGAAATCATATAGGAATGAAATGATTTTCTTCAGTAAACTGAGAAAATTTGCAAAGTGAGAATTACAAGGGTTTTTTGAGTACTCAAAATTGATGTTTAGAGAAATTTATTTCAATATTTTTATCGTTCTTACATTTTAAACGAATTAAATGTGTTTTTATATCGGATATAGTGTATCATGAATTGCGGTTACTAATGGATACTTTTCGCCGAATAAGCCGTAAAAGTCATCTGTATCCAAAGACCAGATCATTACACCTCCCAAATCTGCCTCAATGACATATTTAGCCTAAAAAATATAATTTTAATTTAAATATTACGTCCGTTTCAAATCTTCTTACTTTGGTTGTAACAGTATTATTATTATCATATGTTATCCAAATATCATCGCACCATGAATAAACGTTATCATCAACTATAACTGTCTCTTTACATGAATTGGTTTGTAGGAATTGTTGCACCTAAATAAAAATGAGGCTACTTAGAACTACTACATTTGAATACTTGTTGTTTACCTCATAATATGACAAAAATCCATCTTGGTCTGTCCAAATTCCTCCACATGTTGTTTTATTAACAGGAGCTCCAATACCGTGATCATTAGTTGCAAATAAGTTAAAACATCTGGCATAAGTTGGAACACCCATTATAAGTTTTTCGGCCGGTAATCCATCTTTGATCCAGGAATCAATTCCTTTTTTCTACACATGAAGAGCTATGAATTATTTTCTAATTTTTTTAACATTGTTATAACTTGACAAGAAATTTGAGAAAGTTTTTTTCTTGTTAGGGCGTTATAACGTTAACAAGCAATATGTTGTGTGTCTTTATCTAGGGAATACTGTAGAAGAAACCCATTAGAATTCTAACTACGTTTCAAGAAGCGTGTGTAATATGTATAAAAAAGTGTGTCAGCCACTGGCACGTTACAAGATTAAATTTGAAAATTTCATTTTTTCTTTACGTTATTTTATGTTAAATTTCACTCACAATAAGGGAAAATGGTGCCAATAATCCAGTCACATTAGAAGTGCTGCTAATAAAGTCATAAGCCATCAAATGGACATAGTCCACATGTCTAAAATGAAAATTTTATTTGTACATAAAAAAGCCATTGTAATACGTACTGTACAATTTCTGGAATATCGTAATATTGTTCGTCAATACCCGCGGCTATCGATAATTTGAAACCCCAAGGAGAAAAATTCGATTTAATAGTTTTCAACAAAGCAACGAAATTTTCCTTATCTGCCGCAATTCCTCCTCTACTGGTCGGATATTCCCAATCTAAATCCAGACCGTCAAAACCATAATAGGAAATAAATTTCAAAGCTTGTTCCGCAAATTTCTGTCTGGATTCTTCGTTGGAGGCCATCTAAAAAAATTGTTTATGATTTTTTACGTTCAATATTTTCACGATTATTTGCCCTACAATCGAATATTTTAAAGAGCCTTCATTCCATCCTCCTAAAGCTAAAGTGACTGTTAGACATGGATTTTGTTCTTTCAATTGAGTCATATTGTAAAAGCCACCTTGAAAAATTTCCAGTTTTTATTGAGAATCTATTTGCAAACGGCTCACACATACCATTTAAAATGTCCGCATTTGTATCCAAAGAGGCAATTTCCAAGTTAATATTTAAACCGACAAAACTATAAACTATATTTGTACATAATTTTGAATCGATTTTCTCTGTGTTAAATTGTCCCTCTTCGATCCTGTACAATGACCAACTAGCGTAATAGCATACGATTTTCTTTTGTGACACTAAAATTTTGCTGTATTTAAAAATGTGATTTGTTAATTAATAGATTGTATTCTTACCACAATCATCGTTCGCTTCTATTAAAGCGAAGCAATTTAATAAAAAAACTATATTAAAAACAATCAAAACTCGTTTCAATACCATGTTTGACAATGGAATCTGTTTTTTTTTTGAAAATCAAATTATTTATAATAAAATTAATTTTTAATCGCGATAAAATCCCAGTTAATCATTATGACAGTGATAAAGAGGTCTTTTTTAGGGATTTTCAAAGATAAAGTTAAGTAAAGCCTGCCGGATATATCGTTTTTGCTAAATGAAAGTTTTATTTGATTGCACCATTTTAATGAATATTTCCTACGATGTCGGAAAGAATTATCAGGATTATTTAGTATTTTTTCAATTCGACTATTTGATTATGATGGATTTGCGGATTTAAATAAGCTACTAATATTATTGATAATTATCAATAAGATTTCTCTTTATCAATTTTTTTTTTATTTGATACTTAACAGTTCTGACTCAATTGTTTCTGTATTTTCCCATTTGTTTCGAGAATAAATGAATCATGAGTCTGTTTCAACAAAAATTCGTAAACAGTCAGCACCATACTGATTGGTCTAAAACAGTTTGCAAACTGTCACATGATCATTTTAACGAAATTTAATTGGATCTGACTACTTAGAATTTTCTATTAGAACAAATCTCATGTTTTATGAGACTGCAACTGTGGTGTGCATGTTGTTACCGTACAAGAATTGTAAATTAACCGCAAGAGAGGGTGATCCCAAGAGATAGTAATTTGCGAAAATTAAAATTAACATAGCAATAACGAAAGTTTGTGTATATGTAACAATTTGTATTGAATACAATTTAAAAAGTTTGAATACAATTCAATTCAGCGAGAGCAATGCAAAACAAAACATTAAAATTATTTATTGAAGCTCAATAACATTTGATTTAATATTAAAAAAAACTTGCCGTAATTCTTCGTAAACTACGTACGATATAAGGATGGAAATTTCAGTATGTTTTATAGAGGCCATAAGAAATAAACCAAAAAAAGCGCAACGAACAGGACAACACTTTAGGTATGCTAATCGTATAGGATTCATTCACGGTAGTTTTTTTGATGAAAAATCTTTTTGTTAAACTATCAAAGACACCTCTTTTTTTCAATATTTTCGTCCTTATGTTGTATGTACTTTAAATTACTTGAGATTTGAGTATTTCAGTTCAACAATAACGCCTTCTTCGTTAAATTAACTATTAATAAACAAAATTAAACAATAACATTAAAAACCTTTTTAAAAACAATTAAAATATAATAAGTTTAAATTTTTATTTGTCAGACATATCACACATCTTAAATAGTTCACTTCGATTTTTTCAATATTCCATCCATTCAATGTACCCAATAATGTCAGTTTATCACAGTGATACATTAACATGACCACCGACTCGCTAGTAAGTTGTCGCGCTATGGACAACCACATTTCCTCCAGTTGTTGCAACTTTCGTTTTTCGCACAATTTTATAATATCCTGATCATTCAAACCAATATCGTTTGACATCACTATCCTTTGAAGTTGATTGCATTGTTCGAATAATATTAAAATCAATTCTTTTTTAACATCAGAATCAATTAATTCGATGACTCTGAAATTGCGGAAATTTACGTCCAAAAGGGAAGTGGTGGAAATCATACACGATCTGATTAACAATTCTTCCAAAGTGAGACAAATTGCATTGAAATTAATGGATAAATATTTCAATTCCAGTGTTTCCAGGGTTAGTTTACTAAGTTTCAAATTTAAACCGGTTTCATGATGCGTGAACTGAGTAATTTTTAATTTTTTCAACTTAATGAATTCATTTAATAACTCTACAGCAGCTTGTTCGGGGTCTTCCAAACTGAGCTCTTCCAGTTCTGGACATATGCTCATAATTGCTTCCAGTTGTCGAACGGTAGTTTTACAGTCACAAATACTTTTCAATTTTGAAACATAAGGAGACTTTAATTTTAAAAATGATTTTCCGGTCAAATCGTACTGACGAATTTCCGTCAAATTTGGCAATTGATGCAAAATTTTTGCTAAAATTTCATCGTCCCTTTCGTAATTCAATAGTATATGTTTCGTACAGTTTCCTGCTGTTAAAATACGGAGGGATTCACTTTTGAGATATTGAAGACCTTTTTCGGAAATCGACATTTGTCCACTGATGTTCAGTAGCTCAAGGTTTGATAGATTTGCGATGTCTTTAAGTACGTCATCTGTTGCTAGATTCGGAATGATTAGAGCGCGAAGTGATGGACTTTTTTTAATACTGTTTCGAAGTGTTTGCTCAGTTATCTAAAACAAGAATTTATGAAATTATTACAAATTTATCATGTTGATAAAACTTTCACCTGAGCACCGGTTAAATTCAAATAATAAACATTCTGTAAATTCGTAACAAATTTCTCATGGAATTTTGGAGAAATACTACGAACATCAAATTTGGAACAACAAAACTCGAATATACAATTAGCGATCCACTTGCTGTACGAGTTTAACGGCATTAATTCCAAAATTTCTAACAAAATTGTTTCTTTTAGTACACGAGGCAGTTTCCGGAAATATTCCTTTAACGCGTTCACGCACCGATCTCCCGACAATTTAATTGAATCCAAAACAAACACTATTATCACTCTTTTATTTAAAACACTTAAATTTTCAACAGGTTTGTTAGGAGACATGCTGCCGAAGAAAAAAAAAGACGCGTAATGCAAAACGTAGTTTTGACTTTTATTTTTAGACATTTCCATGGCAAAAAGCCAAAAATTATGTTGGAATATCCAGATTACTGGTTCATTGAAGTCAATTATTTGCTAACATCTCTTTTCAAAACTGACCACATAGTTGTTTAACATAGTCGGTATAGGGGACCTAGTAATGATGTTTTCAATAATCGAATGGTCGATTATTTCGATATTCACAAATAAAAAAATCGAATTTTGTTAAAACTGATATTCTATCACTTTTCTATGAAAAAAATGCTTGATAAAACAAGATCATTCTCTTGAAATATAAAAAAACCTGAAACTTTATTTAACATATATTTAATTCTACAACTTTATTTTTTTATTTCTGTCTTTGTTATTGTCAAATACATCCTTGTTTTCTTCATTTAGAAAACTCTGTATACAATTTAATTTTCCATTTTTTAAATAATTTAGAGTAAAATTCGAAGCTCCAATGTCCAGAATTTTTGCACTACCTAAACACTCTTGTCCTTGATAGAACACCGCATACTGTCCTGCTGTTACAGCTCTCATTGGTTCTTCCAATTTAACTACAAGACCATTGGTTGTTTGACAAACTTTACACGATACAGAATTTTGACTATGCTGAAACTTAAAGTCGCTGAATAAAATTTGATCATTGAGAAGTTCTTTCGGTGTTGAATGGATCCAATGTGGTGAAGAGGTGCACAATAAATTAGAATGCATAACTGGATGCTTTGTTCCTTGCGCCTAATTTGCACTATTATTAAAATATACTTTTGAATTAAAAATTTTCAAAAATTACCACATAAATGATATTATCATCTACATTTTTTCTGCAAACAAAATATGGATCAGGTAAACCATGAAGTCCAGATCGTTGGCCTAAAGTCCATTGATGTAAGCCTTTATGTTCTCCAATAGTTTCTCCTGTATCTATATCAATAAACTTTCCTGGCTTATCAGGAATATACTAAAACCAATATTTAAATTTAAATATATCTACCACAAGGTTTTATTTCCTATACCTGTTCAATAAAGTCTTTAAAGTTTCTAGATCCTATAAAACAAATACCCATACTTTCCGCTTTCACAGCAATTTTCTCTAGACCATTTTCTATAGCCATTTGTTTTACTTCCCATTTCATTAAATCTCCTAAAGGAAACATGGTTCTCTGTAAGGCCTCTTGGTGAACTTGACACAGGAAAAAAGTTTGATCTTTGATTGAATCCTTAGCTTTTAATAACTTAACGGCTTAAGCAAAACAGCAATGTAACCAGTCGAACTATCTACAAATGAACTACCCTTTTTACCTTGGTTTGGTTTAAAATTTTCTAGAAACGGCCCAAAACTAGTATTGGCATAATGTCCAGTTGCAATTGCATCCACTTTTAACTTATCAATTGCATAGTTATAGAAATGATGAAATTTTAGATTACGATTACATAAAACGTCAGGGTTTGGTGTAAATCCAGATTCATACTCTCTAATTAATGCACTAAAAAGTTTAAAATAACTAATTAATAACGCATAACTTATACGCATTACAGAGTATTACCAAAACACTTCATTCCAATACTCTTTTACAAAATTTACATGATGTAATTTAATTTTCAATTTCTCACACACATAGGCAGCATCTTTATAATCTTCGTCAGCTCTACAACTGCCTTTTTCGTCAGAAATATCCCAATTTTTCATAAATACCCCTTGCACATCATACCCTATTAAATAAAAATTTACTTTTACACCTAAAAGGGACAGTAACAATTCTACTTTACCTCTGTTTTTTAGCAATAAGGCTGCAATTGCACTGTCCACGCCTCCAGAAATACCTAGAGCTACTCGTTTTATCATATTTTTCTTAAATTTACCTAATTCATTTTATCGGATTTTAAAATAAAACCTAAAAAATTTGGTTATGCGGTAATCTTCTTCAACCTCTCAGTTATTATCTCATAACTGGTTATTTTAATTACAAAAGAAGAAGAATACGGAAGTAATTTAGCNACAAGTCTAGTGGAATCTGAAATCTCGCAGTAATTTAAGGTTACTGACGTTTGTGACAGTGACGTTTCTCCATGTGGTGCATTTGAGTGAAGCTATGAGTGAAAAAGTTATAGAAGACGTAAAAAATCTCGAAATAAACGGGAAAGAAAAGGCATGACTATTTTTTTACATTGTTTTTATTAAAATGTTGAAAGTTTTAAGTTATCGGCGAGCTGCACTGTCTTTAAACCGGCATAATTTTGCCACTCTGGTGTGTAGCATATTGCCTGTTGTAATTAATCATCATTACTATTCATGAATTTTCCTGGAAATTTAAAATCTGATGTAATTTGTTTCAATATTTAGTTAACACTCAAATAGATCGACATATATATATTATGTCTACCTCAGCAGTTTTTTGTCAGTTAAAAAATGTTAATTATTGCGCAGGCTGCCAAAATGAAGAAAGAAAAATCGAAACAGAACGCTGCTTCTGGAGATCAAAAGTTAGGAGTAAGCGAATTGAAGCCACCACCATCCTATATTGAAGAACGACTAAATCTTTGGAATAAACTGAAAGTCCAATATGATGAAGAATTAGCCGCCAAACCCGAAGTCCCTATAAAAGTTACTTTACCTGATGGCAAAGTTGTAGAGGCCGTATCCTGGAGAACAACAGCCTATGATATCGCCAAAGGCATCAGGTAAACATTAATTTAAAATAACAAAACTGTCATTAAATGGATTTATAGTCAAGGTCTGGCTGACAATACTGTAATTTCTAAAGTTAATGGAATCCTTTGGGACCTGGATCGTCCTTTAGAGAGTGACTGTAAAATTCAACTACTGAAATTTGACGACCCCGAAGCTCAGGCGGTATTTTGGCATTCCACTGCTCATGTTCTTGGCGAAGCTTTGGAAAGAATTTATGGAGGATGCTTATGTTATGGACCTCCAATTGAAAATGGATTTTACTATGACATGTGGCTTGATAATAAGGGGGTGAGTGATATTTTTAACCCACGAACACTGTATATAGTAATAAATATTTATATATTTATTTTGTAGATTTCGCAAACTGATTTTCCATATGTCGAGAGTCTAATGAAAAACATAGCCAAGGAAAAACAGACCTTTGAACGTTTAGAAATGAAAAAACAGGATCTTCTGGAAATGTTCAAATACAACCCGTTCAAAGTGAGAATTTTGAATGAGAAAGTTGACACTCCCACTACTACTGTCTACAGGTGTGGCCCTTTAATTGATCTTTGTAGAGGACCTCATGTCAGACATACGGGAAAAATCAAAGCTTTGAAAGTTACTAAGGTAGCAGCATATAATTTATGAATTATTTTTAACAAGGCTTATTTTCTTTATTATTATATAAAGAACTCATCGACTTACTGGGAAGGCAAGGCTGATGCAGAGACTTTGCAACGAGTGTATGGAATTAGTTTTCCAGACAGCAAACAGTTGAAAGAATGGGAAAAGCTCCAGGAAGAAGCTGCTAAACGTGATCATAGGAAAATCGGAAGGGTACTATTATTTGCACTATTATTAGAAGCCTAACTTATAAAAAAACATCTAGACACCACAAATTGTAACGCATATCTTTACAAAAAATCAAAATGACAAGATTTTTTTATTTAGGAACAAGAACTGTTCTTTTTCAATGAACTTTCACCTGGATCATGCTTCTTTCAACCTCGCGGGGCCCACATCTACAACACGCTCATAAATCTCATTAAAAAAGAGTATCGAAAACGAGGTTTTCAAGAAGTAGTCTCTCCAAACATTTACAATGTTAAGTTGTGGGAAACTTCAGGGCATTGGGCCCATTATGCGGAAAACATGTTCTCCTTTGAGGTGGAAAAAGAGAAATTTGCATTGAAACCAATGAATTGTCCAGGACATTGTCTCATTTTCGATAACAGAGTAAGATCATGGCGAGAATTGCCTTTAAGGTTTGCAGATTTTGGTGTGTTGCACCGAAATGAATTGTCTGGAGCCTTAACTGGACTTACTAGAGTGCGAAGGTAAAACATACATGTAGTTACTTATATTAAGCTTAACAAGATTTATAATATTAATTTTGTAGATTCCAACAAGATGACGCGCACATATTCTGCGCTCCGGAACAAGTAAAACAGGAAATAAACAATTGTTTAGATTTCCTCAAGCATATCTACTCAATTTTCGGGTTCACTTTCGATCTGGTGCTCAGCACGCGCCCTGAAAAATATTTGGGCGAATTAGAATACTGGAATGAAGCGGAAAAGGCTTTATCCGAGTCCTTGAATGATTTTGGTCAGCCTTGGAAGGAAAATCCAGGAGATGGTGCTTTCTATGGCCCTAAAATTGACATTACCATCAAAGATGCTTTGAAACGATCCTTTCAATGTGCTACAATACAGTTAGACTTCCAACTGCCTATTGCATTTAAATTGTCTTTTGTTAGGTAAAACATTATATATTAAATTGTAAATTTATAGTGATTTTTTATGTCTCTAGTGAAAGTGGTGAAAAAAGACGGCCAGTGATCATACACAGAGCAGTTTTGGGATCAGTAGAACGGATGGTAGCAATTTTAACTGAATCATACGGTGGTAAATGGCCTTTCTGGCTTTCACCAAGACAAGTAACTTCAGTTTACAACTTAAAATTGATAATTATTCACAAATTATTGACTATTTTAGGTAATGGTAGTTCCAGTAGGACCAACTTATGACAGTTACGCAGAAGATGTAAAGCAAAAACTTTTTGACGCCGGTTTTATGACGGAAGTAGACGTGGATCATGGCGATAGCTTAAATAAGAAAATTAGAAATGCCCAATTGGCGCAATTTAATTTCATTTTAGGTACTCAATAACAGTTTTTTTCTAATTGTAAGTGCACAGTTAAAATCGATTCTTGGCATTTTAGTTGTGGGCGAAAAAGAAAAAACCAGCAACACTGCGAATGTACGCACCAGAGACAATGTTGTGCATGGAGAAATGAGCATTGAGGGCCTTGTTGAGAAACTTGCTTATTTAAGAGATAACTATATTCAAGGAGAAGATAAGTTTTAAGTATTGGCACACTAGTTCTGCCTGAGGAATAACCATTATTTATTTTATAGTATTTTTTTAACTTCATTGCATTCGAAATGTTAAAGTATTCTGTGGCTAATAAATAAGAGTTTAAAAATAAGGGTTTTATTTGGTTAGTGCTATGAATTAACATTAATCACTTAATTATACATTGGTTAGCTGAAAATGTTGAAAAATAAATTAAAACACAATGTATAAATTCAAAAGCAAACCAACAAAGACATCTATTTTCATTCACATTTTCTGAGGGAGATGAATAGCATTAAATAATCTTAACATAACTTCATTAAATTTTACGTTCAAAATTATGTCAAAGATGAAATTCATAAGAGAAAATATGTCAACCTGTCCTGAACTTCTAAATAGCATTTACACACGTTATAGGATCTACCGATGACAGAACAGTTTTAAAAACCACAAAACGTATAATAAAAAATGCCAAAAAATGTACTGAACAAAATGGTGACGTCTTTGCACGTTTAATATTAGTTGTTTTTTATTTCTTAAGCTCAAAGAAAATGATAGAGAAAATTGAAACTTATTGCACAGCCAACTTGTCTAAATGATAAATATGCTGATAATTTGATTATTTTCAATTTTACATTAATATTGTATATGACCTTTTTTGTTTTGTTAACAATTTGCAAATGTTACGATGAAAAATTACGTTACGGTATTCCGTTTTAAAACGTTGTTTTCTCATTTATTCGAAAACGACGTATTCAATTATTTTTCTGGCTTCGCCATCTTAATCAGTACAAAAAATCCTAATTTAACTGACTTTGTGTATAATAATAAGAAAGTTAGCAAAAGTGCACGCTTATTTTGGCACAACTTGTAGGTATTTGATCCTAAACTGATTGTGAATAAAGATCCATTATAAATAGGAATATTTATATATATATTTGCTAACAGGTATGTCGTATACATTATTATCTTTCATAATTTATTGAAATCCGATATTTATTATATATTAACACAAAAATAAGGAAATGATAAAGGAAAAAAAGAGACAACGACACGTGGTGTTCCCAAGCGGTCACCCATCCAAGTACTAACCACGCCCGATGTTGCTTAACTTCAGTGATCAGACGGGAACTGATGTACCAACGTGGTATAACCGTTGCCACTTAATATTATATGAATTTGGATTACAAACTACCTTTCGGCATTTAAATCAACGTTAACATCACATTTAAAGCGGTAAAATATCGTCCTTGATTGAACCAAATAAACATACTAAAAAAGGCTCGAATCTACTATTGTGTGACAATAATAACCTATTGACCCATTGCACTGGGTCAATTTCTACTTATTTTCTTAGCGGAGACCTTGCCTACATACTTACTTCGATTGTTCTCGATCTCTATTTTAGCATTTTTATCGTCATCTAATAATATGGTAGCTATACAGGGTCTCTCTAGACATCAGACCCATATGTTGCTGTAATTACCAAACAGTGAGGTTGAAGAAACAAAAATTGATTGGCAAACCCAGAAAAGGATTATTTTATTGAAAATGAATTCAAAAATCAATTCAAATCCACCGATAGTTCAATTTTTACACATAAAGAAAGCACTATGTCACATTTTTCGAATCTTTATAAAATGAACTACTGAAATAATGACGTCATATGCAATATTTTATTTTGCAAAGAAACTTTTGACATTTGACAGTGTTAATGTCTTTTTTTTTTAAACGAGCTGAAGCAATTTTTGTCTTACGATTAGTTTATGAAAACATCATTTTTATTTACTTAAAAGTAGCTAGAAGCTTTTTATATTTTAAAATATAATTAGTGGCAATGTGTTAGTAATAGTGGGAGCGATTTAGACTCAAGTAAATAAAAGAACTATGGTGATAACTTATTTCCCAGATTGCCTAAACAAAAGTATAAAAATGTTATGCGGATTTCGTTAATTGGTGCGAAGGACAACAAATACATATATACAATTACCTTTCGGAAAATAATTTGTTCCTATTTTAATGATAGATTAAAAATATTAAAACTAACAATTTCATTAATTGCTTAACCTAAATTGCTAAAAAAATGTAACCCACATGTTGGTAGGCCTTCAATTATTTGCTCAGTGTGGTTTTGAAGAACTAAAGCTAACTTTGCAGATCCCAAACCCACCGTCCATAAAACTAATCAAGACAAAAATAAAAAAATAATGATTCACAATTTGATTAGTTATTTTTATTTGTTTAGGAATATTACAATCAAATGGTTTTGCAAATGCAACAATAAAACAAAAAAAAAACAAATTGTAAGTTATAATCTTTCAATTGTGTGTTTTTTTTTTCAATTTACCATTGCATTTTCAATAACTTATCAATTAACAGAGAAGAAAACTGACAATTAAACTATAATTATTCTGCCAGTTTTCCCTCTCTCGTTAAGGAGACATTGTCCTTCGTCCAAAGAATGTTATGCAAAGCTATTTTTTTATAAGTTATTAAAATGGAAAATGACCCATAGAGTAGTATAGAGCAAAATTGGTGTCTTGACCAAAATGATTACTTCATATTTAACTCATCAAAGCCTAGTGTTACCATATGGTCACACAATCTCATTCTCTAATTCTAATTCTCGGCTTTGATGGGTTAAAATTACCATATGCTTCCTTATAGCATAAATGTCACTATTTTAAAAGTTCAGCATTTTGTTTCCAATCTTATGAATTGATAATATTTCTTTAAGTGGAATATGCAGATATCAAACAAGAATATAAACAAGACGGCAGATCTTTAGAAATGCAACACGAATTTACTATAATTGCTTATGAAGGCTGTTTTAACAATAATTCCCAAAGGTCTACTACCTCTTCCTCAGCATTCAAAGGCGTTATATGTATATCAAAACATACAAGTTATTTTCAAATAATTGACAAAAGAAGCACAACATGCAGGATCTTTCAGACGTCGTAGAACATTTTAAAAATATGCAAAGCCTTGTAAACCAACAACCTTACATGCGAGATTCATAAAATCGATGTCAATGTTGGAATCTAGGGAAAATGTTTTAATCGAAAACTATGATTAAGCTAAATGCTTTTCTGCATAGAAAATGTGTAGAATGTAGTTCAAAACGGACCAGGAGTGATTGAAATTTGTGAGAATATGCTAACAATACACATATTCTCCTAAAGGTAATTAAAACTATTGCGTTTGCAATTTAAATTTAACCATGTTCTATTATAGGTTGCTTTAATAATATTAATTATGGGCAGATGTAGTCGAACACAATTATACAGGGTGTCTGTTTTATACTACGGTCTTGTATGATGACTAAACCATGCACTACAAAAATCTGAAAAAATTGTAAGAAGTTACGTTTTGATGTATATATTTGAATTTCAAAAAAAAACATTACAATCCCTGAAATATGTCTTCGAAGCTGTATGATTTCAAACATGAATAACTTTTTTATTTCTAAATGGAATTTTCTCAACGGTATCGTGTTCAGAATTGAAAAATCTACAACTTTTGTTAACATGACCCTCTCCCTAAATCCAGTGGTTTCTAAGTTCTCGAAAATTGTTCATTTTTTGAGGAAAGTCTAAATATTTCTGTAATCGTACCGATAACGGATCTTTGTAAAATGTCAAAATGATATTGTCTATGCACAGGACGATAAAGAGTTACATGAATTTCTTCAGATTTTTATAGTCCGCAATTAAATTACCATACAAGATAGTGGCATAAAATGGACACCCTGTATAATATGAAACTTTCGTGTTAATTAATTTAAAATGTCAATCGAAATACTTACAAGGGAACGTTTCGAGGTGTGACTCGCAGATCGTAATGAAACTTTGCACACTTATAGTACTATGAAAAATAATCGACACGTATTTTTTTTTATCTGCAATCGTCAAGGTTTAAGGGGTGAAACCCACCCCCAAAATTTCGCCCATTTCTCGTTTTTTAGCGATAACTTTTGATCCAAATGACTTAGAACCACGGGGAAAAAAGCAAATTGCTCGTCTTTTAAATCTCTATCGATCTGTCAAAATCCGGAATTTATATCTTTTTTCGTTTTTTTTTTTTTTGAAAATTTCGTTTTTTTTGCTCCCTGTTTTTACAT
>JABRWK010000005.1:1084433-1108284 GCA_013372445.1 Hypothenemus hampei
TTAAGGTCTGACATGCGAATTTCGATTTAATGACTATGTTTGGCTCTTTTACAGTATAATATTAACATTGAAAATTACAAAATTACGAATTTTATTGAATGGGGTTGTTATGCAAGGTGCTGTTTTGATTCAATTTTAAGGTCTTGTGTTAATGAATGACATTTTAGTGACTTTCAACAGATGGCAAAGGAAAATTTTCTGTATCTAACAAGGAAGGTCAGCAAAAAAAACTGTTTTAGACTCTCTTATCGGGCCTAGTGTCCATGTGTACATTAATGCTCACCACTAATTTCCTGAATTTCCCATTGGATCAAGACTTTTTTTTAATTTAACATAAATTGTAACTTCTTTTATAGAAACTTTGATACATTTGAACAGTAAAGAGCCTTTTACAGGCACTGTAAGTTGCACTTTCGATCTTGGTATTATGAAAAAAAAAACTATTTAAGTATTATTTTCATGCTTAAATCGCAATACTTCTGAATTTTTACTAAAAAACCATTCGCTTTGTCAATTATTTCGTTCACTCAGCACGTATCCTATTCGTGCCTTTCGCAACTTTTCATTTAAACGGGTATTTTTCTGCAAAATTTCAATTAAAATGTTTTTATCATCCATATAGTTATTAAAGCCAGTTTTTAAAGACTGATAAAGTCAAGAACGCACCAGATGGTAAATATAGGATTTGTTTGTTACGACATAGGCCACATTAGCACACTGGTCTTTTATGAAGACGATTATTGTTGTTGTTATTATTGTAATGAATGTACAGTAGTTGACTTAGCTATTATTTTAAGTTGTTCTTTGCAGGGTATTTTGCAAGTTCCTGCAGCAAAGAAAAAGTTTATAAAATAATTTGTCTTGGAATTTTGACAGGATTCGCTTAGACATTTTAAATTTTGATAGGAAATATTTACACTTTAGAATTGATTGTTAAATTCATCATTTTGATTACACGAAGCATTGTTTCTAACAGGAACTAATCGTTTCGCTTTTTCATTCGTCTTTTAAGCCTGTTATACAACAATTATGAGATCATCGTTGTCGGTTTAATTGGATTTCAATAATCATTGTTTGATGGCCATGCAGATTTTCGACTGGCGAAAGTCAAATAGTATTGGCCTGGTTATTAGTTATTTAATAATTAAATGGGAGTTTCATTTGCTTAAAAGTTGGTGCCCGCATATTATAATTTTGTAACAAAGTAAAAATTGTCAATAATTTCCAGAAGGTTAAAAATCAGTAGCTGAAACGGGATCCCTTCTCTAAGAACGATATCGCCAACGGCCACGGCCCTGCCTCCTGCAGATGCACCGCTTCAGGAGCACCGGGCCATCGACCACGCTTTGGCGGCGCTACTTTCAGTTTCGTTAGCGGCTGAATCACGAGTCGGCCGCACATTTTTTCGACAAATTTTCGGCCGCGTTTTCGTCAATTACGAGAAACTTTCAATATTCATTTTTCTTTTTGGATATTCTTGTCGTTGTGTTAATTTTTAGTTTTACAACAAAACTGGATTTTTCCATTTTCTTTTTCAAAATGTCCTAAATAACTTTGGAAAGGTAAGAATTAAGTGTTTGTTTTAATTTTAATTTAATAATTTTTACCCTTTGACACCAATCAATTGTCGAAGCTCTTAGAGAAGTCATAGACAATCGAGTTCGTTGCCAATATCAAATATACATATAAATATATTGGTATTAACTCAACAATTGTCCTCAGTACGACAAATTGATAACCAAACTAATCGTCTATAATCCTCTGGCTTATTTGTTGATTATATCAGATTTAGGGAAGAATACCTATTACTTATGTTTTGACATTTATTACCGTCATTCTTAAAGCTAAAAACCATAAATCTATGGGTTAACACACTTTAATAAAACAGGCAGTAAAAGCAAGCCATAACATGTAGAGATTGAAAATGAAAACGTTTCACGAACAGTCAACCTAGAAATGAAAAAAAAAAGTCTACAAAAAAAACGAATGGAAATCAAAAAAAGTGTTTAGATCAAGATTTAAAATGGTAAAATAAGAAATTGAAATATTGTATTTTCTCATTGATAACTGTTCATTTTTATATCAGATTGCAATCAAGTCTTATCAAAGAACAAAATCACGATTTCAGATCAAACAGCACGTATCCACAAAGCGAATTGCGTGATTCGATAATGCAATAATGGCACCATTATGTGGGCATCAGAGGTCGTCGATGTAAGGAGGAAAAATTTTAAAGTAGGTTGCCAGGAAATTTTCTCCATCAATGATTTTTCTTTAATTTTATTCATTATATTTTCGAAAATTTTTTACAACTTCCTTGAACATTTCTAATTCATTTTTTACAACATACATATGTATTCTTAGAGTATTCGTACCTATTAAAAAAAAAAAAACACTAATTGTGAAATGAACTGAAAAAACCGGTCGGATGTATGGTCTCTTGGTTCATAGATAATGGAGCAATTTTTAATTTGATTCCTTACAAGCCATTTGAGTATTTCTATGTATAAGGACTTGCCTATAAAATAGGATGGTTTTCTTTATTGATTATACAGGTCCATCAAAACGAAGTCGATTAACGAGTTACAAAAGGTTCATTAGAAAATTTCACCACACATATTCTCTGATTCATCTTATTGTCGAGTAGAAAATATGCATGAGTATGATTTACAAATATTGCGTAACGTGCTAGTGAAATTATATCCAATAAAATACTAAGTGCGAAAACTGAATGACTTTGTAAAAATCTTAATGTTATTGAGGAATAATTCAACTGGGTGGGTGGTACAATAAACTTGTACCAAATGAAGAAAGTTATTATACGTACGTCAGAATTATTTTAGCGAGCTACGCTAGCATCTGTTTGTGACCCATGAATCCGGAGGTCTTTTTTTGGCAATCGAATTTTGTATGAAACACTTTCGTTGTAAGTGTATAACCATCAAGAATTGATTTAAACAGTTACAGTGCAGTAACTTATTTTTTTTTCACATTTAATATTCCAAATCTAAGAAAAACCTAATCCGAATATCAATTAAGTGCTATTTCGAATGTTTACTTTTCTACCGGTTATTTATAAAAATTGAAAATCACGTGAGTTATTATCAGATCCTTTATTTTAACGATGAAACGTTTTACATTTGATGGTCGAACTTTTTTTAAAAATAATTTACAGAAATCGTTCGGTGGCATCCATTTTTCAGTATTTTTTTCGAGATTTATTTGCCTAAAATGACGCTTTGCTTCTTTAAAGAACTACTATGTATTTGAGTTTCCTTGTTTTTTCCATAAGCGACGCCTATGAATAGTTATGTCAACAATTTTTTTTAAGAAATTTGTTTTCATGCAATACCACAAATCGGTATATATATGGTTGGCTATGATTTTAGTTACGCTGCATGCATTCATTTATGAAGGTACCATACTTATTTCCTGTTTTTAGAACTTCTTCATTTGCCAGTTAGCGTAGTGTTTTTTAAAATAAAAAGGAAAAGTGAAATTTAGACCGTCTTTTGAAGATCATTAACGACAATTTAAGAAAAAAAGTGAGGAATTGTAAATTATATTTTTGCATGTCATTGCAATAGAGAGAAATTCCAGTAAAAGCAAACGAACAAATAATTGGAAAAAGTTACAAATGCAAAGAAAAAATTATACCATCACAAACACAATACATTTCATGGTTTAAAAATAATTCTAAAATTTTTGAGTTCTTAGGTAATAAAATATATAAAATTAAAGAAGAAAATAACGAGAAAATACAAATAAAAGCTTAAATTAACTAAATAGTAATTAAGCAAAGCATATGTATGTGTGGCTCATAAATTAATTTTTTACGTGCTCGTGACATAAAAAATAATAACTACTAATATTTAGTAATAATAGTTATGAAAAATTTGGAGGCGAATCACTTCTGGTATTACAAGTTGTGTAAATTACGCACATATGTATGTATGTAGTACGTGTCTCGAACAAGCGCAGATTAATTACCATAAAAACATTACTATTCCCATTGTTATGATAACAATTATATAACACGATTATCGTTGCATTAATTATGAACAATTTGAATTCAAATATTGCAACAAAAAATGAAATAAACAATATTTTGACTGTAAATTAGTAACTAGCGTATATAGCAATTGGCAACGAGTGTAACTCGTTCGATTAGAGAGATTTACGAAATTTTTCCATGTCGAAATAAGCCAAAATGATACGGGTACAGTAACAATTTATGTCCTATTATTATTAATAATTTACCATTTATAAGAGACACACACAAAGACAGAGAGAGAGAGAGAGAGAGAAAAACAGAAAAAAATATATATACCTATGTACACATAAATCGAAATTCTTAGTTAGGGTGACCTGAATTCGCTGTTAAGCTGAAATAATAATAATAATATATCAATTTCACGAACGTATCCGATTTATTATTGTCTATAATTAACGGATATGATTGTAGTTTTTTGCATAAATAATGCGACATGAAGATTTTTTCAATAATTATGTCAATGTTATCGGCAAAATGGAACGCAAGATTCTCTGATAAAAATATTTGAATATATTGAATACTAATACTCGTTTTGCAAGAAAAAAGAAATAAAAATATTTAATTGAAGCAATCAATCTTGCTTATTACGTTGTTGATTAACAAATCCAGTGATTTTTTTCCTATGTTGTATCGATGAAATTAAACAAATTTTTCATTCATACGGTAAATTTCCATATAAGAATGAATACAAGTAAAAGAATAGCATTTACGTCCCTGTAGAATTGAATCTTCTGTAACATGCTTTTGTTTTTTTATTATGATCCCAGACCAATCAGATGGAGTTTATCTTTTCATAGGAAATGCCTATTAACGGTTCAACAGATTAATTTTTCTACATGGGATGAAAGAAACCACAATCGTATCAGAACCTCTCTGTAGTAACAGTCCTAACAGTCAATCGAAATTTGAAAACATGTTCTCACAAAGTTGGCAATTTGCTTTTATTTAATTCTATCAATTAACAAAACAAAATATATAATTGCATAATCAGAGTGCTCTTGTTTGCTTCATAACATTTTTAAATCAAATTAAAATTTCTCCCAGGATTATTTCCCAAAAAAACACAATAAAAAGCTTTCAAACTGAACGTTGAACGAACTAAGCATTAAACATGAAGAAACCTTTTCTTAGTTAAAAATTATGATTTTTCGATTGGCGTCTCTTGTGAACTTGATCCATTGACATTTGCATAAAATAAATATTCGGCCTACGGTAATAGAAAGCAAATGGGAAAATAGTAATTAAAAATAATAATAAAATATTCCGTCATGTGTTTCGTGAGCGAGCTTGGTCGTAGACTGTTTTTGGCAAACCGAGGAAAACCAATTCCTATGTCTTCGATCAAAAGAAGAGTAGGTATATTAATTAACTTTCATTTAAATTGACGTACAATTTCTGCTTTTATGGTATTTAGAAATAAATCATATTTTAACTAATCGTCTTTAACCATTTTCGGACAGCTGTCCGTGTCTTGCACAAGCGATTTACATCGAAATCGATAATTTTGCTTCATCGAAATTTGGCCATCCCTTGACCCACACCACGGTGATCTTCAAAAAAGAAAAAAAGAGTAGCAAAATCGAGGTCGTGACATTAACAGTATACGTTTTTGACATTATTCATCGTCAGTTGCTATTTTTAGATAGTTCAGGAACAATTTAACTCTGAAAAACTAATTAGTATGACAGTTCCAGAAAAATGCCACAGTCTGATATCGAAGCCAAATGGATATTATGGCACATTTCAGTCCAGATATGACGCGATGGACGGGTGATGCTCCACGAACACTATCTTCAATCCCCCCTGATCCCAGTGTTGTCACTGATGATCCTCTGGCTGCCCTCGGATTGAACAGCGCCATGGGTAAGGGGGCTAAACATAAAGAACAAGTCTATTCTGTAAGCAGGTAAAGTTAATTCATTTCTTTATTACTTTTTTTATTACCTCTACTTCTTACTAATTACGCTTTTTAGTGGATTTTTGATCGTGCAATTTACTCCATTTCATCAACACCGTAACACATTTTTTTAATTAAATATTTGAAAATTAAGGTACCACAATTAAAATGATCATTATACCTTCCTCGATGGTACTCAACCAGAACCCACTGAATCCCAAATAAATTTGCTGCATGAATCATTATTTTTTTAGTTTTACCAACATTCAGTGCCTTATTAACCTAAGGATTTAAAATTTTGTTGCAGGGTTAATCCACTCTTTAATTTTACATGTGTTAAGACTTCAAAAGCGGCAGAATGTTGCATTTATAAACCTCGAAAAAATCTTAGAGAAAAAACTCCAGAAATAGATTATGATTCAGATTTTGATAATCAAGATCACAAAAGGTCAATTAGAGAGAAATCGTCAAGTTCTGGTTATGAGGGCAGCAGCAATGGTGGAAGTAGTTTGGAAGGTCCTTTTAACGATGGGCTTAGATCTGTAGACGAATCTGGAGCTATATCCGATCATAACCCTACTTTTGTTAAGTCCATTAGAGTAAGAATTGGATATTTTAGAAATACATCTATATGTATTTTTTTGAATCATGTTGATAATTTAGATTGCCGGTAGGGGCCTAAAGCCAATAAAAATAGTGCCATCTCAATTACCAAATGGAAGTGGTGTTCTTACAACGATTCCAGAAGGCATAGTCGATCCAGTGCCTCAACCCATTTGGCCAGGTTGAAACTAACTGAATTATGGCAAAGGGTTTTTTAAACTGTAGTATTTTCAGAAGCTCCGGATAATTTGGGCCTCGTGCCCAACCCCTATACAGGTGATTCATTAGTAGATGATGCTCTGTTATTTTGTTCAAACTTCCATCATAATCCCATAGAACAACAAAATATGCTGGACAATTATATCGATACATCTGTTAAAGATTTATTGGTAATTCAGAATTATAATCGATTCACCTAAATGTGCATGCAAAAACCTGAATTTTAGTTGGATATTTTGGCCAGTATTAACGAAACGTTAGAATGCAAAACTGGTGATCCAGAAGAACTACTAAAAATCATCAATGAAAAGATTAAATTAAAATTAGATGTCCTCAAGAGCAATACAGAAGAAGAAATGCGAAGGCTCTGCATTAATATGAGTAACAATAGAAAGTTAAACCAGGTTTTAAGGTACTATTGATGTAGCAACACTGCTAAATCATTCAATTATTACGCATTTTACTAATTGGTATTTAATGAATTATAGAGCCTTGAGTCATGGTTCATCAAGTGGCCATTCTTCGTCCAGTGGCAGGGCACGCACTGTTAGTTCGAATGAAGAAGAAATTTACAATATTCCATCAGGATCTAGTAGTAGCGGGTTCAGTGATAGTCCTCCAGGGCAACGCCGGACTAGTACTCCATTGATACCTCCTCAATATGGTGAGTAGTTAATTCAAAATCTGTATAGGGAAACTGAGTAAGTAGTCACTTGCTTCCAGGTAGGAAATCGTCAATTTTATCTCATCATCTTTATAACGACCATGACTCTTCTACCATATCCAAAGGGATTCGAAATGCCCTGATCTATGGAACGTTATCCAGGTATAAAATGTCGTTGACAAATGGAAAATTTTATTCTGGAATGTCCGGGAAATTAGAACCAGATCAGGTGTTAAAAACAGTGAACAAAGATAGTAGTTTTTCATGTGCCAGAAACCCAATGGATTGCCTGAAAAGTTTTAACTGTGATAAAGACGAGAAAGGCGAAGTTGCTAATAGGGATGAGCGACCCAGTGTGTGGCAGTTGTATTATGGAAAAAAGGCAGAGGGCACCAAGAAAATCGGTGAGGCGAAGCCTTCGGACGTGCCAGTTTTTGTAAGTATATTAGCTTTCCACTGAGGGATTCCTAACATTCTTAAAAACCGATTTAGTCTAATTAAGGAAGATGAAGGCTAATGCAAGTACGACTTTCACTTTTATTCGAAATTTAAAGCAGTAAGTTTTTTAAATATACTCATCAGTTGCGCGTAAGACTTCGAAAGTCATGTGAATTGGAAGATTTTGTTTAAAATACCAACAATCACAAAACAGCGATTTGCATTTATTTTTGGCAACAAATAATCATCAATGCGTATGTGAAATTTTTCATTAAAAAGGTACGAGATTAGGAAAAACTTTCACTGAATTCATTTCGTAAAATAGAATTATGTAGTTGTAGAAACAGATTTTTGCGTGTCCTTAACAATCAAATTTTCAATACTCAATCTTACCCAATCGTACCAATCAAATTGTTTTCAAAGTACCTTTAAGTATGTTGTGTAAATTAATATTGGCTGACACAACAATGATACAAACGGACGTTCACAATTTATTTGATTTATGTTCTTTAAGGACGAGCCGCTAATACTTTAAGTTTGTTTTCTTTTAATATCATTCTATTGATTTACAAACAGAAATACAGAAGTATTTGTTGACCTTCCCTTGTCACCTGAATCCTTGGATTATGACTTCCCATTCGAGCTAAACCGCAAACGAGCGAAGATTCGTACTAAATTATCTTAAATTTTTAAAACACATAAGGGTTCTTAACTCCTGTCACTTCTCGTTATTATCTTTTCAGTCTAGCAAAAGCCAACTGGCTACTAAATCTAATCTATCCAGTCCGATTAGAGTTGTTATTTACCATTCCTTAATTATCATATATTTGTTAGTCTATTTCCAGAGATTATATCCAGAGTTATTAACATAGAAATTAATAAATTTCCAGTTGTAAGATTTTAAGTAGAATTCATGAAAAAATTATTCAAGACAATAATTGCCTTATTTTACAACAACAACAACAATTTATGCCTTATTTTGTATTATTCGTTTTCAATAGAAATTTAGTCAGGGTGTCCGTTGCAAATTAAAATTACCATTTTTACATTGTGTACTTTTGTGTTAAACTTATAGAGGTACTTATAAGGCTGTTGGCTCAAGATAAGAGAATTTCATGCAATAGAAAAACAACCGTACAATTTACGATAAAACCTTATATATTTTTTTCTGACGACTTTTATCTGTCTAAATGGACATAATAGACGAATTTAAAATTGCTCAATTGCCATGTAGAAATTGACCATTGAGCCAAGGAAAATGTTATATTTCACAGTCAAAACTTGTTTTATCAATTCAAGAAACTTCCCATCTAAATTTTTAAGACATATCCAATGACCAAATAGTGATTTCTCCTTAGTAAATAACAGATTTCGATCGTTTTTGCTCAAGTTGTGGTCACTTAAACAACTAACCGACCGTAACCAGTATCAAATAACGAAAAATAATTGAAATCAACCAATAACACCACACCTCCATCTTTTGCATTCGGTCACGTATCCACATTGCAACCGAAAATAAAATGGATTTCTCTAAAAATAGGATTAAATAAATCACAAACACACAATAAATGATTCTTCACCTCGTGACGATGTTAATCCGACTACAATGTAACGATAAATTTTTGGAAAATTCAATTTGATCAATCGTCCTGATTACCAATCGTACAGTATTTCGCAATTTCTATAGCCTTCTCTTTTGTTTATTGGCAAACAAAACACTTTTCGTTGTCGTTATCATCGTTAATAGTCGTAAATAAGTACTAATTTTCAGGTTCCACATATTGCCAAATAGAATCTCGTTTGGTGCGTGTATAAAACTTCAAATGAAACGACGCGGGCTTTACACTTGTCCCATATAAAATTTTTATCACAAGCCGAACAACAATTGGCAATGGTACTACTTCAGCAAGGAGTTTTTGCGACGTCTGTCTTGAAAATGCCTTTCAACAACATGAACAGACAACGAACGAAAACGCTCCGCTTTTTTTATTGAACCTCTTTATTATTTTTTTAGTTTCTTCCTTTGTTTTACGTAATTGTTCATGCCACACGTTAAGTTCAAACGTAAACGGTAACGCGAAACCGACCATTTTCACTTTCGTTGATTGAACGTCCCACTTGCCTACATTTACGCCAGATATTCGGCAAAAACAATGAAAAGTCGGCGCATTCGAAAGTGGCTCGCCTTTTTTCTTATCGACTCTCGTTTTTCACTCTTTCATGAACGCACTTTTGTTTCGTTGCAAATATAGATTTGCACTGCTCTTGTGAAGGTGCTCTCAGACAATTGATGTGTTAAGTTGATCTCCCACACGCTAAACGAATGAACAAAATATACCTAACATTGGCCGAATAGACCAATTGTCTGAGAGCAGCTTGACAAGAAAGAAAGTTAACATTGTAAGAATCAATTTCGAAACTGCTTAACAGAGCTCGCATTATGAGAATGATAGTGTTGATTTTTTTGAAATGCTTAGTTTCTAATTTTTGCAACAACGCCCAGTCTATTTCTGCAGTTGTGGATTATTCAAGTTTTTAGGAAGCATAAAATGCATTGAAGCTGATCAAATATACACTCGTATTATTGCACAACAAAAAAATGATAGAAGTGTGACCGCATCAAGTTTTTGTGGTTCTTTTCACTTTTCCAGTATTTTTTTCTTCTCAAAAAACGTCTGACATAATGATGACTGCATTTCGGATGAATTAAAATTTAATACATTATGAGAAGATGCACTTTGTCTTCACGGGGTTATAATTCACTGATGACATAATAGGTCTTCAATTGCTCCCTTGCTATTCATTATGGTGTGGCTGCTATTGTTTGCATTTAAGCATTGAATTTCAATATTGAAATGGAGATTTTTCCATTCTGCCGAGTTAAGGTACGATTTTCGATACATAAACTTTAGATTTAATTGGCTTTCCAATACAATAACACACCCATATACTCAATTGGGTATTTCCAGTTACATAAAATAAAAATAAAACATACCCACCACAATCTAATACCACGACATGCATATTTGGACCAGTTACCCAGATCGCGTAAGATAATCGATAAACGAAATATCAACCGGTACGAAAAGACAATTTCTAATGCTCTAAAAATGAAAAAAATAATAATAAAAAAAGAACGCTCGAACGAGTTACCAATTGGGCAATTCACTTTTACCCGATTTCGTGCGCGCCTTGTGTGTGTGTCCCAATTTCTTCCGCACCCTGTATGTATGTTTATATTTTTATGACGTTGATGGTGCTGCGACCCGAAGATAATTTAGGTTAATTATTAAGGCGTTCGGTTTTATGTAATCTAGAAGTAGAGGAAAATAATTGGTGATGTGTGGTTTGTAAAAGGAACACCAAGTATCTATTCTTGTCATCAAAAAGACACCTTCTGTAGAAAAGGGTTCTTAATTAATTCGATTTGGTGATTCAACAACCCATTTGGCTGACGTAGATTTAAAAAAAATTGGCGGGCAACAACGATAATAAACACAATGTTGGGCAACCTAGGTGATGGACACGGGTACCTACATACCGATCGAGGTTAAGAATGTTAATTATAAAAATTCCAGTGGTCCCAAGGTGGTGGCGGCGCATGCCGATTGAAAAAGCACCAAAACAAGTGAATATCGGTCGTTGCAAATAAATCGACGGTGGCTGCGGCGTCGCTCATGGTCGACGACGTTGTTGCGTCAGACTTGGGCGCCGAGTGGACGTGGTCGAAAAAAAAACAAACACATTTCGGGTTGCGCAACCCGCGTAAGGCGAAAGAACGACCTTCGAAGGTCGCAACCAAAAAGATTAAAACATCTCCGTCTCATTCTACGATGATCGAAATCGAAACTTTTTCATGAGTTTGCGTTTTTGCAAATATTGATTGTTTTGTTCTTGACGATTCTCGCTTCAAATTTCCCCTCAAGTGGATTCAGAAATGGGAAAACTGCGATTGTAATTTAATGAGATAAACAGTGACCTTTTCTGACATTGAAGTAAGGTCAATTCAATCTATCTACGATTAACACTGGACGCAAATCATATTATTTTTGAATAAAGAGAAAAGTACTCGATCCAGGTTTAATAGTATTTCTACGTTCCTAATTGTATCAAAAATTAACTATTTTTTACCAATTGATAACGTCAAACAATCATATTGATTGGATGTGCCCGCTATTTTAAAATTAAAGTGAATCATTAAGCAATTGAGGAATCAAATGATAACACCGAATCTTACATACCTAAATCCGTGTGCGTATTTTCTAGACTAAATCCTACGTGTGTGGTCTGGCACCAGATGGATTTGAATTCTTGCCAATAAAAATCGGGAAAAGTAGATGTACCATTTCACTATTCGCACATTGTTAATCGTAATTCCTTTGGAAAATTGAGGAACTACTAAATATTCGAAATTTTTATGTTTTATTTACTTTTTGCGTAAAAGGTGTTGCTCGTCTTCCTACATACATATACGTATATGTACATACGCTCAGGCAAATATTACGTTAGTATTTTCTTTCTTTTACGCACGTCATAACACGATCATTATTAATTGGATTGCTTTGCATTAGCAATATCTTGGAATCCAAGCTGGCTATTGATAAACAAAAGAATTTATCGAAGGAGTCTTTGTTATTTTTTATTTCAACATTTTATTGTCAGTTTCACAGAAGTGAAAAAGCAGATTAATACATCGCATTTTAAAAAATTTAAAGAATTCACCGGTAATGACATGTGTAAGTATTTTAAATAAATTAATTATCATATTGTTGTTTACGTTAGATTTGGAACAAGGTAAATGTTAGAAATAAATAAAATTCCAAATACATAACACGATGGAGTGTGACAACCTTGTTAAAAATTTTTTAGTACATTTTGGTTCTTATTTATTGTATGCAATTGCAGTTTTGAAAATGTTATGCGAAAAAACTGAACATAACTTCAAATATTTATTTGGATAACAGGAGTACTATCATTAACACTACAATTCCAAGCCAATATCCAGAGATACTAATACGTAACAATCGGTTTAATATTTCTTGAGAAATTCCCATATTTTTTTTCAATACCATATACATATGAAAACATTTTTTCGATCAACAAGAATACCTTATTACCTCATTAAGTATGTATTAAATTCCACCAGCTATTGTTTAACCTTTCTCGAAGCTCGTTTGAATTTATAAATTGCTTTCTTTCGGCATTTCTGCCTTGCAATTCGACGTGACACAACGAATCTTCGTTCGTTCTTCATTTAAAGGCAATAAACGCGCCTTCGTAATGATTCCAAGCACGAGAAGATGAGTCAAAAGAAATAAGATCTAGACAAGTTTGAAATTTTTTCATTTTAAGTAAAAAGACACTTAAAAGATATCGTTTATTTGTTTATTTATTTTTTTTTGTCAATTAATTTAACAATTGGTGCATTGGGTGTNCTCGAAACGTTCCCTTGTTAGTTTAACACATAAATCTAGTAGAAAATTTATTTTATCTGGAAACTACAGTACAATTTATAAAAAATATTCAATGTTTCATTTGCGCAAGTAACTCATTCTATTTTTTTGTAAACTATTCTGTATTCCAATGAAGAATATACGAACCTTGAATACGATTGGTAAAATCCAACAATTTGGGCAAAACAATTGCTTCATTTTTTAATTTTCCAGGGTGCTCGCAATATACTTAACACTGTTTTAGATCTATAATTATTTTAAATAATAGTGAAAACGTAAGTAATCTTGATGATAATTTGAAATCTAATGAAGAACCTGGAAGCGGCACTAAGAAAACTTTCAATCGGTAACATGTAATTTTTAGATCTAAAACAATTGAATATGATTTAAATATGAAAAATAAAGTTAAAGATTTATTTTTGCGACTTATATGCCCATGATCCTTTCAGACCAATATGAATTTCCAGAATGATTCTGAAACAGTGCTACCAAACAAGAAATATATTTTTGGACAGCTATTTGGGTCACGACCGTAGTAATTTAAGTTGGTTATGCGCAGATCCGAATTTATTGGAACAAAAATGGACTTTGAACCAATATGAGATAAGTCAGGGACATTGACTTCGTACATATTGCAAAGACATATCTCCAAGTGAGTCATCGACATTCGGCTTTGTTATTCAACTTGACTTCCTATCCGGCTCCAATTTTTATCACGAAATATGTATGTATACCATAGTATATGTATATTTTCTGACAAACAATATACAGTGAAAACTAAAAATAAAATTAGACAGGAAATTCAACAAAAGACCACCTCAAATGATATGTAACGTTTTGGAAGAATTCGAATTGGGGCTTGCCCATCGTCAGGAACACGATGGAACACAGTACAAACATTTACTACATTAGATTAGAGTTCACACTGTTTATTTTGCAGAATTTCTTTAAAAAATACGTTATATTGTTTTTCTTTTATTTCCATTGTGATATCTATTCAATGGTAAATTCCTCGATAACTATTAAATTTAGATATAGTAGTAGAATATGATACATGAAACATACTTAGAATTGGAAGCAAAAATCAAAATGAAATAAAAAATTGTTTCTAAATATTTAAAAAAATTATGTTCGCTATGTGTATACATAAATTTGTCATAAAAAAACCGAGAACAAATTGAAATTGACGTGTCCGAGCATTTTGCAGAAAATTAGTTCATTTAATTTATAATGAATTTATGCGGGACTTTTAGCCTTCAATGTATATGTATTTCTTATAATCCAATTTTCCTTGTTATTTTTTCGATAGTTTTTAGATTTCCTGACCGATAATGAGATTCAAAGCATATTTTCCTCTTCTCTTATCTATGTTTTCAATTTAAACGTTTCACGCATAATCCCACGGACGTAATCAAAACGCACGTTCATGGTTTATGAATGCAGTTGTGCAGCGGCTTGCACACAAAAGTAATAAGTAAGAAGAAGAAGAAAAAATGTTACTCAATTCATTTACGGTCTGAATAGCAAAGATGCCGACATTAAACAAACGTACATGTGTACGTAAATATCAATTCCTTTAAATAACCTCATCTCAATGTTACCAGACCATAGGACATTCTTCTTTGATAATGCATTAAATAGAACCTATTTTGCATTATAGGCTTCTATAAATGCATGTACAGCGTGTCATATGCATGAAAAATAAGACACTAACAGCTTTTCATAAGTAAACAACCCCGTGTGTAAATAAAAATTGGGACATCCTGTATAGTATTTTTTCGATCGGATTGACTCTTGAATCTTGTACAATCGGCTGTATTATAATTCGCATAATTCAATCTAATAATGATTTCTGCAAAAATAGCAAAACGTTTAAAGTAATATGGTTATAGGACGTTTCGACCGCCTTCGTGGCCTCGTAGTCATCATCCTTAACATCGTCATCAAATAGACCATGACGATTTATCCAAGGATGGTCATAGGATGTCGCACGAATCTGTTTACATGTGTGGTAACAACGTCTGACACAGACAATCGTTAAGAATATTGTTATTATTATTTTACTAATTAAGGTCTGACATGCGAATTTCGATTTAATGACTATGTTTGGCTCTTTTACAGTATAATATTAACATTGAAAATTACAAAATTACGAATTTTATTGAATGGGGTTGTTATGCAAGGTGCTGTTTTGATTCAATTTTAAGGTCTTGTGTTAATGAATGACATTTTAGTGACTTTCAACAGATGGCAAAGGAAAATTTTCTGTATCTAACAAGGAAGGTCAGCAAAAAAAACTGTTTTAGACTCTCTTATCGGGCCTAGTGTCCATGTGTACATTAATGCTCACCACTAATTTCCTGAATTTCCCATTGGATCAAGACTTTTTTTTAATTTAACATAAATTGTAACTTCTTTTATAGAAACTTTGATACATTTGAACAGTAAAGAGCCTTTTACAGGCACTGTAAGTTGCACTTTCGATCTTGGTATTATGAAAAAAAAACTATTTAAGTATTATTTTCATGCTTAAATCGCAATACTTCTGAATTTTTACTAAAAAACCATTCGCTTTGTCAATTATTTCGTTCACTCAGCACGTATCCTATTCGTGCCTTTCGCAACTTTTCATTTAAACGGGTATTTTTCTGCAAAATTTCAATTAAAATGTTTTTATCATCCATATAGTTATTAAAGCCAGTTTTTAAAGACTGATAAAGTCAAGAACGCACCAGATGGTAAATATAGGATTTGTTTGTTACGACATAGGCCACATTAGCACACTGGTCTTTTATGAAGACGATTATTGTTGTTGTTATTATTGTAATGAATGTACAGTAGTTGACTTAGCTATTATTTTAAGTTGTTCTTTGCAGGGTATTTTGCAAGTTCCTGCAGCAAAGAAAAAGTTTATAAAATAATTTGTCTTGGAATTTTGACAGGATTCGCTTAGACATTTTAAATTTTGATAGGAAATATTTACACTTTAGAATTGATTGTTAAATTCATCATTTTGATTACACGAAGCATTGTTTCTAACAGGAACTAATCGTTTCGCTTTTTCATTCGTCTTTTAAGCCTGTTATACAACAATTATGAGATCATCGTTGTCGGTTTAATTGGATTTCAATAATCATTGTTTGATGGCCATGCAGATTTTCGACTGGCGAAAGTCAAATAGTATTGGCCTGGTTATTAGTTATTTAATAATTAAATGGGAGTTTCATTTGCTTAAAAGTTGGTGCCCGCATATTATAATTTTGTAACAAAGTAAAAATTGTCAATAATTTCCAGAAGGTTAAAAATCAGTAGCTGAAACGGGATCCCTTCTCTAAGAACGATATCGCCAACGGCCACGGCCCTGCCTCCTGCAGATGCACCGCTTCAGGAGCACCGGGCCATCGACCACGCTTTGGCGGCGCTACTTTCAGTTTCGTTAGCGGCTGAATCACGAGTCGGCCGCACATTTTTTCGACAAATTTTCGGCCGCGTTTTCGTCAATTACGAGAAACTTTCAATATTCATTTTTCTTTTTGGATATTCTTGTCGTTGTGTTAATTTTTAGTTTTACAACAAAACTGGATTTTTCCATTTTCTTTTTCAAAATGTCCTAAATAACTTTGGAAAGGTAAGAATTAAGTGTTTGTTTTAATTTTAATTTAATAATTTTTACCCTTTGACACCAATCAATTGTCGAAGCTCTTAGAGAAGTCATAGACAATCGAGTTCGTTGCCAATATCAAATATACATATAAATATATTGGTATTAACTCAACAATTGTCCTCAGTACGACAAATTGATAACCAAACTAATCGTCTATAATCCTCTGGCTTATTTGTTGATTATATCAGATTTAGGGAAGAATACCTATTACTTATGTTTTGACATTTATTACCGTCATTCTTAAAGCTAAAAACCATAAATCTATGGGTTAACACACTTTAATAAAACAGGCAGTAAAAGCAAGCCATAACATGTAGAGATTGAAAATGAAAACGTTTCACGAACAGTCAACCTAGAAATGAAAAAAAAAAGTCTACAAAAAAAACGAATGGAAATCAAAAAAAGTGTTTAGATCAAGATTTAAAATGGTAAAATAAGAAATTGAAATATTGTATTTTCTCATTGATAACTGTTCATTTTTATATCAGATTGCAATCAAGTCTTATCAAAGAACAAAATCACGATTTCAGATCAAACAGCACGTATCCACAAAGCGAATTGCGTGATTCGATAATGCAATAATGGCACCATTATGTGGGCATCAGAGGTCGTCGATGTAAGGAGGAAAAATTTTAAAGTAGGTTGCCAGGAAATTTTCTCCATCAATGATTTTTCTTTAATTTTATTCATTATATTTTCGAAAATTTTTTACAACTTCCTTGAACATTTCTAATTCATTTTTTTACAACATACATATGTATTCTTAGAGTATTCGTACCTATTAAAAAAAAAACACTAATTGTGAAATGAACTGAAAAAACCGGTCGGATGTATGGTCTCTTGGTTCATAGATAATGGAGCAATTTTTAATTTGATTCCTTACAAGCCATTTGAGTATTTCTATGTATAAGGACTTGCCTATAAAATAGGATGGTTTTCTTTATTGATTATACAGGTCCATCAAAACGAAGTCGATTAACGAGTTACAAAAGGTTCATTAGAAAATTTCACCACACATATTCTCTGATTCATCTTATTGTCGAGTAGAAAATATGCATGAGTATGATTTACAAATATTGCGTAACGTGCTAGTGAAATTATATCCAATAAAATACTAAGTGCGAAAACTGAATGACTTTGTAAAAATCTTAATGTTATTGAGGAATAATTCAACTGGGTGGGTGGTACAATAAACTTGTACCAAATGAAGAAAGTTATTATACGTACGTCAGAATTATTTTAGCGAGCTACGCTAGCATCTGTTTGTGACCCATGAATCCGGAGGTCTTTTTTTGGCAATCGAATTTTGTATGAAACACTTTCGTTGTAAGTGTATAACCATCAAGAATTGATTTAAACAGTTACAGTGCAGTAACTTATTTTTTTTCACATTTAATATTCCAAATCTAAGAAAAACCTAATCCGAATATCAATTAAGTGCTATTTCGAATGTTTACTTTTCTACCGGTTATTTATAAAAATTGAAAATCACGTGAGTTATTATCAGATCCTTTATTTTAACGATGAAACGTTTTACATTTGATGGTCGAACTTTTTTTAAAAATAATTTACAGAAATCGTTCGGTGGCATCCATTTTTCAGTATTTTTTTCGAGATTTATTTGCCTAAAATGACGCTTTGCTTCTTTAAAGAACTACTATGTATTTGAGTTTCCTTGTTTTTTCCATAAGCGACGCCTATGAATAGTTATGTCAACAATTTTTTTTAAGAAATTTGTTTTCATGCAATACCACAAATCGGTATATATATGGTTGGCTATGATTTTAGTTACGCTGCATGCATTCATTTATGAAGGTACCATACTTATTTCCTGTTTTTAGAACTTCTTCATTTGCCAGTTAGCGTAGTGTTTTTTAAAATAAAAAGGAAAAGTGAAATTTAGACCGTCTTTTGAAGATCATTAACGACAATTTAAGAAAAAAAGTGAGGAATTGTAAATTATATTTTTGCATGTCATTGCAATAGAGAGAAATTCCAGTAAAAGCAAACGAACAAATAATTGGAAAAAGTTACAAATGCAAAGAAAAAATTATACCATCACAAACACAATACATTTCATGGTTTAAAAATAATTCTAAAATTTTTGAGTTCTTAGGTAATAAAATATATAAAATTAAAGAAGAAAATAACGAGAAAATACAAATAAAAGCTTAAATTAACTAAATAGTAATTAAGCAAAGCATATGTATGTGTGGCTCATAAATTAATTTTTTACGTGCTCGTGACATAAAAAATAATAACTACTAATATTTAGTAATAATAGTTATGAAAAATTTGGAGGCGAATCACTTCTGGTATTACAAGTTGTGTAAATTACGCACATATGTATGTATGTAGTACGTGTCTCGAACAAGCGCAGATTAATTACCATAAAAACATTACTATTCCCATTGTTATGATAACAATTATATAACACGATTATCGTTGCATTAATTATGAACAATTTGAATTCAAATATTGCAACAAAAAATGAAATAAACAATATTTTGACTGTAAATTAGTAACTAGCGTATATAGCAATTGGCAACGAGTGTAACTCGTTCGATTAGAGAGATTTACGAAATTTTTCCATGTCGAAATAAGCCAAAATGATACGGGTACAGTAACAATTTATGTCCTATTATTATTAATAATTTACCATTTATAAGAGACACACACAAAGACAGAGAGAGAGAGAGAGAGAGAAAAACAGAAAAAAATATATATACCTATGTACACATAAATCGAAATTCTTAGTTAGGGTGACCTGAATTCGCTGTTAAGCTGAAATAATAATAATAATATATCAATTTCACGAACGTATCCGATTTATTATTGTCTATAATTAACGGATATGATTGTAGTTTTTTGCATAAATAATGCGACATGAAGATTTTTTCAATAATTATGTCAATGTTATCGGCAAAATGGAACGCAAGATTCTCTGATAAAAATATTTGAATATATTGAATACTAATACTCGTTTTGCAAGAAAAAAGAAATAAAAATATTTAATTGAAGCAATCAATCTTGCTTATTACGTTGTTGATTAACAAATCCAGTGATTTTTTTCCTATGTTGTATCGATGAAATTAAACAAATTTTTCATTCATACGGTAAATTTCCATATAAGAATGAATACAAGTAAAAGAATAGCATTTACGTCCCTGTAGAATTGAATCTTCTGTAACATGCTTTTGTTTTTTTATTATGATCCCAGACCAATCAGATGGAGTTTATCTTTTCATAGGAAATGCCTATTAACGGTTCAACAGATTAATTTTTCTACATGGGATGAAAGAAACCACAATCGTATCAGAACCTCTCTGTAGTAACAGTCCTAACAGTCAATCGAAATTTGAAAACATGTTCTCACAAAGTTGGCAATTTGCTTTTATTTAATTCTATCAATTAACAAAACAAAATATATAATTGCATAATCAGAGTGCTCTTGTTTGCTTCATAACATTTTTAAATCAAATTAAAATTTCTCCCAGGATTATTTCCCAAAAAAACACAATAAAAAGCTTTCAAACTGAACGTTGAACGAACTAAGCATTAAACATGAAGAAACCTTTTCTTAGTTAAAAATTATGATTTTTCGATTGGCGTCTCTTGTGAACTTGATCCATTGACATTTGCATAAATAAATATTCGGCCTACGGTAATAGAAAGCAAATGGGAAAATAGTAATTAAAAATAATAATAAAATATTCCGTCATGTGTTTCGTGAGCGAGCTTGGTCGTAGACTGTTTTTGGCAAACCGAGGAAAACCAATTCCTATGTCTTCGATCAAAAGAAGAGTAGGTATATTAATTAACTTTCATTTAAATTGACGTACAATTTCTGCTTTTATGGTATTTAGAAATAAATCATATTTTAACTAATCGTCTTTAACCATTTTCGGACAGCTGTCCGTGTCTTGCACAAGCGATTTACATCGAAATCGATAATTTTGCTTCATCGAAATTTGGCCATCCCTTGACCCACACCACGGTGATCTTCAAAAAAGAAAAAAAGAGTAGCAAAATCGAGGTCGTGACATTAACAGTATACGTTTTTGACATTATTCATCGTCAGTTGCTATTTTTAGATAGTTCAGGAACAATTTAACTCTGAAAAACTAATTAGTATGACAGTTCCAGAAAAATGCCACAGTCTGATATCGAAGCCAAATGGATATTATGGCACATTTCAGTCCAGATATGACGCGATGGACGGGTGATGCTCCACGAACACTATCTTCAATCCCCCCTGATCCCAGTGTTGTCACTGATGATCCTCTGGCTGCCCTCGGATTGAACAGCGCCATGGGTAAGGGGGCTAAACATAAAGAACAAGTCTATTCTGTAAGCAGGTAAAGTTAATTCATTTCTTTATTACTTTTTTTTATTACCTCTACTTCTTACTAATTACGCTTTTTAGTGGATTTTTGATCGTGCAATTTACTCCATTTCATCAACACCGTAACACATTTTTTTTAATTAAATATTTGAAAATTAAGGTACCACAATTAAAATGATCATTATACCTTCCTCGATGGTACTCAACCAGAACCCACTGAATCCCAAATAAATTTGCTGCATGAATCATTATTTTTTTAGTTTTACCAACATTCAGTGCCTTATTAACCTAAGGATTTAAAATTTTGTTGCAGGGTTAATCCACTCTTTAATTTTACATGTGTTAAGACTTCAAAAGCGGCAGAATGTTGCATTTATAAACCTCGAAAAAATCTTAGAGAAAAAACTCCAGAAATAGATTATGATTCAGATTTTGATAATCAAGATCACAAAAGGTCAATTAGAGAGAAATCGTCAAGTTCTGGTTATGAGGGCAGCAGCAATGGTGGAAGTAGTTTGGAAGGTCCTTTTAACGATGGGCTTAGATCTGTAGACGAATCTGGAGCTATATCCGATCATAACCCTACTTTTGTTAAGTCCATTAGAGTAAGAATTGGATATTTTAGAAATACATCTATATGTATTTTTTTGAATCATGTTGATAATTTAGATTGCCGGTAGGGGCCTAAAGCCAATAAAAATAGTGCCATCTCAATTACCAAATGGAAGTGGTGTTCTTACAACGATTCCAGAAGGCATAGTCGATCCAGTGCCTCAACCCATTTGGCCAGGTTGAAACTAACTGAATTATGGCAAAGGGTTTTTTAAACTGTAGTATTTTCAGAAGCTCCGGATAATTTGGGCCTCGTGCCCAACCCCTATACAGGTGATTCATTAGTAGATGATGCTCTGTTATTTTGTTCAAACTTCCATCATAATCCCATAGAACAACAAAATATGCTGGACAATTATATCGATACATCTGTTAAAGATTTATTGGTAATTCAGAATTATAATCGATTCACCTAAATGTGCATGCAAAAACCTGAATTTTAGTTGGATATTTTGGCCAGTATTAACGAAACGTTAGAATGCAAAACTGGTGATCCAGAAGAACTACTAAAAATCATCAATGAAAAGATTAAATTAAAATTAGATGTCCTCAAGAGCAATACAGAAGAAGAAATGCGAAGGCTCTGCATTAATATGAGTAACAATAGAAAGTTAAACCAGGTTTTAAGGTACTATTGATGTAGCAACACTGCTAAATCATTCAATTATTACGCATTTTACTAATTGGTATTTAATGAATTATAGAGCCTTGAGTCATGGTTCATCAAGTGGCCATTCTTCGTCCAGTGGCAGGGCACGCACTGTTAGTTCGAATGAAGAAGAAATTTACAATATTCCATCAGGATCTAGTAGTAGCGGGTTCAGTGATAGTCCTCCAGGGCAACGCCGGACTAGTACTCCATTGATACCTCCTCAATATGGTGAGTAGTTAATTCAAAATCTGTATAGGGAAACTGAGTAAGTAGTCACTTGCTTCCAGGTAGGAAATCGTCAATTTTATCTCATCATCTTTATAACGACCATGACTCTTCTACCATATCCAAAGGGATTCGAAATGCCCTGATCTATGGAACGTTATCCAGGTATAAAATGTCGTTGACAAATGGAAAATTTTATTCTGGAATGTCCGGGAAATTAGAACCAGATCAGGTGTTAAAAACAGTGAACAAAGATAGTAGTTTTTCATGTGCCAGAAACCCAATGGATTGCCTGAAAAGTTTTAACTGTGATAAAGACGAGAAAGGCGAAGTTGCTAATAGGGATGAGCGACCCAGTGTGTGGCAGTTGTATTATGGAAAAAAGGCAGAGGGCACCAAGAAAATCGGTGAGGCGAAGCCTTCGGACGTGCCAGTTTTTGTAAGTATATTAGCTTTCCACTGAGGGATTCCTAACATTCTTAAAAACCGATTTAGTCTAATTAAGGAAGATGAAGGCTAATGCAAGTACGACTTTCACTTTTATTCGAAATTTAAAGCAGTAAGTTTTTTAAATATACTCATCAGTTGCGCGTAAGACTTCGAAAGTCATGTGAATTGGAAGATTTTGTTTAAAATACCAACAATCACAAAACAGCGATTTGCATTTATTTTTGGCAACAAATAATCATCAATGCGTATGTGAAATTTTTCATTAAAAAGGTACGAGATTAGGAAAAACTTTCACTGAATTCATTTCGTAAAATAGAATTATGTAGTTGTAGAAACAGATTTTTGCGTGTCCTTAACAATCAAATTTTCAATACTCAATCTTACCCAATCGTACCAATCAAATTGTTTTCAAAGTACCTTTAAGTATGTTGTGTAAATTAATATTGGCTGACACAACAATGATACAAACGGACGTTCACAATTTATTTGATTTATGTTCTTTAAGGACGAGCCGCTAATACTTTAAGTTTGTTTTCTTTTAATATCATTCTATTGATTTACAAACAGAAATACAG
>JABRWK010000005.1:1109007-1119493 GCA_013372445.1 Hypothenemus hampei
TTTTACATAAATAGTACTTTTCAGTTATAATAATAAGTATTGGCAAAATTTGTACTACTTCATCAATTCGTTCATGATGGTTTATCCAGAAATCGTTAAACTACATCTTCCTTAAGATACTGTGTCCAATTTTGTGGAAAATTATTCAGTATAGTAGTTATGGTCAACGTCAAGGCCTGCTCGAAAACTTCGTTTTCCGATAGTCCCAAAATGGTAACCTAATAATTGAAAATTTAATACAAATTTTCAATGAAAGTTTTTTCAATTTACCTGTACATGACTAATTAAAGAAGATACAGTGAAATCATCCAAATGCTGTTTGAAGCCCTTGTCTTCTTGGCCAGATTTGGTCAGATTGAAAATTCCCATTCCTTCAAGACCATAGAACTGTATGCTAAATTATTAATTTAAATAAATTAGTAATTTAATACTTCTTGGAAACTTCTTATCAGATGCTTACTCGTAGCTGCCTTTTTCATTTGACGTTGGATTGTTAGGATCCGAATTTATTTCCACGTTTCCAGACATCGCCATTTGATTCCAAATGATGCTGTAGTTATAGGCCACTCTTTCGGGCTCGTGGTAATCTATGGCGCTCAATGTCTTAAAGCCATAATTCAGGGAATTTGATACCGTATTGTTGGTTAAAATGTACCTGTAACATTAAACAGATAGTTTATTTCTATTTTGACTTTTGCCTAAACTCACCTACTTCGTATTATCTGCGGAAGGACTATAAGTGAAATCCTCTAATTTCAAAGGATTATAATTAGGTAGGTCGGCCGCTGGTAGGCCGCCATCCAGAGCTTGTCTTAAACAATTAATAAATATCCAAGCATTTCTTACATCTTCAATTTCTACGAAATGAATACCTTATTTATTGTTTGTTTTCTATTCTTTTTCTCAACTTACCATCAGATCTAGCGAGATGTTGCACTGCATGAAATGTGACTATAAATAATATATTTAGATTTTTAAATTTCATCATTTCAACTTTTTGCAGTGCATCATACGCACCGTAGTTTATTATAAAAAACTACTGGATAAATTGTGAAATAAATAAATATATACTCCTGTAAGAATTATTTATATCTTATCCATGAAGTAGAAGTACATAATGATCATTAGTCTGCCGGTTTTGGAAATTCCAAATCAATTAAATACGCTGTGTAAGTATGCGTTGTAAGATTATTTAAATACCTCATAAAAACGTTATCAGGAAAACAGTATTTATGTGAATTAAATGTCATCTGTTTGATGGTACCCAAAAAAAAAGCGTTTTTTGTAAAGATATAATACTCAACTAAGACAACTCTTTACTACTGATTAGAAATGTGCACAATTAACTATTTTTATCATTTGAGTGGTAATCAAATATTTAACTTGTCTGGAAGAACTGGTTGGATCAAAAATGACTTGTTACTTGAACTTTAATTCATGATTTTCCAGCCTAAAACACATGTTTCATTTTAAACTGTCAGTAGATCAGATCCAGATTACAATTTACAAGTGCGCTAGGGAATTTTGAAAGTTTTAGCAGAGCTTCTAATTAAATAAAGAACTTTTACTTTTGTATGAAGGAGAAGCAAATAAATTTCTGACAAAAGTTGGATGAACTATCATTAATTTTACAACATTTGTGTGTCTTTTTCGCGAACGAACATATCACACGCACATTTCTAAAGAAAAAGTTACGCTCACCTTTTTGTCTGTTGGGAAAAGATGCAATTTTGAAGGAAATACATTCGAAGTATTCTCTCTAGTGCCATATATTTACTGAAAACTAGTCAAACTGTCATTGAGATGTTTCCAAGTTTTATTTAGATGTAAACCATCCTATTTGGAGTTTTACATACCATAGACTAAGAAACGTCTTGATGGAATGGCGAATGATGAATCTCTTTAGTAAACACGTAAATGACCACTGGATGTCCTCTATAACTTTATTACAAGTTCCGAATATTGTTGACAGTTCTTCAGCATCCAATGGATATGTATATCTTATAAATACCTAGAACTTTCACATCGTATAGTTTATCTTAAAATGTCCACTCAGCAGAACCGACTACAATTGCATCTTCGAAAGAAGGCTTCAATATATGTGTCCATCAGGCACTGCTTTACTATTAAAGATCCAGGCATCTACATAATAATTTCATGAAAATATCATACTAAAATCACTTTTATTCGTATAAAGAGAATCTCAAAAATTCACATTAAAAAAAATAGGAAACAATAAAATATTTAATGATAGGAATGTCCCCCTGATCCAGATCCAGAAGATTGTTGCGATTTGGCACTCGCAGCTACAACAGCTGCCCCCGCAGCCGCAGCATTGGACTGTGCCATTTGTGCGGCCTCAGCCGCCTTGTAATAAGCAGCTTCAGTTTGGCTCAGTTCATGAATAGCCTCGTGTAATCGTTGTATAAGGTTTGATAAACGTTGTTTCGCTTGAGCTACCATAGATTGCTGCGAGGCAGCCACGTTTGCGGTTTCAGCTGCTACTTTTTGGGCAATTTGAGCTCCACCTGTACAGAAATTTCAAAATGAATTAAATGAGGTTTAGTTTAATTTGAAATCGGTTTTGCCTTGAGCCGATGCAATAGCAGCACTTAAAGTGGCTACTTGAGATTGCGCTTGTTGAGCACCTTGTTGGGCCAATTGAGCTGCCTGTTCTGTTTCATGTAATTGAGCAATTTCACCTGAGAGACGTTTTTCGGCTTCACTAACTTGTTTTTTCAAACTGTAGACAATGGCTTGTTTGCCCACTAAAGCTGCTTGGGCAGTTTGAGCGGCCTGTTTTTGATAAACAATAATCAGCTTGGCAAAGTTGAATTTTGCTGTTTTTGAGTTCAATTACTTACACCTTGTGCGGCACTAGCTAAGGTACTTTTGATGCCAAAAGCCGCTTGACTACCAGCAGTATGTTGTGATTGGACGGCGTTTTTAGCTTGAACTGCTGAAGTATGAGCCAAGCTGGTCAATTCGGCTCCAGAAGCTTCTTTTGCTTCATCGACAGGAATGTGATGATCACCTTATTAAATGAGCCGTAATTAATAGAATGGAATTTTATATTTGTTCTAAATATTACTTTCATATTCACCCCCGTAACCGCTAGATATTTCCTCGTAATGTCCAGTGCCTTGTGCCTGTTGTTCAGAAACTACGATATTCACTGCAGAATGTCTTCCGGCAGAAGATACAGCTATTTGAAATAAGAAACTTAATTTTTCTATTTTAATATCGAAAATGTCTTATTCTTACCGCATAAAGCAGCGAATACGAAAATCCTGAACATCATGGTCTGAAACAAAGACAAGAAAATAGCTATTTTTTTAGAAAAACAAAGTGACAAAAGTACATACTTAAACACAAAAAACTGTGAATGAAAACGAGTTATTTCAAAGTAAAATAAGAGAAGAACTGGATGTACTTTTCCTGGGTTGCTCATGGTTTTATAGGTAGCTTTTACTATTAAAGAAATGAGTGGGGTAGTGCACCTATGATGTATTAAAAAATACGTATTAATTATGAAATTTTAATACATATAAATGTTAGAATGTAATTAATGTTATTCTGCCAAGTGGAAAAGTGCAATTCGCTTGTTTTTTTTTTAGATTAGATCTGCAAAATATTTCAATTTCTCATTTACGATTTTTTTTTGTGATTATTTTTTGATCATTTGACTTTTCAGAGAACCAAGAAGGCTTAAAAGGCTGTCTTAATTTTCATAAAAAAGAAAAGGAATTAACGAATATACTTTCATTAGAAAATTTGCACAAAAAAAAGAAGAACGATATATTATAACATTTCTTAACTGGCACATCTGATAGAAAAATAATATTCATTTGTTATTTAAGTTTAATTACAATTTGCTTCTAATCTTTGCTTAAAATCAGTATTGTGCTTGCCTTCGAAAAATCATCAAACCATATATACATTTCAAATTCTTCTACCTATATTTTTGCGTAATTCGTGTTGGTTTCATGACCAATCAAATATCACTGTAGAGAGTAATTAAATATAAAATGGTAAAAAAATTAATTATCAGTCTTTTTAATAGGGAAATCAATAAAATAGAAAAAAAGATTAACCATAAACATACTTGGATATTACATGAAACACGCAAGGAAGTAAGATTTCTAATATTGGATATGGGAACAACAAATTTAAAGACATTCTATAACACTGGCTTCCTCATGTTGAAAATACCTGAATATCTAAGAAATGAATTCTTCATTAAAGAAGGAAAAAGGTCGTGTTAACCACAAGCCACTCATTGTTATTCTGAAATTCATTGATTTTTTTAATCAACCAAAAATGTTATAGATTTAAAGGAAGTCAGAAGACAAAAGTGGTTAAACACAGAAATTTCAAAGTTTCTTCAAATTCAAATTACTTCAAGACCTTTGCTTCTGAGCTCTTACGGTCGACTAAGGACAGATTGTTTGGAGTTTTCAGTATCTAGTGCTGGACTGGATTCTTGAAAGATTGCAACTTGAATAATTGAAGGTTCACTGTGCACTTTTAGAGTACTCGTAATTTTTTGTTTAAGTCTGTCTCGTATATTGATAGATTAATCTAAAAATATGTATATGAAATATTACGTTTACAAAGGATTTTGAATGTATTTTGTTCATTTTGGTATTCTTAAGTGGCTTTATCTTAAAAGTTCCTTTAAGTCTTTATGTGAAACCGCGGAAAGTATATTTAACAAAATGTGCTATACGTATAATCAAATCTAATTGTTAGAAAACATGATTATGTTATTGATTGATTGCGGAATTTCTCGATTAATATTTCACTTCTCGCATGCATTATGGCATAGAGATTTAATTAAACACTATTAAATTAATAGATGCGTGTTTTATATCAACTTCTTTATTGTATTTCCTTAATTTAGTTGTTGCATTAAGTGAAAAATTAGATATCTAATTTTCTTGTTACAATCATATTTTGATACCACTTAGCAGACTTCTTCCAGGTTCTGGTTCGATTTGGACTATCAAAGTCCACTCTGATTACTCCAAATTTTTTCCTAAAAAAATCTTTATTATTTAAGAATAAAATTAAAATATTATTTATCTACTCGTAAGAGCCCCATTCAAAATTGTCCATCAGAGACCATAGTGAATAAGCAGTGATATTAACATTGTCCTTTACTTTTGCGTCTACTAAATTGTTGATAAAATCCTATTATATTGTTATAAAAATTTGTTGAAAAACACTTTATTAATGACTTTTTACCCTAATTGTGTTGATTCGATCTTGATCGTCCAAACCATCGGAAGTCAGTTTGCCATTTTCGGTTATCATAATAGCCTTTGGTTGATATCTAAAATTGAAAAAAACAACACTGCAACTGCCAACAGAAAAATTTCAAAAACAACTTTTTGTTAATGTAGTTCACTGAAGTTCGGAGTCCTTGTGGGTAGTAATAACTATCATTCAACACTAAATCTACTCCTTTATCAGAATTATACGATGGTTGTCCAATGGCAGGCTCAGGTTCGTATTTTACTTGGGAAACAGAGTAACTGGAACAAATTATCTTAACACATAAATATCGTGAAAAATTCTACATATATAGGTCAAATTACGTATTCAAAGCGAAGAAGTCATGGGTACCATTTATATCCTTAATCTCTTCAGAGGTAAAAGCTGGAAGACGTGATTTAACAAAACCTTCCATTTTACTTCTGTTTGCAATTCTGTCAATCATTAACGGTGGCCAGTTGCCCAAAAATATAGGATTCGCCCACCATCCAAGCTGAAAACATACACTAGAAGTTTAAAAATTCTTAGTCTTCAGTGTCGCAAAACATTTTATGCTTGGAACACCGTATATACATTACAGCAAATTCAATATGTCTTCTTTGAGCTTCCAAATCTTGAGCGCTTTTAGTAACGGGTTCCGCCCAATCGAAATTGATCACCAAACCGACTTGGCCTATAATAAATATTCAAAACGGAAATATACTTTTCAAAAATTTTCTATCAAATTTTCGAACCATTGTATTTTGCTTTAAATTCCTGCTCATAAATTCTGTAGGCGCGGGCATGCGCTTTAAGCAAAACGTAGGAACATTGATAAACTCCTTCACCATGCAGTTGTAATCCAGGAGCCAAAGATCCCAACTCATATCCTCCAACGCAAACCATTGAAGGTTCATTGAAGGTAAACCTAAAAATGTAATAATCATTTACACAGAGTGTTTTAGTACAATTATAACTTTTTATCATTTTCTGCAGTTAAGAGCATTTACATACCAATACTTGACATATGGTGCAAATTGTTGGAATAGTAATCTGGCAAAATCTGCAAAATAATCCACAAATTGTGGATTTAAAAAGCCTCCAAGTTGTTGAATGTATTCCGGCATATCCCAGTGATAGATAGTAACCATAGGCTCTATTCCTTCATCTTTCAGACCCTAAAATTGATTATTTTTTAATGTGTTAAAGCCTGTTTACATTATTAGATTTTTTGTGTCGATTCTGGAATCGAATGGTTGACACGTCATATTTTTATGTAAAATAAATACAATAAAATATCGAAAAGAAAATCGAAACAAAAAATCTAAAGATGTAAACGGGCTTTTAGCTGTTAAAGGAACACTTACTTTAATTAAATTCATGTAATACTCAATTCCTTTTTTATTAATTTGATTAAGAGTTCCATTGGGCATAATTCTTGTCCATGCGATGGAAAATCTGAAAATATTCCGTGATTATTTATATATTTTTTTTTAAACTCCAGTTGGCACCTGTAAAACTCCAAACCTAGTGCTTTAACATTTGCAACGTCTTCTTTCCATTTATGGTAAGAATCGCAAGCAATGTCACCATTTTCCTTGGCATCTGTTTAATATTCAAAAATGTTTAATTTCCTTTGTTTTAAATATTCTCTTACTTTTATTATGTAAAAAGGTGTCCCAAATGCTTACACCTTTTCCATCGTCTTTCCAAGCCCCTTCTATTTGGAAAGCTGAAGTTCCTGCTCCAAATGCAAAATCTTTTGGAACATCTTTAACCGCTGAAATTCTACATATTTAAAGTGAATAAAAATTTGCAGCATGTATCGTTTTACTACCCTGAAATCAACAAAATTGCTGATGAAGCCAAGAATTTGAACATTTTTCGAAAAGTTCGATTCGAACAAGTTCAAACTGTCTGGTTCATAAGTCGTTTCGAAACTAAATTTTAAACATGAACTACTCATATTTAAACAAATTCATATTTAATTGGACAGGTCAGTGATAAGCTTATTCATTAACATGTGTTCATTGTTTTTTGCAATAATAATTCAGTTTATTAGGTATTGTGCCTCATTAAATAAGTTAAAGTATAGTTATAAACTAAATTCTGACAAAATAGAAGTCATTTAAAGGTGACGTAATTTTCCGTATAATTTATTGATAGATGTCTCATATGTTTGCAAGGGAACAAGTTTTTTTTTTAGTTTAATACTGATGCTCTTACGAGGGTTAGATGACAAGTATTCAGTTTTTGAAATAAATATTATTTCCTCATTTTTTCCATATTTTTAAATCTCTTGTTTGAAAATTTTTCCATCTTTCTTTTGAAATGAGATAATCAGATCTGGACTAAAGGTGCAATTTTCCGCAAAAATACTGCTAAAAAGATTTAAAATGTGTGTTCTCTCAGGTGAGACATGGTTATAATAAAAAACAATGGTCATTTCCGTTAGTTCTTTCGTAAAACTGTTAATACTATTTTGTTCTTGAGACTGATAAAACCAACCATAGAAAACAACAAAGAAATAGAGCAAAAACTAGTTTAATTATAGTAATACAATTTAACTTCAAATTAAATATCTAAAATTCGGGTTTCTAAAATATTTTTGTACCAATATCCAGAATTTTTCCATGTCCTAGCTCTGTTTGGGTCCGTAAAATTTACTCTAATTAAACCAAATCTGAAACTAAATTAAACAAAAATTATTATTATTATTTTTTTAAATTGCCAAGTTTACTTATAACTGCCCCATTCGAAATCATCCATTAAAGACCACAGTGTATAACCAACAATGTTGATTTTATCTTCCTCGATGGCATCCAAAAGACTATTAATATATCCCTGGAAGAGTATTATTACTATTTTCCTTAGAAAAGCTTTAATTTACTCTAAGAAAAGCAATTCGATCATCGTCTTCTAAATAGTCACCAGTTATCAAACCGTTTTCCGTAATCATTATTGATTCAGGTTGATATCTGGAATATGAAATCGTTGAATATCAATTAAAAGAAATTTGAATGAAAAATTAACCTGTCGTTGATGAAGTTTAGCAATTTCCTAAATCCTTCAGGATAATATGTGTTATTAACCCAAGAAGCACCCACATCAAACCAATATGACGGATTAGTGATGTTCTGTTCGTCATTTTTCGCAATATAATTATCGTACGTATTCAAAGCAAAATAGTCGTGAGTTCCATTAATATAATCGATTTCTTCTTGAGTAAACTGTGGAAGACGGGACCTGGCAAATCCTTCCTGGGCACTTCGATTGGCAATCCGGTCAATCATGATTTGGGGCCAATTACCCTTGAACACTGGATTCGCAAACCATCCCAACTAGTACGTACAATGAAGCCATTTAACACTTTAACAAATTAATTAATTAATTACATACTTGAAATTGAAGAATTCGTTCACGAGCATCGGAATCTACTGTTGTGTTGCTTGCTGGCTCGTACCAATCTGCACTTATAACAAGTCCAACTTTTCCTGTATTTAAATAAAATAAAAATATTCATATTGGAATCAATGCTTTGAAATACCATTGTATTTAGACTTGAATTCTTCATCATAAATCCTATAAGCTCTTGCATGAGCTTTTAATAAGACGTATGAACATTGGTAGATACCGTCTCCAATCAGATTTAACCAAGGTACGAGTTGACCAGCACCATACGCTCTATTACAAATGGAATAAGGCTCGTTGATTGTTAACCTATACATTTTTAATTAGATTATCTCTTGTATATCAGTTGTTTAGGTTTTACCAATAGCGAACATATGGCCCATACTCTTGATACAACAGTCTGGCATAATCTCCAAAGTAGTCTGCAAATTGTGGATTCAGAAATCCACCCAATTCATAAATATGCATTGGCATATCCCAATGGTAAATTGTGACCAGAGGTTCAATTCCTGCTTCTATAAGTCCCTACAACAGACATTAATTTAAACAAAATTAACTGAAACTTCATTATTTACTTGAATTAATTTATGATAATGGTCAATTCCTTCTTGATTAATTGACTTCAAAGTACCATCTGGTAAAATTCGAGGCCAAGATATTGAAAATCTGTAATGATTGACATTTAATTTCTTCAAGTTTTCTATGTCTTCCTGCCATTTGTGATATGAATCGCATGTAGTATCTCCATTAACTCTAAGATCTGGAAGAATATATTTGCATTAACTTCTATGTACTTTCATTAATGAAAAACTTACTTGCATTATGGATAAATCTATCCCAAATACTCTCCCCTTTTCCACTTTCATTCCAAGCTCCTTCACTTTGGAACGCCGCTGTTGCTAAACCAAACCATAAATCTTTAGGTATATTTCTCGCAGCATGAGAACTGTTTTAAAAAAATGGTATATTTTAATCAGCTTTTTCCATATTTTTGTGGAATTACCTTCCCAGTATAAAAAGCAGAAGATATAATTTCATTCCCATTTTGAATTTGAAAAAAAGGCCAAATATAACAGAACATTTATACAATTTAGCATATAAATACATATATTATTGTTATCTAATAAGTGTTTATTAAAAACTGATATAAAAACACTTGTTCAATTTAATAGGTGATAAGTCATTAGGGCTCAAGTTTGCATTACCGGAAATGAGACATTCAAAAAATAAAAACAAAAATCCTTGATTTCTGTACCTTTTGTTAAGTGTGAATGTAAAAAGTGTTTTTTGTTGCGGCAATTTTAAATTTTTTTGTTATTTACATATTTATATTTTAAATTCGTATATTTGGAAAACAAAAAATCGTATAAGTTTTTTTGAATGAAATTTTATTTGCTACAAGTTGGATTAATATATTTTCTTTCGTGAATAATTGCAAAAAACTAAATTTTTTGAACTTTTTATTGTAACTTTTTCGCATTCAATTTTATCAACAAATTCTATTTTTAGATGGTTTTTAGTTATTGTAATTTTTTTATATCGATATTTTTTATATTTTTTCTACCGACAGATATGTAAAACTGTAAATAATATTTATATTATAATATTTTTATTTAAATCCAGCAAAAAGCACATAACACGATATGAAATGTTACAAAAATTAAAGGATCGGTCAGTTCCCTATGTTAAATATACAGAGTGTTTCAGAAGAAGTAGAGAACATAAAAACAAATATTTTTTAGCCAATAAAGATAGGTACGAAAATGCTTTGTTTTTAAGATATAGAATATTCAATTTCTTATTTTTTTATTTAACTTCA
>JABRWK010000005.1:1122497-1155317 GCA_013372445.1 Hypothenemus hampei
ATTTTAACGTCCTAGTCATTTATTGTTATCATTTGACCTTTACTGTGAAAAAGAAATCTCATCACAAAAGGGCTCGACCACTTACAAATATTACGTCCACTTAGACCACTCCTATTATGAAATGATTCCCGAATTACTTGTAAATACTTACAATTAGTTATATTTCTTGAAGCAAAATCAATCATCATATAGTGCAAGGGCGAATCAGAAAGTAAACAATTAAAAAAGAATTTTTTTTTTTAAATATAAATGCCATATCGATATTGGAAATTAGGATATCTCACATGGTGATAAAACCTATGGTGGTGCCATGATTATTGTTTGTGAAAGTTCACAAATCAAGTAGGATCTAAATTCAAATATTAATCTCAATTAATCTAGAAGACCGCAAAGTGCAAGACATTTCCTTATCCCATGTGCAAAAGATAATTTCAAACAGGATCCAAGTATACAGGGTGATTCACAACTTATCCGACAAACTTTAACCACATATGCGCCTTCAAATAAGAAGTTGATTTGTTGAAAATAAATATAATAAAAGTCCAAAAGAAATCGGATTAAAAATTCTTAAGTTTCAATAATTGCAAATAATAAATTAGACTCTGCTACCTGATTTACCATACTGAAGTAAACACTGCATACAAAAAATGACAAAAATAAGATGGCACAATTTTTTTTTATACTATCCGATATTATAATATTGTGATAGGAACGCCAGTATAGGTTTTACCTTTATACTGGACCTGAGTCATTAATATTTATAGTTTGTGTGAATTAGTTCTTAAAGTGTTATTAAGTTTTCCCAATAAAAACGATATATGTGTACAATAATGAGGAGTTAATGGACATTGTTTTAACATACGGAGAGGCAAGGCAAAACTCACGAGCATTTGTCTAATTTATTATTTTCAATTATTGAAACTAAGAATTTTTAATTCGATTTCTGTTGGACTTTATATTTTTTCTTCAACAAATCAACTTCTTATTTGAAGGCGCACATATGGTTAAAGTTTGTGTGTGTTAAAGCTGTGAATCACCCTCTATAAAGAACAATATATTTAACAGCTACTCAGCAGTTGGATAATCATTCTTTAGGTATTAATTATCGTAGTTATAATTATTCAATATTGAAAATTCAGGAAATGGCCAAAAACTAAAGAAAGCAACAAATCGCAGAAATAAAAGACTTCCTAGAATAAGATGAAACTATAATATTGTCTAAAAAAGGAAACAAGTTAGTAATTATTATTATTTCAATAAATTTTGGATTTTCCACGTTCTCATCTAAAAATATGAGATCAGCAGTCAATTCAATGAACTTGAAAAAAATATTATTAAAATAATAAATGCTAACTTAAAGCCGCGTACAGACCAAAGTTCCAACGCCAGCGCTATTCAGCATCAATGCATTTGACGTTGGAAAAGATTGGAGAGGATTTGCTCTATCGTATACAGCGTTAAGGCTCAAACTAATGCTAGCTAAACTGTGACAAATCTTTTTAAGACCTCATCGAGTATTTTTTGAGGTATCTCATAGCGAGCGAATGCCATGCAATGTCACTTCCAACATTGGAACGTACCTATTTATTTTTGTTTGTTTTAGATACCTTCAAAAATATCACAAGTTATATAATTCGATTTTGTTAAAATTTCGACCACCACCTCAAAAATTGGAAAAATTATTCAAGCCACTCTCCTTCCACAGCCTTAAGCCTTTTTAAAGACAAATTGTTAGAAGAACATGGTGATAATTATTTTCAAATTGTTGCTGATGGATATAAATGTCCTACTCAGAAATGGGTGTATGATTTATTCAAAAAGGAATATGGAGAACCCACTGGAAATAAAATTATTTCTTCTCTGGAAACTTATATAAACCAATATAATACAAACTGTGGTGAAATTTGTGCTACTATGGAAGTAAAAGAAAATTTAGTTATTGCAATTCGTACAACATATGACGAGTTGGAGGAAGACGTTTAGGTGCTCCGGGTTGACAAGCCAAACTGCCTTCGTGCTAAAACACAAACGTATCAAATTTATTAAATAATAAAAAATATAAATAACATATCACAATACATACAATACTTAGTCAATTATTTAAAAACATTTAAATACAAATTCTTTGAAATTATATAAATATGTTGAGCCTGATCTATTATAGTGCTGTTGCAAAGTGTTAACATTTCATGTTTCATATTCAGTCGCATGCTACACACCAATTTCAACGCTTTCCAATAACTAACTAGGGTGAATATGCCAGTTATCGGCCACTTAAAATATGCCAGTTGTCGGCCACCTATACAATCTATATACATATACATATATTTATAGTTATATAATCATAGAGTTCTGTCAAAGTGATCCACAACTGGAGGCCGAACTACCGGCACATTTACCTTACATGTGCCTTGGATTGCATTGGAATTTCCCTTTGTATGCGGCTTAAGATGTACTAGTTTCATTTATTGTTCTTTTTTTTCACTTTGAAGTAGTTAGGTTTTAGTCCTTATTATACACACCTCATTGTATTATTTAAACTTACTGTTTTAATGAATAGTTTTTAAATGACTCTTAGATAATCTGTTATTTAACTGGCGCAGTCGGCATATTATCCTAAATTCATGTTGCTACAACAAATGGACCGTTTATTTTGAAAGTGGCGTAAATCTACTTTTTTTAATGAAATATTACATAATTAGGGCTCAATGCAGAAAATTAATCACAATTTCTTTCAAAATAAACCGTTTAAATATTTACGAAAATCAGTTTTTTGTGGCTATCTTCAAAAATATTGCGTTTATGAAAAAATTTGTATTATCCTAGTTTTTATGATTTTTTTGTATTTATGACAGTTTTCGAAATATACTCATATGAAATTGAGATATAAAAAATGTATGTAAATAATAAAAAAATTTAGGGTTGCCGCAACAAACACTTTTTAAAGTTGCACTCAGGACAATGTACAGAAATCAAGGAGTATTTTATTTTTTAATTTCTCATTTTCGGTAAGGAAAATTCCATCAATCATTTATTTTTTGTTGATTATTATTATCTGTTTTGCTGAAAATATATTCATATAGAGCAAAAACTAGTTTTATTATAATAAGGCAATTTAACTTCAGATTAAACATCTAAAATTCTTGTTTCTAGGATATTTTTGAACCAATATCCAGAATCTTTCCATGTCCTAGTTCTGTTTGAATCCGTAAAATTGACATTAATTAAACCAAATCTGGAACTAAATTAAACAAAAATCAATATTTATTTCAAAATAAAATTGCCAAATTTACTCATAACTGCCCCATTCGAAATTATCCATTAAAGACCACACTGTATAACCAAAAACATTGATTTTATCTTCTTCTATTGCATCCAAAAGACTGTTAATATATCCCTGGAAGAATTATTATTACTATTTTTCTTGAAAAATCTCTAATTTACCTTGATATAAGTAATTCGATCAGTGTCATTTAAATAGTCTGTAGTTTGCAGACCATTTTCCGTAATAATTATTGATTCAGGGCGATATCTGAAATACGAAACCGTTGAACCATCAATTAAAAGGAATTTAAAATAGAAATTGACCTGTCGTTGACGAAGTTTATCAATTTTCTAAATCCTTCAGGATAATATGTAAGATTAGTCCAAGTAACACCAACATCAAACCAATATGACGGATCTGTGATGTTATATTCTGTATTTTCCGCAACATAAGTCTTGTACGTATTCAAAGCAAAAAAATCGTGAGTTCCATTAATATAATCGATTTCTTCTTGAGTAAACTGTGGAAGACGGGACCTGGCAAATCCTTCCCGGGAGCTTCGATTTGCAATCCTATCTATCATAATTTGGGGCCAATTACCGTTGAATACTGGATTCGCCCACCAACCTAACTGGAACATGAAACATTCTAAGAATCCATTGATTTTTTATTTCTTTAACTAATTAAGTATATACTTGAAATTGAAGAAGTCGTTCACGAGCATCGGAATCTGCTGTCGTATTGCTTGCTGGCTCAAACCAGTTTATATTTAAAACTATTCCAACTTTTCCTGTATTTAAATAAAATAAAAATATTCATATTTCAAACAATGCTGTAAAATACCATTATATTTAGGCCTGAATTCTTCATCATAAATCCTATAACCTCTTGCATGAGCTTTTAATAAGACGTATGAACATTGGTAGATACCATCTCCAATCAGATTTAATCCAGGTGCGGTCTGACCAGCACCATATCCTCCGTTACAAATGGAATAAGGTTCATTGAATGTAAGCCTATAAGTTTTTAAATAAATTACTTATCTTATGTTAGTTGTTTATGTTTTACCAATAGCGAACATATGGTCCATACTCTTGATACACCAATCTGGCATAATCCTCAAAATAGTCTATAAATTGTGGATTCAAGAATCCACCCAATTCACTAATGTGCACTGGCATATCCCAATGATAAAGTGTGACCATAGGTTCAATTCCTGCTTCTATAAGCCCCTACAACAGATATTAATTTAAACAAAATAACTGAAATTTCATTATTTACCTGAATTAAATTATAATAATAGTCAATTCCTTCTTGATTAATTGACTTCAAAGTACCATCTGGTAAAATTCGAGGCCAAGATATTGAAAATCTGTAATGATTGACATTTAATTTCTTCAAGTTTTCTATGTCTTCCTGCCATTTGTGATATGAATCGCATGTAACATCTCCATTCTGATCACGATCTGAAAGAATATACTCGCGTTAACTATCTCTATTTTCATTAGTAAATAACTTACTTGCATCATGGAGAAATTTATCCCAAATATTCTCACCCTTTCCGCTTTCGTTCCAGGCCCCTTCAATTTGGTACGATGCTGTTGCTGTTCCAAACCATAAATTTTTAGGTATGTATCTCGCAGCTTGAGAACTGTTTCAAAAAAATGATACGTTTTAATTCAATTTTTCCACATTTCTGTGGGATCACCTTGCCAGTATAAAAAATAGAAGGCATAATTTCATTACCATATTGAATTTGAGAAAAAAAGCTAATAAAACAACAGATTACATTACAATTTAGCAATAAATATATCATTGCAATCTAATAAGTGTTTATTAAAAATTGATATAAAAACACTTAGGAATTTGTAGATATTGTTCAATTTAATAGTTGATAAATCATTTGTTTTTTATTGATTATTATATATTTTGTTGATAGTATATGCTTTTTAATCAATTTACATAGGATACAATACCATAGATATTACCTAATACTGCAAAGATAACCAAGAAATCCAAATCATAGAAAATTTAGAATTCTTGAGTTTCAAACTCATCTTATTTTCATAACCTTGCTCTAAGTTTTTTTTTTCATTTAAAATGGTATAAAATGATCAGAAATTTCACAGTTACATATTAAAATCTGCTATTGATTTAAGAAATTTTTCAAGGTTGCAATTTGATTCAAGTTCAAAATTAATAGAATTATNTTGAGGTACCACGGAACCCCAAATGCAAGGGTTAAAAAAATCGCTAATGCTTTTTTTTTTAATTTTGATCATGAAAAATAGGCAGAGGATTTTAAAAGAAGTCTCAAGATAAACTTTTTGATGCCTTACAAAATTAAAAAAATAAATCAAAATCGGACTGCAAAAGTATATTTTACAAGGGGTTCAACTATTTAAGAAACTACTGGTAACGTGGATTTCCAAAATGAAAACAAAACATTTAAAATCCTAAACTACATATGTAAAAAATGATCAAAACAATCTACGAAATCAATTGAATATACAATAATCAGTTAGTAATAACTTAATCGATAATTTGAACAAATCAATTGAGAACATCAAGCATAATGAAACTGAACTTTTTAACATCTACATTCTAGAATAATACAATTAAAAACAGCGATGAAAAGTGAATATCAAAGATATCGAAGTAGGTACTTCATTATGAAGATTTATTCAACCGATTAACCATTTTGTAAAACAGCATAACATTTATTGGAAGAAGTTTAATTACCATAATTTTAATGGCGGATTTCTGACAAAATTCTGAGCAGATAATGTAAATAACATACTCTCTTCATTCGAAAATATGGTATATCTACATTTGAAAAAGAGTTTAAAAATGAATGAAGGTATAAAAAAACTTATCATCAAGTGTCCTTATTTTGAAGTTCATACTCTAATAAAATATTTGACAGGTTAGGGTTTATCTTTGTTTTTGCCACAAATTTTGCCTACGTTAATAACCTTATCAGTTTAAAAATAGTTTCACGCCTCCCCTGTTTACAAAATGGAAAATATTCATTTAAATAATAAATTATTAAAAAAGAATTCTTATTGAAAATCTTATTTGGCACTCAAAAAAACTTAACGTCTACCGATGTTGGCGTTGATCCTATGAAAAGACAGACAGTTATTGAGAAATTTCAAAATAAAAATTCAACTTTCAATATCCTGTAATTTTGAAACACACAACTTTAGTATAAGGTATATCAGATTCAATTGTCATATTTTAGTATCCCTTACATCAGATTTCGAGATTTCCCATTTTCAACGATACAATCTTGTACGTATACCTACCATATTTTCAGACGGAGAGTAGGGGTGATCAAAATGCTCAAAATTGTTGTATATTTTTAAAACCGATTAAACTTTGAAAAAATATATTTTCTCAATCAGGTGTCGAATTAGAATGAAATTTTTATCAGTCATAGCTCTATTATGGGTGAATTTTCTGCACTGAAGAGATGCTCGAAAAATAAAATCAATATATTGTACAGAGCGTGCAAATAGTGTATTGTTTTCTTCATCAAAGTTTGAAGCCTTCTGTGGGAAATACCAGAATTGAATATCTCTGGAACGGTCCAAGATAATTTGATCAGTAAAAAAACAAAATACTGCGGAGACATAAGACTACATTACTGTATAGTTATCATATGCCTCAGCCAGCTGGTTATAAATATATTATTATATTATTATATGTATATTATTTATATCATGGTTGTAAAAGTAGCTTTAAAGTAGACGCTGTCAGCATCGTTTGAAGTTCCGTCTAAAGAGACTAAAACCTACAAAAAGCAGTGCCACAGCAATAGATGCATAAAATATACATATTAAAAACACGTATTTCTTATTTATTTTCCAATAAATCATATTTTTTATTAGGAATACATGTCGAATCCATTTGGTGAAATTGTACAGTTCAGGAAATGGTTAGGTTAGGTAAGGATACACCTCACAAAATGCATGAATACTGTATTTTTTAAGACAAATAGACATTTTTTGAATAATCAATCCATTTTATTTAACTGTAAATATTCTAGTAATTCGCAAAACTCTCTATTTCGAACAGGGGAAAAATTCAATCCGTCCGGATTTGCGAAGCTATACTGTATTATAATAAAATCAATTACCATTTGCAGTTAGATATGAAACTATTCTCAATTTTAAACTATAAATTAAGCTAAATTATGAATTGAAAACATACATGTTATTTATTTTCTGGCATTATCCATTGATTTAGTGGAACATTTTAAACTGCAGCATATGTTACCAATGCTAATAAAATTTAAGTCGGGATATTGAACGATAATTCCAAAAACCGCCTATATATTGCAATCAGAATCAAATAAAAATTTAAACCTCTAACTGATATTTGTACCGATACAACAGTATTTTAACGTCCTAGTCATTTATTGTTATCATTTGACCTTTACTGTGAAAAAGAAATCTCATCACAAAAGGGCTCGACCACTTACAAATATTACGTCCACTTAGACCACTCCTATTATGAAATGATTCCCGAATTACTTGTAAATACTTACAATTAGTTATATTTCTTGAAGCAAAATCAATCATCATATAGTGCAAGGGCGAATCAGAAAGTAAACAATTAAAAAGAATTTTTTTTTTAAATATAAATGCCATATCGATATTGGAAATTAGGATATCTCACATGGTGATAAAACCTATGGTGGTGCCATGATTATTGTTTGTGAAAGTTCACAAATCAAGTAGGATCTAAATTCAAATATTAATCTCAATTAATCTAGAAGACCGCAAAGTGCAAGACATTTCCTTATCCCATGTGCAAAAGATAATTTCAAACAGGATCCAAGTATACAGGGTGATTCACAACTTATCCGACAAACTTTAACCACATATGCGCCTTCAAATAAGAAGTTGATTTGTTGAAAATAAATATAATAAAAGTCCAAAAGAAATCGGATTAAAAATTCTTAAGTTTCAATAATTGCAAATAATAAATTAGACTCTGCTACCTGATTTACCATACTGAAGTAAACACTGCATACAAAAAATGACAAAAATAAGATGGCACAATTTTTTTTATACTATCCGATATTATAATATTGTGATAGGAACGCCAGTATAGGTTTTACCTTTATACTGGACCTGAGTCATTAATATTTATAGTTTGTGTGAATTAGTTCTTAAAGTGTTATTAAGTTTTCCCAATAAAAACGATATATGTGTACAATAATGAGGAGTTAATGGACATTGTTTTAACATACGGAGAGGCAAGGCAAAACTCACGAGCATTTGTCTAATTTATTATTTTCAATTATTGAAACTAAGAATTTTTAATTCGATTTCTGTTGGACTTTATATTTTTTCTTCAACAAATCAACTTCTTATTTGAAGGCGCACATATGGTTAAAGTTTGTGTGTGTTAAAGCTGTGAATCACCCTCTATAAAGAACAATATATTTAACAGCTACTCAGCAGTTGGATAATCATTCTTTAGGTATTAATTATCGTAGTTATAATTATTCAATATTGAAAATTCAGGAAATGGCCAAAAACTAAAGAAAGCAACAAATCGCAGAAATAAAAGACTTCCTAGAATAAGATGAAACTATAATATTGTCTAAAAAAGGAAACAAGTTAGTAATTATTATTATTTCAATAAATTTTGGATTTTCCACGTTCTCATCTAAAAATATGAGATCAGCAGTCAATTCAATGAACTTGAAAAAAATATTATTAAAATAATAAATGCTAACTTAAAGCCGCGTACAGACCAAAGTTCCAACGCCAGCGCTATTCAGCATCAATGCATTTGACGTTGGAAAAGATTGGAGAGGATTTGCTCTATCGTATACAGCGTTAAGGCTCAAACTAATGCTAGCTAAACTGTGACAAATCTTTTTAAGACCTCATCGAGTNCAGTTTATAAAAATTAAATGCGTTTTTATTTTTTTACCAATCAAGGCTACTTAGATTCTTACGGGTTATGGGGTCGCCAAAACAAAATATTTTTTTGTAATTTTTTTGGTGTTGGCGTTGGATTAAAACTAATAATTTGATAAAACAAACTAGTTGGTGTAGTGTTTTGGTTAAAATACTCGCAGTGTGTCAGGTTTGTTTTTGCTTGAGGCATCTATTGTCTCATTTTGTTTTTTGAAATGTTAATAGCTGTCAAAACTGTAAAAACGGTTTTTTTGTAAGAAAATAAAAAAAAGGTGATTTTGGAGAGAATTGATTAGGTGGTAATAACAAGCAATAAATAGAACGATAAATAATAAACAATTAAACGGGCGAAATTCGGCGATATCTTGCAAAATGGCAATGAAATTCCCGTGTATTTTTTGCGATTAAAAGAAAAAGAAAGGGATGTGAGCCACAACACTTATGAAATATACAGTCGCTTTCAAGTATGTTTAAACCAGAGATAACGAGATGTGCAACTCAATGATATTTTTTTATCCAGATTACTTAAATGACCGACTGTAAAATGGCAACTGTAATGCAGAGGGCGCTGCCATGCATGCGTATCCGGAAACTGCAAAATTTAAATTACCTACTTCTATTTTTCTCAAGATACCTTAGAGATTAATATTATCCGTTTTCAGTACAAAATTTTAGTAAAATCTCACATTTCGTTACACTTAACAATATTGTAAGTCCGTTGAAATTTCATGCTGAAAACGAACATACACATAACGTAATAATTTCACGTTAACATACCTTTCAATATTTGCTGGGAAGCAATGCATGCTATAGAAACTTCCATTTCACTTGCTCCGCATATTAGGCATATGAGACGCGAAGGCATACTGATTTTGGGCCGGTTCTCGAAGTAATTGAAATTTGCAGTTGTATTTTGCTTTTATAATATATTTTATTCATTTACCAATTATGGAATAAAAAAATGTTTTAAAAATTAAAAAGAAATAACACAAAAATTAAATTTATATTAATTAATTAATTCAAATTTAACTATATAAACTTTTTAACACACTTTTTAAACATTTTTTTAAACTTTCTCAATTTATCGTAGATCGCCAATAAATAACCCTCCGAAATTGTCATTTATTTGACAATCTTCGATAATTTGAAAAATGCCGAACGTACTGCCATCTGCCTACAACATCCATTCTGTGCGAGAGAGTTAGAGTCATAGTTAAGGTTATCTGTTAAAGAGAGACAGAACAAAATACTAAAATCAGATAGATTCTCCTATTCAGTTGCATTTCTTGTTGTTATCTCTGGTTTAAATTGATGAATTTGTTGAATTTTATTTGAATTTTTGTATTATTTTGGCAAAATACTTAAAAAAATCACAAGAAAATGTTTTGTTTTGGCCGCCCGATAACCCGTAATAACCGCTACTTATTATGGTATACTTCTTCTTCTCTTTGTAATCCAAGAAATTAAAAATACAAATTATTTTTACTTTTTATTTTATTGCTACTTATCATAACTACCACTCAATTTCAATTTTGGTGCCAATGGTTCTAACTTCACTTAGTTTACATCCAATAGTTCTAATGATTTAACGTTTCATTCTAACTATTTATAATTTTGAGGTTATGTTTAATGGCGGTTTAAATGAAACAGTAAACATGAATGGTAAATGGTTTAAACTTTTATGTAAAAACACTGAAGTTCAATTAACGGGTACCTTGAATGGAGGGCAAAGTTTTAGGTACCCATGAAATTTCTTAATTAAAGGAATAAAATGTTGCACTTCAAATTTTAGATGGCGAAAAGTTGAAAAAAGCCCTGAACAGCAATGGATTGGAGTTTTTGCAGATAAATTATGGACCCTTCAACAAGTGGACGATGGTATATTATATAAAGTTAATGAAAATAATGTAAAAACTTGCCCAGAAGAACATTACAATGAATTATTGAGAAATTACCTGAATTTGGATGTGGAACTAGCCCCTTTGTATGAACAATGGAGTGAAAAGGATCCGAACTTTTGTGAGGCGGCAAAACAATTCTATGGTATTCGAATTCTGCGTCAAGATATAACCGAGAATATTTTCTCTTTTATTTGTTCACAAAACAATCACATTTCCAGGTAAGGCTTCACCTGTAAGCAAAAACACATTCTTTAAAATTAACATTTGTAGAATTACTAGTATGGTGGAAAAACTAGCGACTTTTTATGGTGATCAAATATGTGATTTAGATGGAATTTCGTATTACACTTTCCCCAAAGTTGATAAATTAGCTTCTGATGACGTAGAAAACAAACTACGTAAAAATGGTTTTGGATATAGAGCTAAATACATAAGTCAATCAGCAAAATTCATTATGGATAATGGTGGAGAAAAATGGATCCATGATTTGCAACAATTAGAGTATCCAGAAGCTAAAAAAAGACTACTTTCTCTTATGGGAATAGGAGCTAAAGTACTTATCTTATGTTAAATAGTATTGTTGCAGTGTCTTTAATTGTCACTATTTTAGGTTGCAGACTGTATTTGCCTAATGTCCTTGGGTCACCTGCAAGCCATACCAGTAGATACCCATATTTACCAAATTGCAACTCGCTGGTACATGCCTAAATTAGCCAAACAAAAAACAGTTACTGAAAAAATTTATAATGAAATTGGAGATTATTTTAGAACGCTTTATGGCCCGCTTGCTGGTTGGGCTCATACCGTAAAATTTCAAAAACGCATGTTTTTATTTTTTACTAAACTTAGTTGTTTTAGGTACTGTTTTGTGCCGATTTGAAGAAATTTCAAGAAAATCAATCAGAAAAGAAATCGCACAAAAGAAAAAAAAAAGAAGATTCTTAATATTATTGTTTTTAATAAAAACTTATTAAAAATACATTAATAATTTATTATTTAATTTATTTGAAGTGAAGTGACGCGCAGACGCCTATAAAATGGAATTTGACGTAACGAAACCTCTCTAGATAGTGTTATTTAAACTACTGTCAAGAAGAAAAAGGTGACAGGTTAAACAACTATGGCCGTTAATTAATAACGAAGAAAAAATACCTGTTTTTACATTAGTTTCGTTTGGAATAGTTCTATTTTATTTATATGGTGTTTATATGTTTTGCCTTGTTCTGTTAACAATTTAATTAATTAGGGAACAGTTGTACTTTTTTTACTGTAATGTCGTCCAAGGGACACCTAAACGAGGTAAGTTTTATTCAAATTCTGATTGATTACTGACTAAATGTTTATTCGCTAATAATGGTCGGTTTTTGAACAGACAGATATCTATCAGATAAAATTATCGCATCAATAAACTCGCAATAAACCAATCATAATGTCAAAATTAAATGTTAAAAAAAATAAACCAATCATAAGTGTCAAAAACTATCAGTTGAATAATGAAAATGTTCAGAAACCGTCCATAAAATGACTATGCCAAAACGATAACATTTATAATATTATCAAGAAAAATAAAATTTCAATAGCGTCCTGGGACAGGTTTAGTTTGATTGACCACACCTACCTAGGTTATTGTACCAATTGACGTGAACTTGATACTTGAACTAATGAAGCAATTACCTCAAATATTATCATTTTGAAGTGTTTTCGAAACTTTTAAAATCATCTCGTTAAAGTCAATATTTGTAACGCAAATTGCCGGTATGATCAAAAAGTGGTAATTTATACCGCCAATATTATACATATAAACATTATACTATATTATATGTATTTTCTTGTTATTGACTAGCAAATATATACAACATAGCAACTACAGGGAAAGGGTTGTGTTAAGGGACCTATAAATAATAAACTTGGTTGTCAACTTTGCGTGTGGAATTGAATATCTACTTATAGGTAGGTTTATGGTTGACATTTCATGTTAAAACAAGAGTTGAGACGAAAACAAAATGTTTAGATATTTTGTAGACGCACTTTCATATTGAAAATCAATATAGATACCTTGAGAAATTGATACTCTTCAATGCTAGATTACCAACCTTTTTATGGCCGTTCAGTCATTCATATGTGTGATAACTTCATATTTCTAATAATTCTAATTGTTTCCATGTACCTTAAGGTCAATTTACAGAACAATAATACCTATTCACCACTTTATCACATAACCAATTCAAATAGAGTTCTTTTTTCCGAAGCTGATAGTGACGCATTTTGCGCTTCCGGTCGTCTTCTCGTTACGTCACAAGGATAACGATTATATAAATAACGGTCATTAAGTGGGTCTTTATTCCATTGAGAAATAAATGTGATTCATTTAATAGAACACTATCTATGTTAGTGGAGCGCTAAGAGAGTCTAGTTTTTTCCACTTTTGACCTTATCATTTTTTTCTTAAACCACTTCTTGAAGGGGCTATTAATTCTTTGTGTTAAAACCTATGTGCTTTATTGATTTCGGACCACATTATTGAAACGCCTTTACATTTGCTATCTCCACTATTTCCACCTTTTAAGTTGAAAATTTACAATTTTCTTCCCAAAATTTTAGCTTTGACACTTAACAATCGTTTAACGTTTTTCACTGAAATTCTTCTTTTTGATTTGTACTTCATAATGAAAGTCAACAAATAGAAATCAGTCCAGAACTAGTCATGGTTGTCCGCCCAATTTTCCACTGAAAGGAAATAAATCATTACAATTCGCGACGGTAATTTTCGAGGACTTTGTGTAAGACATGTTCGGAAATTATATGAGATTACCGACCTGGTGGGTGGTAGGTGGTTGGATTTCCGGAGCATAAATTGGCTTGACGTCGATGATGTTTGGTGCAATTTGTGTTGGACGTGGATCGATCCGAATTTTTCCGGTTCTTTCTCCCTTCGATTAGAAAAAGGGATATATACAGAGTGTGGGTTATTATCTGATTGAACCGTTTTTATCTGCATCTAGGTGTTTAAGTGAAAAATTGTTTCGAGAGGAATTTTTTCAATGTTTGTTTTTAACCGTCCATATGCCTTAGTCATAGTTGATTGTCATAAAATGCAGGATGTCTGTATTTTAAGAAATAATATCAAATTTTCCTTTATGGAAACAAGGTTTCCAGTCTCAAGAAAAACATAATCCAGGCTTAATAATGGACACAAGGACATTTTAGTAAATAAAGAATAAAAAGCAATTTGAGAGGTTTGAGTGCACTCTTTAAACCTAATCAGTTTAATGGAATTATTCTTAAAGTTTTTCCTACAATAGTTATCATCAAGCTATGGTCATGTTCTTACATCAAGAATTTTTAAAATATGTATTGGAAATTTAATTTCAAATTATCTATCTCATCTAGATGCGCCACCATATTGAAGCTAGTCTTTTCTTTAAGTTTTCCTTATTAAATGGTGAACGTACGAGGTGTTATATGCATTTTGCCAATTGCACACCCCGTGTTTTCAGCTTTTCGTAAAGAAATTTCATTCGGAAATTTATTTAGTTATGATTATCCGAGTTTCTAGATATGTACTCGCTATTCAGTCTTTAGAAAATGATTTCTTGTCAGGAACAAATATTATGTTCGTTTCATGTTTCATTAGAGTTCTAGTGCGCCCCTATTGAATATATTGTACGAGTGACAGCTTGAATCTAAAATTTCATGTCAGTGATTTTCTTGCTAAACGTTTTTCACAGAGAGGCTGTTAAAGAGCTCTGGAGTCATATTGCTTCAATTTTCGCATACACCTTTTTTTCCAGAATAGCACATGTAAATTGCGAACAGACGTATGTCATTGGCGAACAAATCTAATTCGTTTCTGCATTCATTTTTCGGTTAACATAATTGAGAAGTTGCCAACATCCAACAACGACACAACAAATAATAGACAGTCGTGCATTGATTAACGAAGCTCGCCCGTTTAACGGTAAAGTGGGCATAATTACGTATACGTAACGAGAGTAGCCCCAAGGATTCGAGTATCTACTCAGTCCAACGAAGTCGTCGCGATTTTTCGCTCGTTCGCTTTGACTTTCCGACTTTTGGTCGTCGGTCTTTCTGGATAGCCTTTACATACATCTCCACCTTGATACAATAAGTGTTTTGGAACCTCCACGTCTGATCACCATGATGAACGGCAATGAGGATGATAATGTAAGTTGTTTATGAAATTTTGGTACATTTTATATCTGCCACATACAGTTAGTCAAAAAATGGGACATATAGGTATCCTGCAAGTCAGTACTATTTTATAGATAGAACCACATTCTACAAAGTTTGATAAAATAAATTTAGTTTCAAATAAAATAATCCATCTTAAGCTTGACATTCCCAAATATTAAATGTATATTGTAATATTATTATTAAATTTTACAACTTTAAATTTTGATAAGAAGAGAAATTTCAATGGAAATTAAAATGATAATTAGAAAGTTAAAAAATGAACGAGAATCTTACAATGTCATTACAAAACGGCTCGCTTCTGTTATTTTACAGTGTAATCCATTATAAAAAAAAACTTTAATCTGCAGCTGGATACAAATTAGACATCAGTAGCCCTAAAAAATTCATTTAACTAATTTGGAATATTCGAATAATCATGAAAAATATTATATTAAATCCTAAAACCAGTACTCTTAAATTAGTCGGTCAAGTTCGCCATGGAGTTAGTACGGAAACCTTACGCAGGGTTCTCGGTTCAAGTCGATTTGGTGGAACGGTTCCAATAAAAAAGTCGCCAAAAATAGATAAAAACCGACTAAAATTCGCGAAATACCTCATATTCAGATAAAGACATTGATTTTTGGAATGCAGTTTTATTCGTGGACGAGAGTAAATATAATATTTTTGGTTCCGACGGCAATGGAAAAATATAAAAAGAGAGTGAAAGGTAAACGAAAAGCTGAAATCCGAAAAGTGGTTGCTGACACTAAAAAGTGTTGGAAGCAATGTGATGGTTTGTAGTTTGATGTCAGCGACTGATGTGAGAAACTTAGTTTTTATTGAAACAAGTTTTGCGTGATAATTTGTTAGCATCAACTGAACGTTTAAGATAGGGGCAAAATCGATCGGTCTTTTAGCAACACAACGATCCCCTCAAATATACAGCGATCGTTGTCAAAAAAATCATGTACATTGTTCCGAGGCCATTTCCACCCCAGTACCGTAATTTAAATCTCATAGAATGTCTATGAAATGAATAGAACAACGAGTGTGAAAACACAAAATTTCAAACAAAGAATCATTGAAACGAGTCTCTGAAATTGACTTGTGCTGAAATCACCCCAAATGTGATTCAAAACATTTATTCTATCAAACGTCTAGAATGTTAGACGCCATGGATGCAGAAAATGGATCGATAAAGTATTAGTTTTTTATTGTTAATATTTTATTAAATATTTTTGATGTATGTTATCTCTTGTGGCTGGTATGTAAGTATACATTTCTCGAATGGCGAGAAACATCTTGACGAATAGTTAGAGACATACATATTTCATGCGATATACCTATTTGGTTTATTAGCATTCGTATGTATGTAAATTGAAGTGTTATTTACATATATAGATGAAATTGCAAGTTCTTGCAATAGTAAATACAAAAGTGTAGTTTATTGCATGCAGTTGGAAACTCATTGGATCCACTAATCATGTAATATTATTAATAAATATTACAGTAATAGTGCTTTGTGAATACATATCTAATTTTGTATGTTTCTATTCAATTCATATAAAAAGACCAAAAAATTGGTTGTGTGATTTACGATTTTTTTGTTTTTCTTAAAATGAAGTGAAGAGGAAAGTCGTAGAACTTCTCCAAAATTAGTGTTTCAAAATACCACTTAATCCAGTTCTGGATAAAATCACCCCAATTTTATATGCGAAGGCGCCGAGCTGACTAAGTCCCCGTCCAATCCCATCCGGAAATACTATCGTAGAGGGGTCGAAATGAGGGTGAATGTCCTCTTTTAACAGACAAGTGGTGCCCTATAAATCTGCTAGTTGCGTAAATAAATATGAATTATTTTCGGGATAGCTTAGAAAAGAAAAATTGATTTTTTCAATTCCAAGAGTAAATTTGTACTTTTTAATTAAGTTTAACTGACATTCCTTAGGAGACCACGAAGTTTGCCTTAGAAAAGGAACAATCTGAAACTTGTTCTTGTTATATGTCTGCGTACCTATGTTTGTTTTTGTACCGATAAATTGTTAAGAAACTAGTTGGGAAAGTCGTATGTCTGCTAAATGGGACAAAGGGGCCCATGTATTTTTGAGTTTTTAGGAAAACATCTAAGTAGTTATGTAACTTCCTTAAAGTTAATCTTTCATTCCGGCTTAGTTGGAGGGTTTAATATCTTTTGATCCCTTTATGTCGCATTGACGTTCTTTTCCAAATGGATTCTCCTGGGAAAACACTTTTATTGGGTCCTAAATAAAACAGCTATTTCTGGCTCGTTTTCTATGATTATTTCTTGTTTTCGCTGGTAAATTTTCATGCTGTAACCGAAGGCCGGTTTGAAATTTTCCGACAACGAATGTCGAATTATAATAATTATTTTGTACGCGGAAACGCTCAATCTCCTCAATTTCCAAGGACGAACATATTTGCTCAACTAAACATTAGAGACCATAAGTAAACGCGAACACACTATAGTCAAATTATATTCTTAATTTTTCTATAAAACATTGCGTCATAAGACATTTTAATAAAAATAAATTGAATCCTTTTGCTTGGTCGATCTTGTTTCTCTTTCTTTTTCTCTTTCTGCTCTTTAAAATTGATAATTTTTTATATTTCCACCTTTGAGATAAGAACGTTATAAAATAATTAACGATCGTCAGTGAATCGAGACGAATTGCGGAAATCAAGCAAGATCCTTATCGATACGGCAATAAACAATTGAAAAAATTCACACATCAATGTTTCAAAGAAGGGTGCTAAGTTCCTTCTTGCTGTTGACAATGAGTAAGGCTACGTTTAGGAACCATTTTTTAACATAATTTTAAGATTCATGAAATGATATGAAGTAGATTTAGTTTGATTTGATTTATGTATATGTAATTTTGGCTAAAATATGCTACTGAAAATTCAACGAAATTTTAAAATTGCAACACTTGTTTGCCTAAAATTTAAATTTTAATTTTGGAGAATCAGTCATTGTTACGGCACTGCTTCTTTCGAGTGAATTCGGGTTGATTCGCTGTTGCGAGGTGGCGTCACGGCCATCGGGGGATCAGATCAGAACGTCCTCCATGACCTGGATTGCGCCATAGTGCCGGAGCCAAATCGTTGAGAGGGCGATCGATCGAGAGCCACCCCCGGGCGGCGGCGGCGTCACGCTGCCCCGCCCATGCCGCCACAACGGAAAACGAGAAGAAGAATTGCATAATCATTCCTCTAGGCGATTTCCCACGTAGGTTTTTATCGGTTGGTCGGGGTGGCCAAATTGGGCACACGTCGCATCGTTTTTAATGGAAAAAAATTGTTCCTTCATTTCATGGAGGCTTAGATGAGCGTTTTATTATAAGAGACGTTTTTCTGCTATTCGATATGCGTAGAATAGCGGAGATTGATTGCTTAATTTGCGCACATGAGTTTAAATTTGACTTGAAATGAGATGAAATAATCAATGAATGAAAATTTTACATCCACACTTAATTGTTAGCAAATGGGGAATAAAGTAGGAAGTAACTAACCGTAATTAGGAAATGCCTTTGTCGATGACATGATGTAACAACATTGCAAATGCGTTAAAACGTCAACAAAGGAGTGGTCACACAAAAGGACTATTTTTAGAGATATCTCGGTTTAGTTTTAAATCAAATGAATGAAGTGAATCGAATAGAGATAGTAGGTTCTAACTCAAACTCCATTTCAGCTTTGGATTTTTCTTTTGTTTTATTCCGATGTTCTAAAAGTGTGGTTCAAACTTGGAAAGTTAGTTAATGTAGATGTCGGTTTAAGGCAAGCTATACAGCCTCTTAAGTATTTGTTCAGCACGCTTCATTTTTCCATTACATTATAAGAATCTTAGATAAATTGCTGTTTACAATAATCTTCTTTAGTTCTTACATCTGAGGTAGTCTGTGTGTTGGTGTAGGAGTCTAAATAGAGCTATAAAGACCTTCAAATTCCGAATTGATTGCAATTTTAATGACGTTATCGGATGTATTAAAATAGGGATCCTATTCGAGCCCTTTTGTAAGTGTACGACCTTGTTTGTGGATCGATACAATGAGCCAAATAGAAAGAACTATATACTAATGTAGCCCGGCTATGACGTCGTTTACGTTTATTACATCAGCATATTTCCAAGAATAGTCTTTATATAGATTTTGAACCGATATTTTCAGACGAGCGAGGGTATTATCGGAAGACGATTCATCCTCTCGTCAGAATGTCGACTCGTGGTATTTCCCCCTAGATATATCAGGATCGAGGGATAGAAACTGGATTGTTTCGATATTAAAAGTTGCAATGTTTCGGATTCGTATAGACTCTTCATGGATGTCGGGAAATAAAAATTTGAAATTTTGTCGAAAAGTTTTAAGTGATCTGGAAAATTTTTAGACTTTCTCTGAAGTTCTTATGTTCAGTCAAATGGAATGTTGGATTTTCGTAACTATCTAGGCTTTTTATGGATTTCTAAAAAAACAAAAAAGATAAGAATTTTCATATAAATCATTTTCGTTTTGTTACATTTTCTCTAACTTACACGCCAATGACTTATATGTTACTTCGATTGAAATTGGGTCAGTGAATTATATGGATAAAGCTGGTTTGTAACTTCAATTGCTTATCCAGGTACAATCTTCTGTATCTGCTGTCTGAAAAAATAAATGAACCTAGGCCAACCAGTTCATATGTATGTATGTACATGACAAGTTCATTGAACGACATGCACAATGTTTACTTAAATTTTTGATGACCAGCGACAATTAATTGGCAAATTTAATCATGTTCGTATTGAGATAGCCCTCAACAAATCAAATTTAACTGTTTTCAGCATATTGGAATGTGTCCAATGTTTTTTTTCAAAACTTTAAACAGATGTTGATGTTTCTCTGTAAATGTTAAAACCAATTCGAACTGGTTTCTTCTATGGCTTATGGAAATCTGGCATACACACACACACACATCTAAGAATGTGTGATTAGATGTTACTCTGTGGGCTACTGTCCTCGAGACAGTCAACATGTATTTTTAAACTCTTCATCGAATAATCGGTTTTCCTACTTGCAGGGAAATAGAATGGGACTTTTCCGGGTGGTGATCGTTTAATATGTGTACAATAAGTCTATCGTTTTTCGATTTAATGCCGTTATTTTTGGGGTAGTCAAGGTGTGACACGTTTACGACCTGTATTTTATAGCTTAGGGCAAGGTTTATAGGTAAGCACATTTTTGTTAAATTTACAATGGACTGGAACATGAACTGTTTTATTATTATACTTTATGACCTCTTACGTCCCTAATTTATCGACAATCGTGTAAAAATAATTTTAAATTGTTGAGTTTCCTGTTGGATTGTGTTGTATTGTATTTACTGGATTTTTTCATTAATATTTGGTGCAGGAAAACAATGATAGATTGACAGCGTAGTCTGTGGCAGCCTTTTTCATATTAAATTATCTTTAAAGGCTAAAAATCTATGGATAATTAAAAAAATGAGCGTTTTGGTTCCGCAGCACTTGATCGACTGCAGTAATAAATTGAACTTGAAGCGTTAGCAATTAACTGTAGGCGGTATCAATGTCGAGATCTCCAACTAAATTAATTTGAGATAATTTGCTCCAATCAACGGCACCACCACACAATTCAATTGGATTACGTGTAATAAATCTGTTTACGTTGCCAGATTGCGTACTCACCTTTATTCGATGGTGAAACAATTCTAGATAAACGCATATTAAAAAGCATACCTACATTTAATTTTATAGTTTATTATAGATCTATTACGTGCTCCCTCAACATTATTTATGTTAGTGAATATGTAAACAGCAATATTTACGCTCACTTTTCACTTAGATGAATATTTTCCGCGTGGATCGAAATTTAATAAAGTCTTGTTGATATATTCAATCAACATGATGAAAATTGCCTTCAGGTTCTATAATGATGGAACATGCAAACGTATTTTTAGTATGATGGGTTACAGGATTTTAATTGTCCCAAAAACGCTACGTCACCGACGTCACAAGACGTTGTCAGCAAAAGAATAAGAAAAGATGAGTTCACCTATCTCAATCTAATGGACTTTAGGTGATCGTAAAAATTAAATTTATAGTTTTCAATGTAATTTTCTTAAAAGTTTTCGGCTGTTTTTTCGGATGATAAAGGAAAAGAAGGATAATCAAGAAGATTATCATCATTTATTGCCTTTCCAAACGGTTTATTCTTTATAAGGCTTCAAAGCGCACTCAAATAGCATTTATTTATATATAGTTAAGAATTTTTATCAAGCTTAATTTAAATTAAAACCGTAATAGACTTCTACTAGACGGGAGAACTATTTGTGGAATATATGTGACTTATTTTAGATAATAAAAGTCGAGGAACTTTGACATTTCATAATCCAACCATAGTAATTCCATCAAATATCAGTCCAGTGCTGAATTGCAAGTGGTGCTGTTTGAAGATTACTTACAATTAAAGTATATGAAGATCCAATATGAAGTATTCTAATTATACAAGGACTGAAAATCAATTTTATCTCAAAATAACATAAAAATTCTAAAATTAAAAATTTCCCGCCTTGCACTGGTCGCTGTGCCTTTTCGTCGGGATTGGCTTCGTCGACGACGCCGCTATCGGCGTCGCCGTCTACAGACACTCGGGATCCGCAGTGTGACGTCAGTGCTCAATAGGCGCCGCGTCAGTAGCGCGTTCGACGATTTTTCAGTGGGTCCGCGCCCGTCCAGCAAGCAGTGTGTTCGTTAGAGTGACAGGTCCATAGATAAGCGCTCTTCCAACCATATGAGGTTCTGCATTTAACATCAATTTTCCCCGGATTATTCTCCAACTGCCGACGGCCAGCTTAAAATGGGGGAGGTATGTACCAGGACATATTTCCTAGCTGGATACGTTCCGCAATAGGCTGCTTTTTATTAATCGATTCACCCATATTTTTTTCGTATTTGTGCAATGTGGAGCTTTAACGAGCTTTTGGGCCTTGCTAGGTCGACATCGATATCGATCTTTCTAACTGGAGCACACTGATCATTACCTACCAAATTCTGATCCCCCACCCTCAATCTCCAAATGGCAACAATCTTGGTTTTTTATGTATTAGCAGTTGAGCATATGCTTCAAGATATTTAGCCTTTTTCATTAGACGCATTGAATAATATATAGATTTGCTAAAAAAAAGATGCTAACCAACTAAATTTTTCCGAAATTTTCATTGCATTAGCAAATAAGAAGTATAGTTGTAGTAGTCCGAATTTAAAAATCCATAACTGCCCTGCGCCCTGAATTTCGTCACGATAGAGACAGGACGGGCAAGGCTGTGCCATTGTTGGAAACGAAAGTTAACCTTGATACTGTTTCAATTTAACCTTTGGGAGAGATCTCCGACGTGCCCATTGCTGTTCAGAGTTTCTCCAAAAGGCACTTTTGAAGGATAGCTTGGCGATCGAAACGAATCCATAACTTGATCTTTTTTTTGTGGTTGACTTTTTTACCAGATATTTCACTGATAATTTTGGCATAATTATATTAGCGATTTTCTTATTATGTTCAATTTTTCCAAACTTACTTATTTCTTCATTTCTATGGGATGTATTTTTTCCATAGAAGCTATCCAGATGAAATACAAGGTCATTCAAGGAGTTCTTATACATTAAATTTAATCTAACAAATTGGTTTACCATGACCTTTAACTATCTTGTATTTCATCTAATCGTAAGGTGAACTAAAATTTTCCATCGAATTGCAAGAAGCTAAGCAAATTTGATACATCATTATTCATCAAAGTCAAAAAGAGACATGTTCACTTGCTAAAAAAAAGACTACGAGGATCTACAAGTGTCATTCATCACGTCACTGCACAGCTGACGTTAATAGCAATCTATTGAATTGATTTTGTTATGGCAATTTTGGAATATTGCCACTACAGGTTTTAGTTCACTAACGATTTGATTCCGTTTGTGGCGTCATTCTGTGGTTCTGTATTATACGTCACGGAAACGTCATAGCAACTATTGACAACCAAAAAAAATCCTTCCAGTCTCTTTCCTTCTCTCGGTCTTTCAGACAGGTTGATAATTGCTATGAGAACTGGTTTTAGCTAGATTGTGCTCGTTTTTACAGCTTGGCCGCTCAGATTCGTATCGTGTCGCTACCATTCCCAGCAATTACGATGACAATAAGACAGCCGATGGCCAGCCAAAGGTATTGTTTGGTATTTTTTTTAATGGGTTTAAAATGGTGTTGGTTTATCTTCACATATTTACGGGTTTATTTGTAAGGTCACTGTTGATAAACATAAATTGTGGTTTGATTACTATAATTTAATGATACAGTTTAGAGGAGATCGATTACTCATTACAACATATTTTTGTTTCTTAGGCACGGAGAAAAGTGCAGAAAAAGCCTAGAAAAACTGGCGATTTAGACGATTTGAAGCAGGAATTAGATATTGATTATCATAAAATTACACCGGAAGAATTATATCAAAGATTTCAAACACATCCAGAAAATGTAAGTGGGACCGAGTTGTCTCATTATATTTTTATCCTAAAAACATGATGATTAAAAGTTCACTTTCATCAAAATGTTAGGGTCTTAGTCATGCAAAGGCAAAGGAGAATTTGGAACGGGACGGACCCAATGCACTCACGCCACCCAAAACGACGCCCGAATGGGTGAAATTCTGCAAAAATCTATTTGGTGGTTTTGCCCTTTTACTATGGATCGGTGCTATCCTCTGTTTCATCGCTTACGGAATCCAGGCAGGTACCGTTGAGGAACCGAGCGACGATAATCTCTTCTTGGGCATAGTATTGGCTGCTGTTGTTATTGTTACAGGTAATTAACTTGTAAACTTGTTTTCGAATTGTTCCTCTTAATACATACTTCTTAATTTCCAGGTATATTTTCATACTACCAAGAGAGTAAAAGTTCAAAGATCATGGAATCATTCAAGAACATGGTGCCTCAATTCGCGACAGTGTTGCGCGAGGGCGAGAAATTAACGCTGCGCGCTGAAGATTTGGTGCTCGGTGACGTGGTGGAAGTGAAATTCGGGGACCGTATTCCCGCTGACATCCGGATCATCGAATCGCGCGGCTTTAAAGTGGATAACTCCTCCTTAACTGGCGAATCAGAGCCGCAAAGTCGCAGTCCAGAATTTACTCATGAAAACCCTCTAGAAACGAAGAATTTAGCTTTCTTCTCCACGAACGCTGTTGAAGGAACTGCCAAGGGAGTGGTCATTAGTTGCGGAGATAATACTGTTATGGGTCGTATCGCTGGTCTAGCTTCCGGTCTGGATACTGGGGAAACACCCATTGCCAAAGAAATCCATCATTTCATTCATTTGATCACTGGTGTGGCCGTGTTCTTGGGCGTCACCTTTTTCCTCATCGCTTTTATTCTTGGGTACCATTGGTTGGACGCTGTTATTTTCCTTATAGGAATCATTGTGGCCAACGTTCCTGAAGGGCTTTTGGCTACTGTTACCGTATGTTTGACTTTAACCGCAAAACGAATGGCCTCAAAAAATTGTTTGGTGAAAAATCTGGAAGCAGTAGAAACTCTTGGATCAACCAGTACTATTTGCTCAGACAAAACTGGAACTCTAACACAAAACCGAATGACTGTAGCACATATGTGGTTCGATAATCAGATTATTGAAGCAGACACCACGGAAGATCAATCCGGTGTACAGTACGACCGTACCAGTCCTGGATTCAAGGCTTTATCCAGAATTGCCACTCTCTGCAATCGAGCGGAATTCAAACCAGGACAAGACAGTGTTCCCATACTAAAACGTGAAGTTAATGGAGATGCTTCAGAAGCAGCTTTGCTGAAATGCATGGAACTGGCTTTAGGAGATGTTATGAGTATTAGACGCAAAAATAAGAAGGTGTGTGAGGTTCCCTTCAATTCGACTAACAAATATCAAGTGTCTGTTCATGAGAACGAAGATCCCGACGACCCTAGACACATTCTAGTAATGAAGGGAGCACCAGAACGTATCCTAGAGCGTTGCTCCTCCATCTTTATTTGCGGCAAAGAGAAAGTACTTGATGAAGAAATGAAGGAGGCCTTCAATAACGCGTACGTGGAACTTGGCGGTCTCGGAGAGCGTGTGCTTGGGTTCTGCGATTTAATGCTGCCAACCGACAAATATCCGACTGGATATAAATTTAACTCAGACGATCCGAATTTCCCTCTGGAAGGACTACGTTTCGTAGGATTAATGTCGATGATAGATCCACCCCGTGCTGCCGTCCCTGACGCTGTAGCGAAATGCAGAAGTGCCGGTATTAAGGTCATCATGGTAACAGGTGATCATCCAATCACGGCCAAGGCTATTGCTAAGTCAGTGGGAATCATCAGCGAAGGAAATGAAACAGTGGAGGATATCGCGCAAAGATTAAACATTCCAGTGAGCGAAGTGAACCCACGCGAAGCCAAGGCCGCCGTCGTTCACGGTTCCGATTTGAGGGATTTGTCTTCAGATCAATTGGATGAGATTTTGAGGTACCACACTGAGATCGTGTTCGCTAGGACGTCTCCCCAACAAAAACTAATTATTGTAGAGGGTTGCCAGAGGATGGGCGCTATTGTAGCTGTAACTGGTAAGTTCCACAATCATCTGTCCTGGTAGATTTTCTTTTTTAATTAATCAAATATTCTTGAAAAACAATGCTCTATGCAAAATAATAAATGACTAAATTGATTGAATTGTCTTTTTTCAGGTGATGGTGTGAATGATTCTCCAGCTTTGAAGAAAGCTGATATAGGAGTAGCGATGGGTATAGCTGGATCGGACGTGTCCAAACAAGCTGCCGATATGATTTTGCTCGATGATAACTTTGCATCGATCGTGACGGGAGTCGAAGAGGGTCGGTTGATTTTTGATAACTTGAAGAAATCCATCGCATACACTCTGACTTCGAACATTCCGGAAATTTCACCTTTCCTCGCTTTTATCCTGTGCGATATTCCCCTACCTCTAGGCACTGTCACCATCCTTTGCATCGATCTAGGAACGGACATGGTGAGTGAAGAATTTTTTAATCAACATTATGACTTTTTGATCGATACAAGAAAGAATTTCGTATTAGAGCTATCTTGAATCGTTCTGTTTTAAAACTTGAACACAAATATGTAGTAGATGCAAGAGCCATTGTAATATTTGATGAATACGTTTCGTGGCATCTACTCATGAATTAAATAAGGCATCAGATTGATATCCCATTATAAATTTCTCTTTTTTAATTAAGTTGTTTTTTTCCTTTTTACTCACATTTGAATACTATGTAAGGTGCCGGCCATATCTTTGGCCTACGAAAAAGCCGAATCGGACATAATGAAACGTCGTCCCCGAGATCCGTACGCCGATAAATTAGTAAACGAAAGGTACCGATTATTAAGCTGTCAAATTTGACAGATTGAGTGATTATCTTTACCTTTACTCTCGTACTAAGCATGTAGATTTTTATTTATTGACAACATAATTGCACTAAATATCTCTTTGATCTATTATAGGCTCGGTTCGTACGCTCTCTAGGTTTCTTTTTGCGATACAATTACACATTTCGTTTATTATTTTTTATATTTTTTTTATTATATTGAGTAGAATAGTTTTTTATACATAATATGTTTTCTTAATATTGGTAGTCTTTTTTTATTCGATACATGGCAATTATATTAGAAGAGAAAACATTTTTTAAGCAGGTATGTTGTAAAGCAAAAAGATCTGTTTTTCTCTTCCTAGTTTAACATTTTTTTTCACTTTTTACTACTTTTTATTTGGCGAATCAAGGAAATTGTAGTTTTCTTTTTAATAATTCCGGAGATTTTACGAACTTTTGACTTTACATTTGTTGTTCTTTAATTTCATCTCTTCTAAATATGAGATAAATTACTATCATCATCGACAACCACAACAATAGAGTGGAAATGAGAACAGACCCGTAATAAACCGGAAACAAGTTTAATTTTTTTTTCAATTTTTTGTTTTGTATTTCTATTTATTTCATTTATCCAGGTGCCAGCTATTTCTTTGGCCTACGAGGAAGCCGAATCGGATATTATGAAGAGACCGCCAAGAAATCCTTTCAGCGATAAACTTGTCAATGATAGGTTGAGTTTTATTTTAATTTATTTTTTTTTGTGTTGTTAACAACTGGGTCACTAACTTTTATTTTTTATTTTCGATTTTCTATGTACATGGGAGAGTGGTGTTTTTCTTTTAAGACATGTGGTGCTGGTCAGTAATTTTACTNCATCTAGGCCATAACCTAGACTCTAGATGTGCTGTAAATTCCGGCAAACTGCATCCCAAATCCAATTAAATGTAAAATTGCTGTTAAAAAAAACTTACTGACAGCTGATTGAAATCACTTATACCGGGTGTTGAGATTATAAAATTTCTATGTCCTAAATCTTTTCATAAGCCTGCCAACATATCAATTGGCGAAAAGCTAAACATTGAAATTTTCTCAAAAGTGAGAAAGAAAGGCGAGGAAAAGATATGCTTTCTTTCTACTTTTTTTTTTTTTTAAGTTCTACCGTGCACGATTCTATTTTTCCCAAACCCGAGATCAATATTGGTACTTTCACTTACAAAAAAACTTTATTTGCTAATTTTTCAAAATTCGGATTTTCAGCTAAAATAGGAAAGTTTGGATTTTGAAAAATTTCTTGTCTATTTATTGATGTTACCACAAAATAGCAAATAATGTGTAGAGGTGTTGTTTTTAGACTGTTTTTCTTTAATGCATGCCCTTCAAATTACTTGTTTTACGTAGTTCACTTTTTTTTGGGTCGCAAAGAGAATGCAAATTGGCACCATCTCAATGTAAATACAACCGCATATCTAATGATAATGTTAAAGCAGAAGTTAACGCGTAATTATCTGGAAATTAACGATTCTGCAAGAGGTACTACTGACTTTCAAACAAAGAAAAGAATGGAAATGGTCAAGAAGGAACCATCCAGCCAACGAAACGCTTTTTTGTAGTATACATGTCTTTTGACCGCTTCTTTGCATGTTAAGCTATTAAATACCTATTCTTTGTGCAATTATGTGTTTTCCAAAGGTGTATGGTGAAAGCAAAATTATCTATTTTGTACATATACGTTTTGAGGAGTTCGTTGTTAAAAATTCAACAACGCTTTTGCTTAACCAATGCCTAAAATCTATTTGTATGAGACAATTGTTGATACTTAATTCTCAACATTTAGATTAATTTCGATGGCTTATGGACAAATCGGCATGATTCAAGCAGCCGCCGGTTTCTTTGTCTATTTTGTGATCATGGCTGAAAATGGATTTCTGCCCATGAAACTATTTGGCATCCGTAAGCAGTGGGATTCGAAGGCCATCAACGATTTGCCCGATTCTTATGGACAAGAATGGGTATTAATTATAACATATCTTTCATATAAGAATTATTACAATAGAGTGGTTTTTTTTTGTGTAGACTTACAAAGACAGAAAGGTGTTGGAATTCACTTGTCACACAGCGTTCTTTGTTTCGATTGTAATTGTCCAATGGGCGGATTTGATTGTTTGCAAAACTCGACGTAACTCTATTGTCCACCAGGGTATGCGCAATTGGGCATTGAATTTCGGTTTGGTGTTCGAGACGGCTCTGGCTGCCTTCCTGTCTTACACTCCTGGAATGGATAAGGGATTGCGCATGTATCCCTTAAAGTAAGTTGTTCAACAGTAGTATTTACTGTGTTACGCTAAGAAAAAAATGCAACATGTTCCTCGTATCGATCTAAAGCTTTATTTGATTGAAATATTTGATTTTAGGTTCGTGTGGTGGTTGCCTGCCATACCTTTTATGCTCTCGATCTTCATCTACGATGAAGTGCGAAGATTCTACCTAAGACGCAACCCTGGCGGTTGGCTAGAACAAGAGACATATTATTAAGGAGCCTCAACCCCTCAACTGCCACTTTAACATAGTCGTTTTTTTGTTTGATAGAAGGGACCTCTCACCAATAAGGGTCAAGTAAGACCATTGAAAAGAAGAAGAAGAGTACCATTGACTCTCTTCCTCTTTTACATCCCTTATTAAGTAGCCATTCAACCGTCAACCGAATGACGATGTCGTTTCTCTATCGATTGTTGTACAAATCATGTTGCTATTTCTAGATATTTACTGCTTTATAGCAGTTTATATTATTGATAATTAATAAAATTAATATTAAAAAAATTACGTGAGTGATTTGTGCGAAGATGATCTTGAATTACGAAATAATAAATAATTAAGTTTCGATTTACTATAGACATGCATGCGCGGATTGTCTGCGCACAAGTAATATTATAGTTAAATTAATAAAAAAAAAATAAATAGAATTTTTGCCCGAAGATGACGGTTTCAGACAGAGGTGTGTTTCGTTATTATTATTTTTTATAATTATTAGACAGCTGTCCACAGTAAACGTTCTTTTTTTTTTGGTTTTCATAGGCATTCCATTTTTAACAAGTGAACTACTATTAATACTGTTGCCTTAGTGGTGTCAGTTGCGGTTGCGAGGGCGCTGGTGGGCGTTATCCTGGTTGATTGTTAACAAAAGACGCACACCTTCTCCCGATTTAAAGCAAAAAAAACACGAGAAAATTTAACAAAAAAATTACACCGTTTTAGGTTTAAAGTTTTAGGCTTTCAACACTTAGGTTAGCTAGGATACGTAACTGTGTTGTCGAATTGTATTATTATTACATGTCATACCTACCGGTCGTGCTCAATACTCTATTACATAATTGATACAAAATGAAAAAGTTAATGTTTTTGCTTCGAAGGCAAAATTTTGGATAATAATTCTTCGAACCGTAGAGTTTTTGTTCCAAGTAACTCTGGCCCCCAACTCCTCGCTTATTATTGTATTTTATGCTGAATTCGATTGAGGAAAACAAAAAGTATCAACTTTATATACATATAAATATTACATATAGATTTGCTTGTTTGTAGCGTGTTCTTTTCTAGTTTCATCAACAAAACGATGTGCAAGCGTGCTGGTCCGAGACCAGGTGACCACAGTATCATTATTATTCTTATTATTATTATTGTAAATATTTTTAAGTAAAATCACTTAATTTTTTCCGCTTCCGTTCTTTTCACGTTCATATTTTTTTAGTAAGTATACGTAAAAATGCTGTATAAATTTGGGTTTTAATAAAATGGATGATAGTGTTGAAACTTGTTCTGTTTATTTCTTCCTTTGTTTCTATGTAAAAAAAGCCAAAAAAGTGTAATACAAGAATTACTCAATAAATTTCGACCGTTCCTCTATACAGGGTGTTCTCAAAGTTTAGTCATTTATTGTTGTAGAACTGGTAAAAAGAAGTCAATTTACCAAAAATCGTTTATATAAAATTTCAAAAGAAAGAACTGATTAATACTTACAAAACATTTAAATTCAAACACTTTATTTCAGACCTGACTTTATTGATATTTTTTTAAGTGCAGCTTCAGTTTGCGCTAATCGAACAAATGGTAACAATTTCGAACAATTTTTGTAACAATGGGATGCATTTTACCAGTGAGCATGGAATTTATAACTCTCTTATTTGGCAATTTTTGAATAAACGATTTTTAGTAAATTCACTTCTTTTTACGACTTCTACAACCTGTTAAAATTAATGACTCAACTTTGAGAACACTCTGTATAAGTCTAGGTCTCTATGGGGTTACTTTGTCCATTTTGGGGGTTACTTTGCACCAAACTTATAAAAGTTAATTGATCCTGGAAATTGCTACATAGATATTCTTTATTATACCAACATATATTTTGAGTTGTCTATGTTTAGTTACTGTGTGGAATGAATTTGAATCAATTTAAACTTTTTATATGTAGGTATGGCGCAAAGTAACCTTTGAAGGGGCAAAGGAACTCCAGTTTACGGTACTCGCTTTTAAAAGTCTATTTTCTGACCAAACTTATGGAATAACTCTCGTACTTATGAATCAAATAATAAACAGAATTTTAAAATTAAAATGTTTACTTGGCATTGTACATTGACGTGAACACATGTTTTTTACACAATACGATATAAATTAGTTAAACAATTAAAATTATATATACAAAGTTGCAATTGCATCATAACTGAAAGGTAATTAGTTTTCAAATTATCTACAGGAATTTCCTTTTCTACTGAACCTTCAACTGTGAGTGCATTCACAAGCAATTGTGCAATTCAATTGCAAAATTCATGGCTTCAAATCCTAATTGATAATCATTCAATTGCAGGAAATCTCATTATTTTGGTACCTTAAGTCATTCATCTTAAACGTAAACAATTATTTCAAGACTAGCGCGTATCTACTTATTCCAACTAAATTATTAAGTACTTCCATCTTATTCAATACGATTACTGTCCAATGCGGTCTGTTTTTCCCGCACTGTCGGCAACTGTCCTGCTTCTGTGCATGATCGACAGCAGAATTTCGCATAATATTTGTGATTGCAAAAGCGTGCCTTTACTATTAAAGCACAATCGGCGAAAAATTGATTGTCTGTGCACGTAGGATGAATAAACATTCCTAAAAGGAGTTTGAATTGTAACCCTTGTTCATGGTAAGTAAATTGATTGAATAACATACCCTCAACTAAAACGTCCAAAGTGCTGGACGCCTTTGTGTATTGATTAGTGGCTTCACACGAATATCTTCCAGAATCGGATTGTTCTGCTGCACTTATGGTTAAGGTATACGTTTCTACAATATAATGATATAGACATTAAGGATTATCAATTTTCCTAATAATGCACACCTGAAATTGATATCCTTCCAACTGAATATAAAGGTACTCCATCTTTGTACCATTGCACTTGTGGTGGTGGATAACCGTAAGCATCACAATTGAGCTGAATATTACTGCCAGTTGGGTACCGCTGTTCATTTGTGGTTATATTTGCTCTAACAGGTACTAACAAAAAAAAAATAATAAACTCAATGTAAACAATTAAATTAAATGTAAGCGCTATTAATAAACAAATTAATGCATGCAAGTTAAGATATTGAAAAGAAAGAAACACCCTTTACCACTATATACAGCCTGAGGAACATTAACTTGAGCATCCGGAAATTGTGGATAAATTTCATTGGTGTCCACTAGATCTGGACTAGGCTCAGTAGAATAATAAGGAGGAACATATGGTTGTGGTGTGGGCCTTTGAACTGGAATTACATTAGGCCATTTTGGACTGGATGTGTCGTAATTCCTAGTAAACACTATTGGTGGACTCGTGGTACTTTCTGGTGGGTTCACTACATATTGCAAATATTTGATATCCTTCGGATTTGTAGAATAATAGGGTCCTTTTGCTTTGACTGTCACAGACCAACTGGCTGCCTTTCCTTTGCCATTGTATGCTTGACAAGTGTACACTCCTAGATTTCGCAATTGTACTGAATGAATGATCAAAGAGTAGTCTTTGGTGACTTCGAATTCACGATCTTTGAATGGAATTAGTTCGTCTTCCTTCCACCATGTGA
>JABRWK010000005.1:1156407-1244571 GCA_013372445.1 Hypothenemus hampei
TTATTGTATTTTATGCTGAATTCGATTGAGGAAAACAAAAAGTATCAACTTTATATACATATAAATATTACATATAGATTTGCTTGTTTGTAGCGTGTTCTTTTCTAGTTTCATCAACAAAACGATGTGCAAGCGTGCTGGTCCGAGACCAGGTGACCACAGTATCATTATTATTCTTATTATTATTATTGTAAATATTTTTAAGTAAAATCACTTAATTTTTTCCGCTTCCGTTCTTTTCACGTTCATATTTTTTTAGTAAGTATACGTAAAAATGCTGTATAAATTTGGGTTTTAATAAAATGGATGATAGTGTTGAAACTTGTTCTGTTTATTTCTTCCTTTGTTTCTATGTAAAAAAAGCCAAAAAAGTGTAATACAAGAATTACTCAATAAATTTCGACCGTTCCTCTATACAGGGTGTTCTCAAAGTTTAGTCATTTATTGTTGTAGAACTGGTAAAAAGAAGTCAATTTACCAAAAATCGTTTATATAAAATTTCAAAAGAAAGAACTGATTAATACTTACAAAACATTTAAATTCAAACACTTTATTTCAGACCTGACTTTATTGATATTTTTTTAAGTGCAGCTTCAGTTTGCGCTAATCGAACAAATGGTAACAATTTCGAACAATTTTTGTAACAATGGGATGCATTTTACCAGTGAGCATGGAATTTATAACTCTCTTATTTGGCAATTTTTGAATAAACGATTTTTAGTAAATTCACTTCTTTTTACGACTTCTACAACCTGTTAAAATTAATGACTCAACTTTGAGAACACTCTGTATAAGTCTAGGTCTCTATGGGGTTACTTTGTCCATTTTGGGGGTTACTTTGCACCAAACTTATAAAAGTTAATTGATCCTGGAAATTGCTACATAGATATTCTTTATTATACCAACATATATTTTGAGTTGTCTATGTTTAGTTACTGTGTGGAATGAATTTGAATCAATTTAAACTTTTTATATGTAGGTATGGCGCAAAGTAACCTTTGAAGGGGCAAAGGAACTCCAGTTTACGGTACTCGCTTTTAAAAGTCTATTTTCTGACCAAACTTATGGAATAACTCTCGTACTTATGAATCAAATAATAAACAGAATTTTAAAATTAAAATGTTTACTTGGCATTGTACATTGACGTGAACACATGTTTTTTACACAATACGATATAAATTAGTTAAACAATTAAAATTATATATACAAAGTTGCAATTGCATCATAACTGAAAGGTAATTAGTTTTCAAATTATCTACAGGAATTTCCTTTTCTACTGAACCTTCAACTGTGAGTGCATTCACAAGCAATTGTGCAATTCAATTGCAAAATTCATGGCTTCAAATCCTAATTGATAATCATTCAATTGCAGGAAATCTCATTATTTTGGTACCTTAAGTCATTCATCTTAAACGTAAACAATTATTTCAAGACTAGCGCGTATCTACTTATTCCAACTAAATTATTAAGTACTTCCATCTTATTCAATACGATTACTGTCCAATGCGGTCTGTTTTTCCCGCACTGTCGGCAACTGTCCTGCTTCTGTGCATGATCGACAGCAGAATTTCGCATAATATTTGTGATTGCAAAAGCGTGCCTTTACTATTAAAGCACAATCGGCGAAAAATTGATTGTCTGTGCACGTAGGATGAATAAACATTCCTAAAAGGAGTTTGAATTGTAACCCTTGTTCATGGTAAGTAAATTGATTGAATAACATACCCTCAACTAAAACGTCCAAAGTGCTGGACGCCTTTGTGTATTGATTAGTGGCTTCACACGAATATCTTCCAGAATCGGATTGTTCTGCTGCACTTATGGTTAAGGTATACGTTTCTACAATATAATGATATAGACATTAAGGATTATCAATTTTCCTAATAATGCACACCTGAAATTGATATCCTTCCAACTGAATATAAAGGTACTCCATCTTTGTACCATTGCACTTGTGGTGGTGGATAACCGTAAGCATCACAATTGAGCTGAATATTACTGCCAGTTGGGTACCGCTGTTCATTTGTGGTTATATTTGCTCTAACAGGTACTAACAAAAAAAATAATAAACTCAATGTAAACAATTAAATTAAATGTAAGCGCTATTAATAAACAAATTAATGCATGCAAGTTAAGATATTGAAAAGAAAGAAACACCCTTTACCACTATATACAGCCTGAGGAACATTAACTTGAGCATCCGGAAATTGTGGATAAATTTCATTGGTGTCCACTAGATCTGGACTAGGCTCAGTAGAATAATAAGGAGGAACATATGGTTGTGGTGTGGGCCTTTGAACTGGAATTACATTAGGCCATTTTGGACTGGATGTGTCGTAATTCCTAGTAAACACTATTGGTGGACTCGTGGTACTTTCTGGTGGGTTCACTACATATTGCAAATATTTGATATCCTTCGGATTTGTAGAATAATAGGGTCCTTTTGCTTTGACTGTCACAGACCAACTGGCTGCCTTTCCTTTGCCATTGTATGCTTGACAAGTGTACACTCCTAGATTTCGCAATTGTACTGAATGAATGATCAAAGAGTAGTCTTTGGTGACTTCGAATTCACGATCTTTGAATGGAATTAGTTCGTCTTCCTTCCACCATGTGACTGCTGGTAGAGGCCAACCCAAGGCATAACAATTCAATGTGGCCGGTGAATTGAAAGAAGTAACCACATTATTTATGGATAATTCTGGATCATAGCTATTTAGGATTGTCACGTCACGGTCATTAACTGGATCTATAGATTAGTATTAATGGTTAATCTACTATTACATGGAACATTATATGTTATTAAAAACTTTAATAATGTTTAATTACAAGAGATACCACTCCACAAACACCATATTGATTAGGAAAAATTTAGTTTTCAAATCTACCAGATTTTAATTAGGTAAGAAAATTCCATACCTGTCACTTCTAATGCAATGGAATTTTTAACGGGTTGACCAATGCTATTATCGGCTGTACATAAGTATACACCAGCATCAGTTTTATGCAGCGTAATAATTTGGAGAGTTTGATCCAAACGAATACGGTATCTCGGTTGGGTACCATCAATCTAAAGTTCATTCTTTTTAGAGACATAAATTAATATTTTTTTGAATACTTACAACCAAATTGTCTTTACTCCAAGAAATTTTCGGATTTGGATTACCGCTAACAGCACAGTTCAAAATTGCTTGATCACCGAGTATACCTGTTACTTCTGGTTCGAAAAGCTGCACATCGACTTTAGGGGCATAATCTAGAAATCAAAATAACATTTTCTAATTCGTATATCAAAAAAGTGTTACAAAGTGTTACATATATTTTCCCATGGAGCAGTAGTATATCCAGAGGCACTAGGTTGAGTGACTAATTCCTGTGGTTTTTCGGGCTCCACGCAAACGGTTCCGCACTCAGTGGTGCAACATTTCAAATGCAAAGAACAATCGGCATCCGTTCTGCACTCATTCTCGCAGCCAGTATTGTCACTTCTAGAAATATATGGACAACCACCAGGTTTGATTTCTTAAAATGCAAGCCAATTAACAAAAATACTATTTTAATGTGTTGCTCATACTTTCTCGACATATAGCAACAAAATCAGCATCCAATGGAGAAGTCTTGTTCCTGTTTAAGTCAATAGCACATTGAGTTTCTTCGGGACACTCAACATCTTTGCACGGATCCCGACATCTGCAACCGTTGCAACCATTATCATCCACCCACGCTTCAATACCATAAGGACATCTTAAAGTTGTGCATTCTTCAAATCTGGCTTGACACTCGTGGGTTCCTACTCCAGGTTCGGGTACCGCTACAAATTGAATTACGAATATTCAAAATAGTATTGTGAGATAACACGGTGCCTAAGCAAAAACAATGATTTTGCAATGATTGCAGTGTCAAATATTTTAACACTCGAACTGTTGTCATAAGCGGATGCTATTCAAGCTTTATGCAATATGATTGCCAGCAACAAATGAAAATCACTTACAAGGTTCAGTATGAGGTAAAAAGTATTTGCAATAATCGAGACATGTTTGGAACGATTTAAAATTGTTTTGATTCCCACCGCAACCACTATAGATGAACACTTTACACTCGCCCTGGATGTTATCAAAGTACCAACGCTTGTGATTCAACTCCGGACAAGAACCTTGGTCAGCAGGCATTTGACAAACTTCTATCACAATATACAATATGACTGAGTACATGTTTAAAATATATGAAATTTACATGTAAGCTGTTTTAAAAGATAGACAGTCTTGTAAACTAATATATGTATGTGAGTTACTGGAAAAGTCTCCGATTTATATCGTATAGAGAAGTCCCTAGAAGTGTAAATATAACTTTCGATTGCAGAAATTATATGTACAATTCTTCTTTGCCTGCAATTTATTTTTATTCCTTGTGACTATAAACTGCGGATAAAAGTGTAATTCTTTTAATATAATGGTTTCAGTTCTTTTAGAGGAAAGGTAATAAAAAAAAACCGGAAACCTTTGAAATAACCTTCATACCTACCAACCAACAGTAACAGCAACAATTGATTTTTCAAGTCTACCTTTTAAAGTACTTTTGTTGTTTACCTGCAACACTTGGACCTTGACTAACAGGAGCTTGATCAGGACAGTAGTGGCGACAAAGTTCATAATCACTGAATCTGTTGCCGTTACCCTCGCAACCTCCATATTCAAACTCCTGACATGTGCCTGTATTGCGATCGAAGTAGAATTTTTTCTGGTACTCGCTACATGGACCTGGATCCCTGTCCAATTTGCAAATATCTAAGAAAATTAGGTCATACGTTTATTCTTATGTGCTTGATAACAATCATACCTTGTCCGCGATACTCGCCACACTGCCTTTGACAATCTTCTTCACTATAAAAGCGGTTTCTATTGCCCCCACAACCAGTATACATGAATAAAGTGCATCTATCCGTATTTCTGTCATAGTAATAGTAAGAGTAAGCCTCAGTGCAATTTCCTACATCTAATTCTTCTAAACATTGACTATCGCCATATGACGGGCCTTAAAAAATAATTATAGTTTTTTTATTTAGGCCCAATTAAACTGAAGAAAACGCACCTGGTGGAATCTGTGTCGTGGCTGAGGTTCTAATTGGAGGCAAAACCCTAACGGAACCACAATATTGTAAACACATTTCCTCGCTCTCGAAATTATTATAGTTGCCACCACAACCTCCATAAGTAAAGTTTCTGCAAACACCACTTGCGCCGTCGTAATAGTAATGGGTAATGTAATCAGAACACGGGCCAGCTTCAGGCACCATAGCACAAATCTCTGAGAAAAAAAACAATTACGACGTGCTTTTCACTAAAGAACTTTCACACCGTCAAGCGTAGGCTGATGGCTGGAAGTGGGTTCCGGTACTTGAGGCGTGGGATATGCTCTTTGAGTCCATGAATAATCCGGTCTTTGTGGGGCAACTGTCGGTTCAGGTTGTTCGGGTTGAGAGCATTTCTGTTCGCATTCTTCCTGAGTGAAAAAGTTATTTTCATTTCCACCGCATCCACCCCAATAGAATTGACTGCACCGTTTGTATCTTGTGTCCCAGTACCAGCGATTGACGTAGTTGCCACACTCTCCAATATCGGCAGGAAGATGACAAGTGTTTAAGGCTAAAAAAGGTTTCAATAAAATCTCATTCGTAATTTTCTAGAAATTTTCATAAGTTTATCCAGAATGAGTCTTTGAAAAGCACTCACCTACATCCTTAGGACAATCATCTTTGCATGCATCTTTACTGTAAAAACTATTTTTATTGCCATTACAACCCGTGTAATAAAATGGCAAACAGCGTTGCTCTTGAGCCCCATAATACCATCTAGCTTCTCGTGACGTGCAATTACCCTCAGCCTTTGGTAACGTGCAATAATCTACCAAGCACCAATTTATAAAATATACTTAGTTGAACTACCCTAATACCATTCTAATATCTATTGAAGAAAATCTATTTATATCATACCTCGTTTTTGACCAGGAGCGGCACACCGTTGTTTGCAAGCCTCAATCGTGAGGAAATTGTTGTTATTACCTCTACAACCGCCGTAAATGAACTCCTGACATTGACCGGATGATTTGTCAAAGAAGTATCGTCGATACTGACCTCGGCATGGGCCTTCTGATTTGGATTGTTCACATGGATCTGAAAAAGGTGAATTCGTTAATTTAATATTAGTAATAATGAAAGTTCACGCGAACCAGCACTATCATCTTTGGAGCAAAGTTCCGTGCATTCTTCCCTAGTTTCGAATTTATTATTATTTCCAAGACATCCTCCGTACACGAACTGGGAGCAATGTCTTGATTGTTTATCGTAGTACCATTGCAGGAAGTAGCCTTCACAGGACCCGTTGACTTTGGGCAAGTTACACCGTTCTAACAAACAATCAAATATTCGATAAATTTTTTTTGTATATTAGCTGTTACATACCAATTCCCTGAGGTTTAACGCAAACTCCTTCGCATTCTTCCTTGGTTCTAAATCTATTCTCGTTGCCCTCGCAGCCGCCATACCAAAATCTTGAACATCCTCCGTATGACATATCAAAGAACCATTTAACGGTGTAATTTCGACAGGAACCGCGTTCCTTTGGCAATGAACAAGCCGCTAAAAGTTGACAAATTAAATACATATTTACCGAAAAGAATTAAACTACCTTGATAATCCACCGGTATTTCTTCACAACCCTCGAAGTCATCTCCAGAAGCTTTGGAAACACCATCCAAGCAGCAACCGTATTTAGAAATATCGCAGGAACAACCTTCCTCGTTCGGACCATTGGCTTTGGTCTTTTCATCTGAACAACAACCGAATTCGCTCGTTCGACAGTCACATCCTAAACATTTATTTGTAACGATTATATGTATATATAGAGGACGAGTCATTTTAATTAAAATTGTATTTACCATTGTTGTATAACACTTACCAGACATTTTTCCAGCCAAATAACAGTTTCAAATGATTTTATTAAACATATTAATTAGTTAAATTTAAGGCAACAAAGCTCACCTTGTTGATGAGGTCCTTCTGCAATAGACACTCCGTCAGGACAACATCCAAATTGGAAGCTATGGCAAGGACAACCTTTATAATCAGGACCCGAAGCGACAGTGGAGTCATCAGGACAACAACCGTGCTCACTATATTGACACCCACAACTTTCATTATTATAACCTTTAATGGGAAGTATTAAATTTCCATTTTGTTCGAAGATTTACATTTTACCGGAAGCTGCAGTAACTTTATCAGGACAGCAACCATAAGGAGAGTACTGGCAATCACATCCTTCACTATTCGGCCCTCTCGCAGGAGTAATATCGTCGGGACAGCACCCAAAGGCTGAATTAAGACAACAACCTTCCCCTTGATATCCATGAGCTGGGGTTTCCTTGTCTGGACAACATCCGAAAGTGGTGTTTGCACATGGAACGTTACATCCTTGATACTGGGGACCTTTAATTGATAACATCTTTGTTATAGTCCGTTATTTAAAAAAAAATATGTTAACCTGTTGCTGGCGATCCATCTGGACAACATCCGTAGTTCGTCTTTTTACATTCCTCAGTGGATGGTGCTTTGGTAGTGGATGCTTTAGGTTTAGACTCTTTCTCCTTCTCCGGCTCGCAACCTTTTTGCCTAGGCCCTTTCGCTTCTAAAATGTAAAATTTTATTTTTTATATAAGGAACAAATAGCTTTATACACACCTGTAATGTTGTCTTTACAGCAACCCCATTTCGAATCAAAGCACGGAGGTGGTTTAGGTGGGCAACCCTCCCCGGCATTACCCTCGGCTGGTGTTTTTTTATCCCAACAACAACCGAACAAAGTCTCGTTACAGTGACTCCCTGGACAACCTCGATTCTTTTCACCTAAAATTAATATTTACAGAGATCTGTTGAAAGAACGTTAGACAAATTTTACCAAGAGCCGCGGATACTCCATCTGAACAGCAGCCGTAAGTCGATTCTTTACACGTTCTAGGTGTGGGACAGCCTTTATCGAACGGTCCCTGAGCGGCATGAATATTATCCCAACAACAACCGTATGTTGTTTTTTTGCATTGCAATATCTTCTTTCGTTTGCATAATTTTTTGTCGTTTCTTGAATATTTCGGTGACGTGAGTTGTTGGCCAAGCTAAAAATAACTTTTACATAAAACAATTCATTACTATGTGTAGTTAAATAATACGTACAAGTAAATTCTTCCGTAGTAGTGGACGAAAATATGTCGAATTCAGTCGTGCTGCCTGAAAATTCTGTTGTGGATTCAGTAGAAAAGCTGCTTTCCGTTGAAACCTCAGTGCTACTAGAAACCGTAGTTTCTGTAGATTCACTTTCTGAAGATGCCCCACTAACTGTTGATTCTGTTGAAGTTAACTCAGTACTTAAACTGGAAGATTCCGTCGTTGATCCAATTGATTCCACGGTTGAACTACTTTCTAATATGAAAAAATTCTTTAAGAAAAATCAGAATCTTTTAATAGGTTTTAACCTACCTGAAGTAGATGTGCTCTCTTCTTCACCTGCAATAATTCTTGGTGGAGGTGAAGGTGCATCAGCTCCAGGTTCATCTTTAATCTTAACAGATTCCGTGGTTATATTCACCTCAGTAGTAGAGGTACTAAATTCTGTGGTGGAAGTACTTAATTCAGTGGTGGTGGATTCTACAGTAGTTGATGGACTTTCCGAACTTGCTACACTTGATGACGAGGAAGTTTCTGTAATTTCGGTGCTAATTGTAATTGTGCTGGTACTGCTCAGTTCAGTTGTACTTTCTGAAGTACTTGATAAATCGCTTTCACTTGTGGATGATAACTCTGTAGAACTGGCAGTGACAGATTCTACAAAAAAAATATTTGTTTCACACTTATAGATAATTCTTTTTTTAATTTTCAACGTTGTTTCTGGATTTCCTATGAAATACCTTTACATTTACAAGCGAAACAGCCGTTTTCGTTAATGTATGGCTCAATTTCGTTGTCATGACAATTGAGCTGTCCACATTCGTCAAACACCGCTTGACATTCGTGCAGTTCTAGCATAGTAAAGGCTGTAAGAAAAGTTCTGTTTTCCTTTTAAAACATGCATATGAATATTAACTGCAATAATTAAATTCTTCATAATTAAACTTCAGCTAGCATATTACCTGTTGAGGAGCTTTCTTGTAAAGTCCCAGAAGATGTTGAAATACTCTCGTCAGTAGACTCAGATCCAGTCAAACCTAAGGTGCTCGATATAGTGCTTTGTGATGCTTCTGTTGTCTCTGAACTAAGAATTGAATTGTTAAGAATTTTGTCTATTTAATCTGTAAACTTCTAATACCTGATATAAGACACTGAAGAACCTTCTTCATCTGTTATTATTGAAGAGGCCTCGGTACCTGATCCTTCCACTGTTGTCAATGATGATAATGAACTATCTGAACTCGGTTCTGTGTCACCAGAACCTGTAAATGGTGTCTCCTCTACGGTAGTACCGTCACTCAACATTTTATCATAGATTGAGTAAGATGTCTCTAAAGCCTCTGTGGTACTACCTCCTGTTGTCGATTCAATAATAGTCTCTTCAGTGGGTTCAGTTTCTTCTTCCTAAAGTTTATTTATATAAAATTATGATTTAAAATTGTAACTACATTCACTTCTTCTTCTTCTTCTTCTTCTTCGACTCCCATAGCATCCACCCACTCGCCATCATCGCAAGATTCTGCAGGAACGATCTCGTAATCCTCTTCACTCTCCTTTTTATCAGACTCTTCTGCTTGAGGCTCAGTTGTGAATTCAAAACTCTTGGTCAGTTCGGAGATCTCGGATGGAGATATATCAGTGGCGGTTGCTATAAGTTTTTAATTTAAAACAAAGAATTTATAAACCTCCATAATTTACCTTCAGATTCTTTACTGCGGGTTGTAGAAGCTTCTTCTGTTTCTTCAATTGTAACTGCAGTAGTTTCTGGAAGAAGAGTAGTAGATTTTTCTTTGCTGGTCAGTTTTAGAGGTGTACTTTTGTTCACTGGCAATTCAGAGTCTGAAAATTCTAACATTTACCTGAAAGTCTTAACAAGAAAGAAATGATTACCTTCTGTACAAGGCTGCTTATTGCAATCCTCCTGAGAAAATATTATCTTGTCTGCATCGCAATGGGAAACATCTACCACTTCATTGCCTTTAATGCAAAGCACTTTTTTAATCCTTTCGCCTCCTCCACAAGCTTTTGAGCACTAAAAATCATTAGTCAGAATTAAAATTAGGCTTTTGATGAAGTGGATTAGATTTACTTCACCCCACGGTCCACTAAACCATTCTCCATCACACTCTTCGGTACCAGTGCAATTCTGAATGGTCTCAAATGTCTTTGACTGATCGCACTTGTCATCTGTCACCTTTTTTACACCATCTGCCGTAGACAAACCGCAGAATAACGTTCTCGTCTGGATACCCTTCCCACATTTTACTGAACACTACAAAAATATACGAATATATAAAAAATAATTATGTATCCTGAATCGTACCTCGCTCCACTGCGAAGCATACCACAAATAATTGCAAGAGTCGTTATTATTGCCATCGCATTTTCTTACTGTTTTGGGTTTCTCGTTTTCGTCACACAGATCATCTGAGAAAATTTGCCCACTGGCAGTGGCGCAAAAGATTTTCCGAGTTTCATTGGTCAGGCCACATATATCGTCACACTGTAAGATGGAACTTGATAATGAGTGAAATTTTAAAAAATATGTAACAAAACATACTCCACTCCATTCAGAAGTGATCCAGTCAACTCCCTCACATGGACGATTAAAGCAAGCTTGCTCTTCGGCTGGTTTAGTTTCAATAGCTTCGCATTGAGCATCGTCCAAAAGTTCAATTTTGTCGTTTTCGTCTCTGATGAAACAATGGATTTGACGGGATTGTCTTCCATCTCCACATAAATGGTCGCACTAAAAAGAAATTTTGCATTTTTAATCTAAATTTGTGTATTTTTTCAATTCAACTAACGGGTGTCCAAGGATCTGTATGCCACTGAGCGCATGTTTTGCCCTGATTGCATTTTTGTTGTTGAGGAGGTTTCGGACCCTGACATTCTGATTCGAGTACCAAAGCTGAATAACCATTGGAAACAATTTGTTGACAAGAAATTTCTCTTGTTTGAATTCCACCTGTCAAAAATGCAGATTTAATATTTATGCTATAAATTGTAGTGTTCATTTAGACCTTCTTCTCCACATGGAGCTGAGCAATTTCCCCAAGGATGAGGCACCCATTGAGCTTCGCAAGGCTTTTCATTACATTTCCTAGAAGATTCCATTTTATTGGATGCATCGCATAGCGTTTCATCCACAGGTTTCAAGGATTTTCGACCCTTACACGAGACATTTCGATATTGCACACCTTAAAGAAGAAATTTATTTATGTTTCAATTATATCTATTGTCTGTTGAAGAGAAGTGCAAACTATGAAATTACCTCCACCACAGGTAACCGTGCACAGAGTGTATTCATCAAATGTCCAGGCATAAGTTTCATATTCCGATCCAGGTTGAACATTTGTGGGTAAACTGTATTTATATTCAACTGGAACTGTGGTATCTTGGTACAGAAGCTGAAAGAAAATGTATTTTAAGTGATACTTTAGAAATTGTATTCCAAAAAACACTTACTACAATGAAAATGGCTTCATCAATGGGCCCAATTGAATATATTTTGTCTGGAGCAGCGAAACCTTGAGGATTACGCTCATAATGGAATTTAGTTCCAGAAAATTCCAGAGTTCTGGGAAAATCGATTCTCCAATTTCCATTCAAATAATAATGACCAGTTGTATTTCTCACAGCTAAAATTACATTTCTTGTAATAAATTGTGTTCAAAAATAGAGCAGAAAAAACTATACCTAAGTAGTTATTGGACGGAGACACTTCTTGTACCAGGATATTGGTTGCTCCAGCTGGTATTAGAAGAATGTCATTGTAACCTACACAAATTGAACATAAATGATCAATACCATACGGTTATTATAGTGAATTTGTAAATAAATTCCAAACTCATTTAAAATAAGCTAACTGATTGTCCGTGTAAGTAGCAACAACAAATATTTTAAAATTGGAATCTTACCAACAACCACATCATTCAATGCCAAAGTATTGGTAATGGTATTACAAGTACTGCCATTGCCGCCGCAAATCCTACATTCATCTTCCTTCAAATAAGAACCTAACATCATGTCGCATCCAACTGGCTAAAAAAAAACAATTTATGAATACACTAAATGATCTTGAAAAGTTTTAATTTCTGGTAATTACCTTACACTGGCCATTAACACACACGTCCAAATTCTCATCGTTGCATCGAGTACCGTCGACTACTTTTTCAGCATGTCGATAATAAAATCTTTGCCCTTTTGGCATGCAATTCAGCTCGCATGGATTTGGACCTTTCGTATAAGGGACCCATCTGAAATTTTCGTTTATAGTTTATAGATAGTTAATATGATCATTGTCAAAACAACTACAATGCTGTTGATAGTATATTTTACAAGATATTAGATTTATACAGGATAAAAGCTTAGGTCCAGGTTATTAGAGAGCTATTGAAATATTAGTAATTTCGATTCATAAACATTCCGAGTGCAAAGCGATTTTAGATTAAAATACAATTTACTTACTGATATCTAACATTTTCAAATGGAATTTCGTCATATTCTGAACATTGTTGAGCGCGATAATCACCGGTATCGGGGCAATCCTAAAGACAAAAAAAAACAGGAACAAATAACTTTATCTGAAATAATAACCGGCCCAATAACTTAGTTTTTTTACAAAATTAACCCACAGGGCACAAATAAAACATCGCACCTATACATTAGAAATACCATTGAGACAGTAAATCAGGAAATGTTACTGTTGATAATCACCAACCACATACTTCTTTCTTTCTTAATTAATATTAATGATTTCGAAGGCATTTTATAGACTGCGTGCCCTTCCGAGATCGTAATCAACGATTTCGGCATATGGTAGTCGTAAAAATGTTTAGATTTATGTAAATTTTATTAAAAATTACAAATTCCATTCCAGAATTCCAAACGAAAAAAAAAATAAACATTGAATTGATTGATTTTTTTTCTCTCACATATACAAAGTACGTTAATTCTTGGGATGTGGGTGAAATAAAAAATGCCATAAAAATTGAAATAACTTCAGTTCAACGAAAATTATAAAAAAAACAGGTTTCAATAACACTTACTTGAGTATTACAAGAAAAAAATCTTTGCTCGGGTCCCTGACAAGTGTAACCCTCCTGACATTGCCTATATTGACCGCTAACACCTCCACCACACGTTCTAGAACATGGACTTGGCACAGACCAATCAGTCCAAGGTCCCGAATCCGGACCGTCACCGCCTTCGGTCACGTAACTTTCAGGGAGATACAGATGGGCGCCCTGCTGTCGTTTAAATCGGTCCTTATAATGCCTAATTTTCTGAAACAGCAAAGAGGTCTTTATTATTGAGCAATCAAGATCAGGTTTAATAAATCATTTGTCGGAGAGAATGGTACACAATTATTTTAATCGGAGTCTTGGAGGACCTCACGCAAAATCTTTAATACACGTGTGTTAAAATTGTTTTAGAGATAAGTTAATTAAAGTTAATAAAACGGGCAATTTGTTGTTGTTAATCAGATAATAATACCTAATTATCATACTCGGCAATATAATAAACGCCTTTTAAGCAAATTAATTCATAATTATTAGTGCAATATATGTAGGTAACTGTATTACTGAGCCTTTCAACATACCAGACTTATCTCGTTATAATCATCAGCAGTTTTTCCTCAAAAAGACTACAACTAAATTTATTGTGACACGATAACAATTAATTTTCTTTAACAGTTCAAGCATGGGGTTTCATTTAAGTACAGTCTGGCCAAACAATACGAAAAGTTGTCTTTTTAACGTTTCAAGTTGCGGTTGGTTGATTTTTGCTACTGTCCAGATTCGAATTGATTTACAGCAATCATTTTTCAAAGGTCAGCGTTGCATATCTACGATCTGCGGGTAATTGAAAGACGTTGTTGCGCTTTACGACAAAAATTTTGATTAAGATATTGTTGGCGGCGGGATAGGTGCTCTTTTTATTGCGTTGCATGGCAAGTTTATGGTAAAAATTAGGTAAGTTTCTTGATGGTACTACGAGATATAATGCCTCTCATGCATACCTTTGGGACGTGGATATTAATTCATGTGAAAAGATTTTTCAAATTTCCTGAAATGTTATTTAGATTTACGATGATCATTATTTTACATAAATTAATGAATTTTATGATGAAAGACATTTTGGTGTACTTACATGCTTGCTTAAGACACTAGAGAAACATGTGATGAAAATCAGAACTAGGAGAAATGGTGATCTGAAACAAAAAAAGAGAAAATTATTGGTATGAACACTGAAAAACAAATTGAACATTTGTTGTCCATCATACATCCCCGATTTGATTGCTAAAATCGGATCCGTGTACCTCGGAATACTCGAAATACCATTCAGTAACTATCTCTCATTGTAGTTTAGAAAAATGTCGAGGAATAACTGTGCCTTCGTTTCTTTGACAGCGCTAATTGGACTCGAGGATGCCGGATACAATTAGCGACAAACGCAATCAGATCCTCACAATGGATAAACATGTCGATATCGGGGCCTGGAGAGAACTTTCCGATTGACCGATTTTTTCGATTGCTGATAATTGAATCAGCATTTGGTTATGTTAAACAGAACAAATTTTGAGGTCAGTACTACCTCAAGTATTTCTCAGTTCAAAAATATAGTTTGGAAATAGAAAAAATAAAACAAAATTATTTTTTCTATATAGTTTTGAAAAGGCCTCTGACCTCTCAAAACAAACAGATTATTTAAACAATTATTTGTTCTATTTGTTTCTAAAATAAAAAAATAATTATGCTTCTTGTCGTTTTGTGCGCACTCGCTTAATAGCTAATATAACATTTTAGGGTAAATTTAATGGGAGTTTTATTGAAATTCTAAATTTCACTTGGACAAATTTGCTTAAAACCTAACCTTTTTTTTATTGTTCTTATCCTGCATCACTACGACTATTATTACTTTAATTTCCTAATCCGTTTATTGGAAATATTACCTCCTGATGTTTACGTAACTCCTATTTTTGGCAATTTTCGCGTGTGCACGCACACCGGTTGACTCACCTCCGTGAAGTTTCGATCTCCTGTTAAATTTCAGAAGAAGTCAGCGCGTATGTCGACCCCAGACAAGGTTGTCTTTGTTGATTCGACAGCGATCATGAAGCATTTTCGACCAATCAAACAGACGGACACAGTTCTCTTTTAATCCGAATATCGATTNACGGACACAGTTCTCTTTAATCCGAATATCGATTCTTTCGCCCTATATCCCACTCACAATTCCATTATATGTATATTATTTCCATTTCAGGTGTTTCGATTAATTCACATCACTTAATTGTCAATTTTCCTACCTGTTAAAATTTTAAAATGAAATAAGTCTGAAAGAGGAGTGGTTTATGAAAAAACCTCCCCTAATTTTTCAAAAAAACGTTTCTTTTTATCTTCTAAGAAGTTCAATTTAAAAATTTCTTAAGAAATCAGAAAAGCCACTTAATAACAACTCTAAGCAGTGCACACTAAGAAGGAGGACATATGTATATGCTAAAGACAATTTCATGTTAAACTCTTAATTAAATTAAGCATCCAAATTGAATGGGTTGAAAAGAAGTAAATACTGCGTAATCTGGACAATTTTACGAGAGCAAATTTATACTCTTTCGATGCGATCCGAGCTGGACTGCTTGATTAAAGCAGATTTTAATATTACGACCAGATTATTGACGATTACCGGTATGTGATAAAGAAGAGATGCAAGGTACCTGCGGTAATCCGCAATCCTTTTCAACGGAGTGAAGAACATCGAAGAGGTGTTCGTTTTACTGCTGCTGCCCGCGTGCGTGTTTTCATCGTTTGCATACCTTCATTGGATTGCTATGTCTATACCTGTCCGTGTTAAACTGGGGTACGTGTTCCAGAGAAGCAAATTTTTTGTTTGCACCATTAAACTTGAAGATAAGATCTCTGGATTTTAATATTCCATTAATTCTATCCTTAATTATTTTGTACTAAAATTTGAGAGAAAACGCCATTGTTTTAGTAACCGATTGAAATGTAATATCATTTGTGATAAATTCCCTCGTAAATAACACTGTTGTGGTGCAACCAACTGAAAAACGCATACAAGCACAGGTAGACTTTCCACACGCTTTACATCCTTCTTCTTTTCTAACCTTCTCTCTTACTCTCATGTACTAGGAACAGTTCAACAGCAGAGTTTAAACACATACCTTTTGAACGGTCTGTGCTCCTGGTTGCAGTAACCTAACGTTAAAAGCGAATCCTAATAGGTGGTAATGACTTTTTTAAGGGTTACATCATAGTTCCTGACGGAGGCCAGGAATTGACCGCAAAGTGGGGTCTCACCCGAATTGACCACGAAATGGAATTTCCGTGTTGAATTGGGTGGGTTTGGCTGTTCGTTTCAGTTACAGCTGATCATTTGTTTGTTTATCGCTCAGTTTGGTGTGTGTATGTGTGAGTGTGTGCGTGAGTGTGTGTGTGTGTGTATTATGTATGATGGTCGTCGTTGTTCGGGTTTGGCGAATTGCGACAACAATGCAATAACAATGAACGTAAAACGAGATAAATACTGAATAAAGTTGAATGAATTTAGATAAATATGAATGAAAGATCGAGAAAGTTTTGTAAGGATTTTTTCTTTGGGAATTGAAGAGATGTCTTATGTACGAAGTTTTTCTTTGAACATTAACGAGGGAAAAGGATTAACGAGGTGAAAAATAGTGAATAGTAACTAGTAAATTATGAATTAACGCGATAATTATTACTGTTTTCTCTTTTTTACGCTTCTTAATATATTGAGGCTTCTTTGATTGACATTTTCTTGTTTTCTTATAACAGTGTTAATAGTTTAAGTTTTAATAATTTTCCTTATTAAAGGTTACTTCCCGTTGTTCAGTTCGAAAACTCAAAATTTTCAAATAGAAAATAAAAACAAAAATAAACTTTGGCAGTTTTTTTTTGCAATATTTCTCTAAAGACAAGCAGTGAGTGTCTTCTAGAAAATTCGCCAATCAAAAATAAACCGGAAAAAATCATCTTGGCCCAAGTGTGCGCACTGTGAAATGTGAAAGAAGAAGAGCATAATTTCGAAGAGAAATTACAGGTAGGTACATGAATAGTAATGAAAAGAGAGAGGGGGCTCATATTAAAATTCGCTGTTTTCGTTCGGCTCGAGGGACCAGGACTTCAGAAATTGCGCCGACGAGTAAACAGGCACCATTACCATTGTTTAAATAACCGCACAACAATAAAAGACGTAATGATTTAACGCAAATATAATTTGACTGAACGGTTTAACCATCATAATGGACGATAAAACGAAAGGTTTAGAGAATTTGTCCGTTATTTATCGGATCGCTTCCGTGATCTTTCCCAATGAGAAATCGCTTGTGTCTTGCGATATTTGTTTATACTTCACATGAACCGTAAAATTGTTTATTCTTATTATTAGCATTCTAGTTAAACTAATTGATAAACTATTAAACAGAACCGTTCCATAGATGAAAATCGAAGGAATTCCACCCGTCAAACGACGTGACTTTACAAGAAACTAGACTAAGTTTTATCCTTTAAATTCGTGGAGTGGTTTTTTTGATTGATTACTCGGTTAATTTAATGCCCTTTTTACCGCATCTTCACCTTTATGCATTGATGAAGAATGGTTTTCCATTTCGAATTGTTAAAACATGATTGTGTGAGCTATGCGGTTTTACCATGGGCGTGTTCAGTTTGAAGTGGAAAAGTTGAAAAGTCTTTAATTTATTTAAACCCCCAGCACAATGTTTTACGACATTATTGCTGCCGCAAAGTAAAAATAATAGACCATCGTAAAAGACCATAAAAAAAGAATAGTTTAGTGATGGGAAAGAAGTGTACACAACAGTCATGAATTCATGACAACAAGTAACTGTTGGAATTCTATGGAATTTAATGGCCAACAATTTGTTATTTTTCTCTGTACAGAGGGTTATTTGTTTCCTCATCTTTATTGAGCGGAAATATACATTTCGGAGCTCCACAAAGTGGTTTAAAATTCAATCCTTAGCTTAGCCTAGCTTTGCACTTCAACCCAGTTTAAGTGAAATTTCTAATGGAACACTCTAAAGGTGCGTCCGCATCTAACGAGTGAACATTACAAATGATAAGGATTCAACGATATTCGAGTATTGCCTGTGTTTGTGTGTAAGTGCGGAGACATCTTAAAAACGTAGGTATATTTTTGATATTAAAATCCTGCAACGTATCTTTTAATCGAATTTTAGTGAATATTTCATTAAAATAAAAGATATTTATTCGAGTCGATAACAATCGCCCATGACATGATACGAAAATTTCAATTTAACTATAACCAAAATCCAAACATTAATCAACTTTATACGATACGAATATCTTCTTCATCTTGTTCTTCTCTAGCTTTTTCTTCTTCATCGACAGTCCAAATAATTATTTTAATCATCCCAGGTTGAAGTGTCAACCCACACACGAGCCCTTTTTCACGTTTAATGACCACGATTGATATCTTTTATGTAAAATGTAATTAAACTGTCATTTGGTCTGACAGAGAGTCGAGACGAGCCACATAAACACTCTCCTCTTCTGTCTCCATATTTGGACGAATTTCTCACGGAGTTGGTTACTCGACTTCGAATCGAATGAAAGTGAGATTTCATTGCCGCAGAGACGTAGTTATTGTCGCGTTTTTCTTGATACTCAATCTTCTCGTAAGGTTTCTTTCAATCCTGTAATGGTTATTTAACAAGCATGCAAAGGCAAGACCAGTTTTTGCGTAAAATGAGGTATCGACTAGAGCCTGATACCTAAAAATACTACCAACAGTTCTAATAGATAATTGAATAAATAGATTTGTAAATCTATTTATTGGCTATTGTTTTGGACACAATCGCGGGTGGAGTCACTAACGGGACAACTGATTTACAGACAACGAGAACTGAACTTTACTAAATAAGAATCGTTTAACTGACTCATATTTCATATTCTAAATGACCGATAGAACTGTTCTTAACGATTATTCATTAACGTGCGTTCAGAAGACTTTCTAAAAGAAAAGATTGTTTCCGATCGATGCATAATGGATTCCCTAATAACCTAACCGATTATTTTTTATTGTTCATTTAAACTGCTATTAAATTTTCCATAAATGAATCCTTGAATCGGTTCTCATGTAATGCGTCTTTTAATAGGAGAATCGTTTTGAAAATTATTCAAATTGGTAGACGTGGTATTAATTTCGTTTTTTTTTTAAGTCAATTTCGACGAACAACGTCGTAAATTTTCTTCTTTGAAGTACCATGCTGAGTTCAATATAAAGAGTTGCATCGAAAATTATTGGGAGCTGTGTTGTTTGGTGGGCACCACTTGAATGTATAGGCAACCCCATTGATAATTTAATGTTTTAATCAATGTTATGTTTCATGTACAAAAATTCGAACTTTCATACATTTATTTGAATAATTTATGAATTCAAAAACATGTATTTCAATTGGTTAATGTCTTGTTAAAGATTTAAAGAACAATTTTATTGTTTTTCATTACGTTAATTATTAAATTTATTTTTCCTATTAAGCACTTAATAAAATTAAGAATTCTTGATAGGTTTCTTGATAATAGCCGTTGGCATTCTAGGTCAAAAAAACGATATAATTTAATGACAAAAAGAAGATCTTCAATTAAAGGGTTCTTTATGTTATATAAAATTTTTATTTAATTAATACCCACGTTGCATGTATGCCACTTTACAAACTGGTCCTAGCGGGGGGTGTAGTAAAATTTAATTAATTTACGAAAAAAGAAAACAAAAAAATCATTAAGAACATTTAAAAAAAAAAGTAAAGAATTGAGTGGAAAACAAATCCAGAATGAATAACCAAAGTCTAATGATTAGAACAGCTAGTACTTTGCTAGGAGTTTCATTGATTTAACAATTAACAACTTTTAGCGCTATCTTCGCATTTTATTTCGACACTAACTAGGTAACTAAAAAGGAGCTAAATACTCGTTACTTTTCTCTCATAATAAACCTGTAGAAAAGAAAAAGAATATTCAATAATATGGTAAACATACCCTCATTGATAATACATAATTTTCCATTGATAATTTTGCAGTCGTCTGTTGTCTCTACGTTGCAGAACCGTGACGTAATTGTATACAAGGCGAATGGTAAGCGATTCCGTAAACATTTTACTGTCTGTTTCACGTCTAGTCTGATTCAAGTCGATCGAGTTTATTCTTATTAGATACGGTCACGCTTCACGAAGAGACTTTGTAAGTTGGGAGTGTCTTCTTCTGTCACTCAACATTAGACTGGGTAAGCATAAAAGTAAATTGAAAAAACCGTGGTTGTTTCTAAGAAACATATTGCGATTCATACAGGACAGATCGTCCCTGGATTAACGTACAAAATGTTGTTTTAAAAACAATAAACTGAGATCGGCGAGGGTAGATAAAATGAAACAATGTTTTATTCAGAGAACGACCAGATAAGGATTCGATTGAAAATCATCATCGATTAACGTTCGACGAGACATCGTGTCTTGCATTCAGGTGAAATGATAAAGCTATTTCAGACACATGCAAAAATCAAGGCCACAACACCTTAAAGAAAAATTAAAAAATTATACATATTTGCTTATTCGACAGTGCAAGGTCATTAAAAGGCTTCAATTTGAACCAAAATACTAAATTTTTATTTAAAAAATTAAACATAAGAAACTGTTCCAGTGTTTCCAACCCCAAAGTTCGGTATAGTGACATAAGGAAAACTAACGCCATCTTCCGTAGTTACGTTGTAAATCTCATAATCTGGAATATGGTTGAAATACTTAATAATATATTCTCTGTGGTAATCAGTATTATTTGTACACAGTTCAGGGGCCATGCTAAATTTCGTTCCAGATATTGGCAGATAATTGTTCTTGACAAATCCCTCGTATTCATTTAATTTATTGTACCTCTCTGCAGCATCCAGACTAAATTTCTCCTTTTCATACAACAGCTGATCTTCTTCAGTGTTCTCAGTAATGTTAATCGGCAACAAATTGAATGGATTGCTATTACAAATTGATTCATTCGCATTGTAACAAGATCTTTGGGTTTGTTGTTCATTACCATTCCACATGGGACCATCTGGTTGTATTGAACTCGTTAACACGTTTTGATGAAAATCCGTGGAATTTAAACATTTCCTTGATCCTCGTCTGGGAAGCATTAGAGAAGCCCCTACAGATTTATCCCTTAAAGTACTTCGAATGACCTTCCTTATTCGCGCGTCTCTCGGATTGTACACATACCCTGGATATTTGCGTTTGTGTTCCTGATCAATATTTTTGGCTTTCTGGAAATATTTGTTTTTCTCCAGTCTGTTCAAATCTTTCCAGGTTTGCCCTAAGCGTTTGCTGATTTCTTTGTTCGATTCTGCCGGATACAAATGAGCCAGTGTTTTTCTGTGATCGTTAGCGTATAACATAAAAGCGTTTGGTGGCCGGGGGATTTTCTGCTTAATCATATTCGTATACAAATTTTTGGAAGAAATATTTTCCAAAATATCCTCAACTTCACTTTCACGTCGATAATCCATTTATACTTTATTTTTGTAGAACAATACTAATAAAACGAAAAATTGTTTGTTTACCAAATGGTTGCTCAGGTGATTTATGAGTGACAGATTTGCAAGAAAAGAAAGCTTAGGAATAAAGCGGCTAGCAATTATACGGTCGTAATATGTTGGCCGCCCTTCTCTTGCCCATAAGAATACCAACAAAGCGACTGCGTATATTTTAAAAGATGCCTTAAAGGCCGACGAACACATGGAACGTTCGAGGGACATTATAATCTTTTTGTCAATTTTTAAATCTGTAATATACCGTTGAGCAATGATTTTTTCTCATTATGATTTGCTAAGTTGGAAATGGCCAAGAACAGTTACCAGAACACCACTGGATGCCGCCAAATTGGGTCGTTTTTCACTGAAAACTCGTTTTTTTTTCAATGAGATATACGCTTTAGGTATCGTGCCAATATTCTATTAATTCAAGGAAAAAATTGGCAGGTTGTAAGTGGAGAATTTAGTGAAGATCTTGAAACTGTTAACCAACTTGCATGATCGGACACTGTAAAGAAGATTGTGAGGGCCACACGAAAAAAATGTTAAAAAAAAACAAAAACACTTTTAAAACACATCAGCAGGAAGTGCGTTTTCCAATCCCAGCCGTAAACAAGAATTTACACGGAAGAGTTTTTGTTATAAAACTCAAGCTAAAAGCGAAGCCCTATCTAACAATGTGCATTAAATTATGATAAGCCTCTTTGCCAGACGAGGCTAACTAGTATGCGCTGCTGTACGTGCAGTGTGTTTATATTAAAAAAGAAAATTCTTAGCTTTAATTTAGATCTTCGTCTTAGAGCCTTAATGACGTACGCTAATATTTGAACAACTTGAACACAGGTATTTCCCAATAACGAGCGGAAAGAAGATGACAAGAGGATTGCAGCATCTTCTCGGGTTTCGAGTTGTTAACGGGTGGTATCCCGTTAAAGACATACAAACGAAACAAATTGCTCTCGGTTCATTGATACTTATCACACGTACGTTTTAAGGAACATTTGCATATTTGATTGGAGCGTATTCATTCGAATCACGTCTAAAATGAAATTAGTTGTCAAAGACTGTTTTGGGAGAATTTTTGTTTGGGCTAACGGGTAATTTGATGTGTGAAAATTTCCTGGTTTCTTCTCCCACAGTTTTTCCACATCGATTATTAGCGCTTAAGTTCAAAATCCGATTGCATTTGGTCCACCCTATATTTATTAGAGAGGATGCAACGAAAAATTTATTGGTTGCTAAAGGGACGTCTTGACCACAGTTTTTTCACTTGATATTAGGGTGGCACAGCCCTAATTATCACCTCTAATTCCGATTCGTTGACATCTAATGGCTCAAACTTTAACTGCAGACCAAGGGAGTAACTAAAAGGGGATCCCCTGTTCGGTCCAATAATTAAGGGACCACACAAAGAGGGTCACTCACGGTTTGTTTTCTACTTATAGTTGGTTCCAACTGAGGCGGAACCCTCTTCCATATCAATGAAGCCTTCTTTTGAAACGCGCTTTTTTCTTAATGGCACTCGTACTTGAAGATATACATATAAAAATTGGCGCGTTCAGAAACTTACAAAAGGAGCTCGTTATTTATAAATGTTAATCCGAAATGGAAATATTTATTTGAAGAGTAACAAGGCTCGAATGATAAAAGGATCGAATTGTTGGACGCACGACGAGCAATAATGGGGTCCTTTGTGACCGCAAGACAGCCAATAACGAACGACAGGTAAAAGGTAAACTGTGGTTACACAGCGATTTTGAAGGTATTGTGATCGATGCCAGTTAACAGGTAGTTGTTAAAATGATAATGCCCATTTGGTAGTTTTCATTAAAAACGGTGACAAATAGAAAAAAATAGAAGAGGGCGCGTATGGCTGCAGGCTGATTCAGTTTCCCGAAATAAATCGAAATTGTTTAAACATCATTTTTGAAATACGATTCTCGGTTTCCCGTAGGAACAATTAAACGTAACGGAATTCCTATAGTTGAAGGCGTAATACGATCGTGTTTTAACACTTATGATTTACCATTAAAATGCAATTAATGGAGGGAAGTTGAAGCAAGATAGAAATTTATGAATGTACAAAGTAACAATGCGAAAATCGTTGCTGCTACAAGAGAAGCAACATCTTAAATACGTACCCGGGATGGTCCTCTTACATTGGTCCACTAGCCAAAAAGTCCTCCTTGCAGGCATTGTTTCGTCTCTTTGAACTCGGCCGGGCTGCCGACAAAAAATTATAGGTCCTCAGGTATTTATTTGCCGATTTAACAGATTCTTCGTTTCGCAGCAAAAAAAACTCGAACTGAATGAAGAAGAACACGGCAACGAACGAAGAACAAGACAACACACTCAACTCGCTTAAACTTTTATTTTGATTTTGAGCTGCACGAGTTTTTAATAGGATAGGAGACGGATCAGACCTTACCCTGTACATTGAGAACTGTTTTATTATTAAACGTCAGACAAAAGACTGTAATAAATAAGAATGGTCTGTGGCACATACCATTAGCGACCTCCCGACACTCAAGATCATAATTTACGATTGTTCTTCTCGTTAACGAATTGACATCGCGTTAATTTTTTTCCATATTTAAAATGACCGGAGTCGAGTGAGAGAGTTCCATTACTTCGTTAATGGAAATGCAGCAAAAAGCTGTTTAAAATAATAGGGAAGCCTGTCTCTCGGAGACACAATGGATGACATTTACGATTTAGATGGTTTAAGTTTCGATCGTAAAGGCTTAATTTTTGATAAAATACCGAATGTTGCTAGAAAAGAGCTATGAACGAAGCCGAGAAACTGAAGCCCAAAAGAACGGTGCCGGAACGGTTTTTGAGGTTCGAAATTTGCATCTAAAAAACATGAAAACCATACACAAATTCAGACTCAGGATCACTTCAAAAAATGTTCTTTGCTTAATTGAAACTTTTCAATTACAGCCTCTTATGATGGCGCTCCGCTCCAATTGAAAGCCTGTTCATTTAGAGCAGCTATTCTCGCACCCCGTACGCAACCACTTACGCAACCTACAATCGACTCTCCATTTTATTCGTTCAGTTCAAATTGGCCCTTTGTGTTAAGAATGTTAAGCCATTAAAATTCTTCAGTCGGGTACCGCGAGCTATTTAGATAATCCAAACGTTTTTACTTCGCTTTCGCTCCTCTCATCTACTCATATCTTCAACGATGAAGAAACGACGTTCCTTATACCCGTCATCGTTATATTCGAAGATTTTTCAAGAAATCTGTGAGAACCTCATACGACAAATATTATCCACCAGCTTATGTATAAACTTATTAACCGCAAAGCGTGGTAAGAAACGGACTTCATAAATCTTCTCTTGATCCTATCTATCTAGGGAGTGCGGTAGTCGGCTAGACACCAGGAGCTTTCTTTAAAATAATACCTGAATTTAAGGGCCACAAATCAAGGGATGATGGGCTTGGATTAAGAAATCTAGAATGCCTTTTGGACTTTAGATACATGCTTTGTCGACATACGACTTGTATTTTTTTAAAATAAACATTTAATTGAACCTGAAAAGATGGTACAGTAACAGGTAAGAAGGTGACAAGGAGTAAATAATGGACCAACACAGAAACGAGAACTTTATCATATTTGAGGGCGAGTTAATTGTGACCGAAAGAAACGCATTAAAATTTGATGGAACCCAGGTCTGACCGATACCTGTCTCGCGCTAACAGGCGGCACTTTAACGACCATTTAAATGTAGTCGTTTCGTGAAGAAACCGTGAAGAGAGCGTTGGTAAACTTGTTATAATTTCTTTTTTTCAACATTTTATTTGAAATTGAAAGAATACCTTCGATAAGCAGGGATCTAATAAAGTACCCGATGTCCTTTACGGCCGAGTAATTACGTGTGACGGTGCATAAATCAGTACCGTTTCTTCCAGTACAAATAACAATTGTTTGTATGACCGAGATAAATATTTGCAGTAAAAAGATCGCTACCGTTGCACTGCACGATATCGGAACTTTAACTCGTGCACCTGTTCATAGATAATCTAAACCCTCAGCGGATACTTCAGCCATGTAAAAATTCCTTATTGCTAATTGGTGATTTACAAAACCCAAAATAGGGCGGGTGCATCGAAAATCTCGCACGGGAAAAAGCTACAAAGTTGGTACCTCTGGTTTCTGATGTAATCTCGCACTCCGATGGGCGTGAGATTGAGCTTGATTTATTCCGTGACTGAAATATTTAAATTTTTCAGTGGAGAGATAAAGAATAATGAGAGGATCGTTTTTCTGGTATCGATCATAGAAATTTTCATTGAAAGTGAAGCGTGAAAAATCGCTTTGAAAATCGCAAAACGGACGACGTTTCACGTGTCTGGTGGCCAGATGTTAAAAAAAGTCAACCAGAAATCTCGTACCAAGATAATTATCGGAATCTTGACCCTTTTCTTGGAAATTTCTCGTAAAGAACGTGTGAAATTTTGTTTTTTTTGTGTGAAAAATGAGACCTTAATATAGTAGTGGTCGGTTTATTTGAAAAGGTTGATTTTGAAAAATAAGTTGTCACTGCCAACAGAAGCCCGGAAATTGTTTCTGATTTAGTTACATGTCATTTCTCTTTTTTCTTGATGCGTTTTGTTAATTTTTGTTCTCAGCACCATTTGTGGTCTTTCATAGGTAGCGACTTTCCCAGCAACACACCATAAACAAATATTTACCTATCTAAAAATCTAAAGGTGATTATGCACCTACATAATAAAACCGATCAAATGAAGCCAAATCATCGATAACTAACAGTAAAAATGACGTCGCAATAAAAAAAGATAAATAGTACCACTGACACGTTTTCCAAAAAGGCAAACATTGACTGACAATGACCCACACTTGTTGCAGGTGTATTTGAGTACGAAATATTTATTTCTGGCTCGCTCAATATAAACAAAATTTCGTTTTCTCTAGTAGTGAGGAGTGAAAAAAAATCGATTACAAAGGTATATAAAAATGGAATATAAACGAGTTTATAAAGTTATATAAGCAATAAAAAAAATGTTTATCTTTTCCGTTCCAAATGGTATATTTTCATCTGGATTCGTAAAACCCACGCTCATTTCTTGGTTAGGGGGGGTCTCGTGCCGCCAAACCAAATAAACCACAAAAACCAGGTAAAAGTGCTCAAATATGTGCTGTTTGAAGCACGCGACCCCATATTTGCCTTTGTTATTAGCCGTTTCACGTTTCATTTTAGGTTAAAAAAAAGCTACATTTCGTTGTTAACAGGAAAAAATGACTAAACACACCTCTTTGAGAATAGTAAATGCATCTTTACAGTGTTAAATCGCGTTCAAACGAAATTCTCATGGTTGTCTTGCATGCGGGTGGTAAATAGTATATTGATGGTAAAGTTACAGTTCGTATTTCACAAAACATCATTGACGGCTGAGCGTACTTGGAATTTTCGTCGAAGGTCCGCAATTAAAAAGGTGGTTCCTGTGACTTCTATTTTGTACAAGAAGTAAATGCCACATACAATTCCAAAATAAATGTAGCAAATTTTCGCTGTGTTGGTTTTTTTCCAAAAAAAAACCGATCCTTCCAAAACGTACCTGCTTAAGGCCCTTCTTTGTTTTTTTAAGGATCATCGTCATGATTAAGAACAAAAATCTCTCAGGTAGAACAAACTTTGATCATCTCAATAAAACAAATTAACCAGATTTTTGCTTTTGACGTTGCATGTACATACATACCAACAAGCATCTTTGTCTTTTTACAGTCCCATAAGATGCCGATGTTACCTTTTCACTCAACGAGTTCCAAGTAAAATTTCAATCATCCACCCACACGTCTCGGACAAGCTTACATACAAAGAAGCAATGTTCCTTCATGTTTATGCGTACGTAAATAGCTTTTGAGAAAAAAATTCGCCCTCGACAATCTCGTCTGTGGTACAACGTATTTGTTTATTTTCATTTGTGCGTAATTTTTTTTATCTCTCGATACTTACAAGTGATTTATGTAGCCAATCAAATTAGATAAATATTAGCATTAAATCCGATATAATCATCAAAAACGGTTTACCTGATTTGTGCGAACGAAATCGATTATAGGTAGTACCCACATCAACCGTACCTCGTTTATTGTCTGACGGCCTAGCGTACGTAAGGGAGATAGACAACTATATTAGCTTCCAGGCTGGATTTTCAATTATAATACTTGGTTAAATCGTTGGATAACTGAAGTGTCTGCCTTCAGCGTTCGAATGGAACAGGTATTTTTTTCCACATAAGAATCACGTCAAGTCCTTTCGTATTATAGTGTAGACCTTTGAGTTTATAATGAGAATCATTTTAATTAAAAATCCATTCATAAAATGAATAAAAAAAAGAAAAAATAGTTACACTGACTTCATTTCAGATATAGTCGATCTTTTAAAAAATAAATGGTACTCAACAGATTAAAGATCTGGCAAGTATGACGACTCGTCCAGAGTTTCACACTTCAATTTGCTTAATTATTATAGGATTAGTTGTATGACAGTTAAGCGAAGCTCTTCATCAAAGCCGGGTCCTTGCACCGAACTTTTCAACGTATTTCGTCTATTTGCTCAGCACTTTTCTACTGTGACGATTTCACTCGAATTGATGGAATTGTGATGCAGTAGATAGTCTGCACACCACCATATATTGTCGCACACTTTTCCTTCCACATTATAATGTGATCAAGAAACAGTAAAATGGGAAACAATGGTATCAAATAATCGTGTCTTCTCTATTGACTTTTAATAACTTTCTTTTAATACAACGGAGCTGAAATATGTCTTTTTATGCCGGAACGTAATCATTTGAAGTACGGCCTCTCATTTTTCATCGTTCCTTCTCACAATAATCAAAGTGCACTCGAGTTCTTGCCTTTTGTACCACTCTGAAAGGCCAACCCAGAATACAAATCTCAATTAGAAAAAAAGACTTGTTTTCTTTTTTTTCTCTTCCGCTATTTTTACCATCGTGTCCATGGTACGTAGAACACTTAAGCTAAATGCACTCTCTTGACGACCGCATAATGAACTCATAATAAATGCAAGTACATACATTTTTTATTCTATAGGTGTCCAAAAGCATTGGAGATTTTTTCCATTTGGAAACGGTAAAGTTTCCAATATACATACATAGGAATTTTCCTGTACAAAATGCACTTGGACTTTTGTTTATTTACATAAATATTAAAAGCACATACATCCTGCAAATACAGCAGGCACAAAATACACGCGAAGGAAGTCGATTTGTGTGAAAGAATATAAGTTTTCTTGACTGTTTATTATTTTATATCACTTACTTGGCAAATATGAAAAGGGAAGTACATAGACGGTTTTAGTTCGCTCGTTTAATGTTGTTAATGTTTTTAGAAAATTTACACTTGTTTTAACGCTTTGCCAGATTTTTTTCTTCTTCCAACGCAATGTTACGTGCTACGTTAACGAGAGCATAAAATCGAAACTTCCGTTTGGATATTATTGATTGTTTATTGCTATTTGAGCTTCAATATAACATTATTAGTGCCGCTTAAGGACCGCACTAATTTAGGAAATTGTAATCAACAGTTAAATTTTCCCAAAATCAATTGAATAATATAATTTAATTTTTCGAATTTTTAATTTTTTAATAAAAATGAATACAGGGTGTTTCATTTATAACATTATGCAATTAAAAAAAAAACACCCTATAAAGGAACGCGCCTCTAATTCTTTTGATGAATTTTGAAAAAAAATGTACCACTTACCGATGGCGTTGGCGAAAAAATAACTCCATATCCTCTCCTTGTTCACAAAAAGTTTCACACAAGAACACGGGAAATAGAGTCTTTCTCTCGGGCTACGAGAAAGAGTAGATTTTATCGTACTCGCGCCGGTAGATCCGAAAAACAGCTTCCACGAAGACGACCGCGGGAAGACTCATCTACTGGTGCCGCGACCAAAGCTGGAGGACCCTGGTGCTTCACTCTGAGTATGTGTGTGTGTAGTATGGCCTCCAGGCAAATTCGAAAGGGCTGATTCGAACACGATCGGCCACGATATTCTGGTGACGACGACCACGACGGCGACGTTATGGAGGCGGTTTGATTGGCCTCGGTTTTGGGAGGCGATGATCATATTTGGGTTTTTTATGTAACTTTTATTTTGCGATAATATGTGTCCTGGAATGTACGATTTTATGAAATTTTGGTCGGAACGTTTAAAGAGATTATTTTGCCGCTCTTAACGGAAATTACAATTACTTTTTAAGTATATATGCCCGTTTTTATTTTTAACACGAAAGCGGCAACGCTTAATGCCTTTCACAGAATTTCATTTTTATACATCAAATCTACAGTTTTTTAATTAGTTATTCCAAGTCATATAATCGGTATCAAGAATCTGACATTATTTTAAAATATGTTAAAATACAAAATTTTCTCATTTTTCTATATTGACCAACATTTTATTGTTGAGAACTTTTATAGATAACAGTAGCATGACATAATTGGTTATTTTGTAAATTATATTTGATTGCACTGTATTTTAATGAAACAAACGTAAGTAATCTAATCGTTAGAACGCGGCTCAAAATCGAGCAAATCACTGACTTTTATACTACGCAACTATATATACACCTTTGTCCTAGGACTTCTTTTTGCGAATGTCGAATTGATTGAACATGTCAAATGTACAGTAATTCTTTGCATTCCTGTACCAGCCTATAGAAAATTTGGATTTTTTCCCACAACAATGTGCATACATTAAATAGAAAACTTCTATACTTACCATTTCAATGCTGAAATTATAATTTAATACAGTAGGACATAGCTATTTAGGAATTCATTAAAACAAATGAATATTTTAGACGTTAATTATCTGTCAAACATAAACGCCTTTTCTCAATTCGAAAAATGGCGGCAAATTTAAATAATTGTCAAAAACCAAAGGGATTAAGAAAAAATGTTGTGTTCCTCACTTTGTTCATGGTGGTTTTTAAACATCTCATGCACCCCACATGAAATGTGATTTCTTGCAACTATAATTTTTTTAGCGGAAGCGATATTAAGCGTAAAACGGAAACGTGTTATCGTCGCCGTTTCCCATTACTCCTACGATTCCGTGTAATAAATATCCAATTGTCGTTATCAATTTAAAATGGCACATTCGTATGTTATTTTAACTATGATAAATTTCAATGAGTTGTAAATTATTTAGGTTATAACGCATTTTATTCAATCGTTCATTAATCGTTTAATTTCAATTCACCCATTTTACAATCGTTGGACGAGATTTTTCCTATTTTATAAAAACGTTCACCTTTTATTCTGCAGAAGGAAGTAATAATCTTAAAGAACTTACGAAAAAAATAATTAATTAGGATTTATTTAATTTTATTAATTTTAGTAACAAAATTTTGATGTCACGAAGCGCCATTTTAAATATAGTGATTTTCATTTCGTCAAGTTAATAAAACTAAATGTGAAGTGTCATTTCGAAACGTCACTTTTTTAACAGTCATCTTAGAAGATTTGTTAAGAACACTTCAGGAATTAGAGGTGTTTTATAAAGCCGGTTTTCTCTAATTTTTCCTTAACAGAACTATAAAGTACGTATTTTATTATAATTCTATAATAAGATATATAAAATTATAGAATACTTGTAATAGAATTATATATTGCATTCTAACCTTTTGCAAAAATCAGACAAGTCATCTTTCCAAAAAAGAAATTCAATTTAATTAATTCTCTTTGTTGTCTTAGAAAAAATTCCAGTATGCCAGCAGGAGGAGCATTATTTGGAAGCGCAGCCACTGGGCCGGGATCTACTGGAGGCAACAAACATCTGGTGGAAATGCGAGCAGGCAAAATGCTCTTAAAAGGACGACTAGTTTATTCCGATAAACGGAAAGGTTTACTGTACGTTTACCAGAGTGAAGACTCGTTGATGCACTTTTGTTGGCAAGACCGTAGCACTGGTACTATATACTATTATGGTCCTGACTTTAGGTCAATTTTTTAGCTAAATCTTTATTGTAGGAGTGGTTGAAGATGATCTGATTATTTTTCCTGATGATTGTGAGTATGTTAAAGTACCTCAATGTACTACTGGTCGAGTGTATTTGTTGAGGTTCAAATCTTCTAATAGAAAATTCTTCTTCTGGCTACAAGTAAATTAATAAACGCTGTCATTAAATATATTGCTAATATTGTGGTGTAATTAGGAACCAAAAACTGATAAAGATGAAGACAACTGTAAACGTATCAACGAACTTCTCAATAATCCTTCCAGTGCGGTACAATCATCCTTGGAGAGACCAGAGCAGGATTTACAAGCTCTATTAAGTAGCATGTCTCAAACTCAGTTGATGCAACTGTTTGGTGGAGCCGGGCAAATCAGTGGACTCTCATCTCTTCTAGGATCAATGAGGTATTGATTACCATTAGTATTGAAGTATAAAATTAAAGATTTGGAAACTTGTTTTCTGAATGATGAGGGAATATTATCATATTGGTTTCTAAATCTTTGTGGAAATAAAAAATATCTTAGGAATCTTGGGTCTGGCAGGACGAATACGCCTGCTATAACTCACCGGGCGCCTTCAAGTACTTCAAGTGTAAGTGCCAACTCCCCAGCGGCCAGTCAAAATCCACCGGTCACAGCTCAGTCTCCAATAACACCTCCAAATGCTAGTATACCGGTAAGGTAATCATGGGATTAGGAAGGGATAGGTTTTAATGAATTTTTTCTAGGTCAGAGTGCCTACTGCTCCAAGAATAGATCAGCGAGGATCCGCAACGAACAATCCGGTGCAATTAGCCGACTTGCAAAATTTCTTACAAACGATTTCACCATCGCCTGCAACAGAGCAACAAACACCAGCACCTTCAGGACAGTCGCAATCAGGTAACTTCATTTTTCTTACCACAATCATTCGTTGTGCACCATTTTATTTTTAGTTGATTTGTCTACAGCTCTAACTAGTGAAGCTCTATCCAGCATTATAAACAATCCGCAGGCTATACAGCAGTTGCAAGAGCACCTTCCGTCTATTGATCGTAACACCCAAGAGGCGCTAAGGTCTACTTTGACATCTCCTCAATTTCAACAGGTAATTTTAATAACCGTTTATTTAATTTTTTAAACTTTATTCTAATATCAATGACTTTTTTTATTATAGGCCGTGTCTCAGTTTTCAAGCGCCCTGGAGTCTGGTCAATTGGGACCGGTGGTCTCTCAGCTTGCCGTAAATCCTGAAGCAGTGGCTGCCGCTGCATCTGGAAACATGCAAGAATTCGTTAAGGCATTAGAGAAATCCTCGGCAGCATCCAGTTCAGACAAAGATAAGGACGCTAAAGAAACAAAGAAAGATAACAAGAAAGACGATGATGATGAGGAAATGCAGTTGGATTAAACGTTCCTAAAATGGAATTAAAAAATAACGATATCAAGTGTTTTGTCTAATAATAGGCTTTATTCTAAATTGTCAATGTAGTTTTAACTTTATTTAAAATACAATAAACCTATAAACATATACATCATATTGTAGGATTGGAAATAACGCGACAAATTTGTTCAATCATTAAGGAACTATTTAAAGTTTTATTCACTTTTAGGATTCTTCTTGCTTAGAATTTAATCGTTCCAGCGAAGCGACATGTTCAGCTTCATCAACTTTAGTTGTTGTAAAACGAGCACCCCTACTAACCTGAAATAATATAAAAATTACAACTCAACTTACAACCCCTTTCATCAATCTTACAAAGTCTGTAGTCAAAGACGTTTTCCTTGGCAGAGCTCCAAATAACCTTGAACTATCTCCAGATGGTTGACTGATTTGAGTAACAAATTGAGGCCTAATTCTCGAATGATTCTTTCTAACATTCTCTGTGCATTCGTTTGCGCTATTGCTATTTAAGGGAATGTCACTCGCTCGCCTAAGAATGTTGGGAGGATCTTTGTGACTTCCCGAACACGAATTCCCATGAAAACTCTTAGATACTCGAGAAATTTTAGGTGAATCTTTCAACATACTCGGGTTTAATTTCGACATTAATTCTGAATCTTTTTCCATTTTCTTTGATGCACCAGTGTTGAGATTTTTGCCAAAATCAATGTTATCAGTTTTAAACTCCTTATTACTATCAAAAAACTTTTCCTTGTTAGTATTCCATTTAAGATTTGAATTGGACATATTAACGTTCGGATTCGAACTTGAGGACTGCTTCTTAAACACACTGAAATCCTTAACGAAATCTCTTATATCAATAGTATCAGTTTTCTTGGCATAAAGTGACTGTGCTCGTTTTATATTCGAAATGGCTTTCACTTTGGAGGTATCTAAATCGTTGGTGCAAACGTTCACGTTTGCTGTTAATGGAGACAAAGCTATTGGAGTTGCTCCGCCCGAATGAGTGTTATTCTCTGACAAATTCCGTTGTAAAGTTCTTGAACCTGCACTCGTAATTGTTTCGTTATTATCCATCATTTCTACGTCTTCCTTATCAATATCTTCTGTTAAAACAAAGTCAAAGTCTGGGGCTGAAGACGAACCAGCTGTAGCGTCATTCGTGTTAAACTCCATTTCGGAATCAAAAGAAATTGGAGTTAGTTCACCGCTCTCTGAAAGATATTTTGTTAGGCAACGCATGGACGTTAAAAAATTAAGACATATTACCTTGTTGTTTTTGTAGATTGGCATAATATTCGCAAAATTCCAGGGATCCAGAAATTTGTCTATCCAAATGGCCTACGGTCATTCCAACTCGCTTTAAATCGTTCAAATCTGGAGCCGTTGGGGGGAATATCTTGGCCAACTCGTCGATAATTAGCCTAAAAAATTGTTATTTCTGTGCTGATGCCTTTTGAGAAAATGGGAAATGTTTAATGTATGTTAGAAGACTAAAGTGTAAAGCAGGTTGCGTGGATTAATATTTAGTTTCAAATCATTTTAAACTATAATGCTGGTACAACACAACATAAATTCTGCATCTCGGATAGTATTTCGAGAAATAGTTTCTTAAAAACCCTTTTCAAGGAATCATGGAGATTCCGGCTAACTAAACCATAATGTATTTTTAACAATTACCTGGTTGTCGGAAATTACTTTTCAACAGCTAAACATTTATTAAATTAAAATATTTAGGATTAAAATAATAGTTTTCATTAGGATCTATTGTCTTTCCTATAACATTCCATGTCAAAACAATGCTTACACTGCAAACACAAATACAAAATAAAAATTAACAAGAAGCGAGTTAAAAAAAGAGAAAAGTAAACAACACCAAAAATCTCACAAGTTCCGTCTTTCTTCTACTTTTTTTAAAACCCTTGCATCCTTCTTCAGTAATACCATGCTCAATAACAAACGAGAAAGTGATAGAAAAAGGTGCTACAAAGAATAGTATATTTTCAAGCGGTGCTACTCTATCCCAAAAATATTGTGGTTAATTGTCGTTTTTTAAATACCCATCGGCGCTGATAATACTAGACGACATTTCACTGTTCTCTTTGGAGGTTGTATCTGAAAGACCTGGAGAAGAGGGTCCACTGCTCGACATGAAACTTGGAGGTCCACTCCAACCAGCACCTAATACAGGAAATTTAAAAAAAATTATATAAATCGACAAAACTAACTTACTGTGATTGGGAGATTGTAATTTTATCGTATCAGACTTTCCATATTCTACTATTCCACTACCCGTGGGCGTGGGCAATGGTGTGGATGGATTTTTAGGCGGTGTCGACGATGGTGTCCTATACAGTTGCGTGGTAGTCATTCGATCCAAGAAAGCATCGATTTGTTTTAAAGATAACGCATTGTGAAGTGTTTCTAATGGCCTGATGGGTGGAACACCACCAAATCCATCTAAAGCGAAAAACAGTGCTTTTTAGAAATGAATATTTAAATTTACAATACTTACCCGATGCGCTGGCGGTACTCGGAATCATATCTCTCAAGTTTGGAGCGCTGGAACTACCCGAAATTACCGCTGTCGAGAAGAGGCTGTTTGCACTGCCGGCAACCATTTTCTTCGACATCCCATAGCTAAGTCCCATGACCTTAAAGTAGCTCATCTGCCCGGCAATACTGTGTCGGTGGCGTTTGATGGCCTGACCGCATTCTGAATAGGACACGCACGGGTTGTTGTTGATCACACAAGGATCGGAAGTTGGGGGTTGGTAAGATAATGAGCGACGCGAGGAAAAGAAGGCTAGGAGATTCGTGGGAACGCGGGGCACGCAAAGCAAACACGAAGACGTATCGTTTACGACATGCTCAGTACAAAAGTTAGAACGAGTAATAGTCGGTAGAGGAGTCGATGTCGAGGGTTGAGCGTCTTGGGGCTCGCTTGTTCCGTCACCAAGGCTCTGGTTGTATTTTTCCAATAGCAACTGCTTGTCCGAACGGCTGATCCACTCGTTTTCCAAAATATTTGGATCGGAAAAAAGACCGGTGATGAATCACTGTTCTTTTCTTATTATCAATTTCTTTTAAATCAGTCTCCCAATTTACTTCGAGTGACACATTCTCATCATTTTGACTATCTAAGGTCTCTTGTTTTGACAATTTACGCGGGCCCGTTCTAAATCTTAAATCTGATAATGGCAACTCGTTTGTGCTACTGGCTTTACACGAATGACGCATTTCGGAAGTAAACATCGCTAAATTTACTTCAGTTAATGGAAATTCGTTAGTCGATGGGTTGTCAAGAGTCTTAGGTAATGTCAATGGAGAATCTCGCGGAGACTCTAACTCAATCGAACCCGAAATAGGGCTCAAATTCCTTCTTTTATCGTTCAGTGAGACAAAATCGAATTTATACGGGTTGTGTTCGAGTGGATCGACCGTTTTGACGGACACGTTTATGGGATTATTAATGGAGGTGAGAACGCACGTGTCGTTTAGTGATTCTGATGTAATGTTAAAAAAGTGTGATAAAACATGTGTGAAAAACAAGTGCAAAACGACATATTAGAAATAGGTCACAGGACAAACAAGCAGGAATAAATAGGGGGGAAAAAGAGATAAAAGATAATAGTAAGTAAAAAAGTACCATCACCAGCCCAAAAACAAGACAAACGACGCTTAGTCGAAGATTTTGTTCGGTAATTTCGGTATTTTTAAGACTCCGAACCAAAACTTCGCATAGGAACATAAACGAAGGCTTTCAATGTAACAGAACTACTTTCATTTTGGACATCTACCAGGGCTTTCTGAATTTCAATTTCCTTAACACTAACAAGAAAAACATATTTTCTGTTTTAACACCCTAGATAAAAGCCAGCTCTTAACAATCCAGACCTTCACGTCACAATCCAAAAAATAACTCACGATACATGCAATGAAATGCCGAAATAATAGAAAAGCACAGCCGTAAAAAGTCAAGGAAAATACGGAGACGGCAGGAGAGATGTACCAAATCCTAGTGTAGGACGTTGATACACCTCCCTTGTGGAATGTTTATGAACACCAGTCGCACGGGTTTACCAGACAGATGAGTCGAATCTAACAACTTGACTTTGCTCATGCTAAAGCGAAGCCTTATTTATAATAAATTCCTGCAGGATGAGGTTTTCAATAGTTCCTGCAGAAACTTATTTAAATCACAGCTTTTATAACATATATAGGTAATATAGGTAATATTTATGAGATAGAGACGGGAATGGTATTCGAGTTCTTGAGAAAAATATTGTTTTCTAACTACGAAACAAAGCTACTGTTCTACTAAGACAAAAACAGTGAAGGGGCCGCTTTACTTAAACAAAATCAAGTTGTAGTCGCAAAAAAGTGGAAGTAAATACTTACAAAACAATTGAATCATCGGCTAATAATAAGTGTTCCAAATAAAAAAAATCAAATATAAAGAAACGTACGTCGCTCGGGATTTTACAAACTTCCTCTTAAAATAATTGCAATTTGTTAAAATCCATGAACAACGCCTTTGTTAAAAGGAATAGAAAATAATCATTCAAAACAAAAAACCAAACTAGGCGAACACTGAAATAACTGTCCGTACCTGTGCTGTTAACGGCATCCAAACTTTGATGAAAGTTTTCAGCTGCCCAAATCAAAATTAAGAATTTAAACTTAAAATAATACCATTTTGTCCCCAATAATCCCCAAGAAATTTTAATTTTAGGATCATGCCCCAAAATAAATAATGCCACATTGTAAACGAACCTTTTCCTTTTTGTGATGGACTCTTGTGATCATAACTCCTTGATCTTGAATCCGGTTCCGGACTAACTGCCCTGTTGCCAAATGGTCTACCATTTCCCTGAGTGGCTTGGTTGGCTAATTCTTCAGTTAAACATTTGGCTAAGTGTAGAGCTTCATGACCACATACTGTATGCGAATTTCTAAGTGATACTTTGTAATTAATTTCAAATAGTATTTAAACGAAAGTTTATACCCAATGGGAATTGGAGCGCTTGGTTTAATGATCCTCACTCGGGAATACATAAAATTCTGCTTAAGATCCGGATTTTCATTGATTAAACAATTGCTTTCTGGAATTCCTGACACATTGACTATCACCTTTTCTTCCTCGATTACTGATATATTGGCTTCTGCTACTAAAGGTTGATTACCATCCTCAGGAGTGGGTGTTGTAGAAGAGTTAGGGGTCTGATATAAACAAACAATTATCATTGGTAATCTCAGAAGGTTGGAATTTCTTACAGAATTTTTGCTGGCAGCAGATTCATTTCTTGAATGCGGCCTGAATCCTGGTCCAGGAGGCAGATTCTTCTGCACGCAACAATTAACCCCGGGACTAAAATGAAGTTCGATATGAAAACGTTCCTCGCTACTAGGATCTTTGGTTGGATCCTCGTACAACATGATCACAATTTGAGACATGTAATTTAATTCGGAAACCATCGAAACGTATTCCATTGCTCTACGCCACTGTTCGTCCTTAATCACCTATAAAACCATGATTAAACTTTTCAGTCCTAAGTCAAAGAACCTTTATAATTACATCCAATAATCCTCCATGTCTTAGAACAGTGATAAGTGAGTGAATATGGCTTTCACTTGTAAAATAAAGTCGGGTTCGAACGTGTCGGCCAGGACTGGAAACTCCATGCGAATATCTCGGATTTAAACGATTCACCGTTTCTTCACCGCATTCTTCAATGTTTCTTTGCAAATCCGCCTTTATTTTCTTTAATAGTGGCGTACAAATACCTTGGCCAATTGTGAGTTTCTCTTGAGCGGTCAGACCGTATTCCTTTAAGAGTTAAATTTAATAATTAAGTTTTTTAAATTGAAATCCAACCTGAGGTATGACGATGTCGGCTAAATATTTGGCATTTATGTACAATTCTTCGGCTTGTTCAAACTGTATAGTGTGCTGATTATGTTGCAAATCGTATTTGATACAATCATAGATATCTGGAATTTTGCTAATGTCAAAAGTCTTGTTTTTCGTATAAAAGTCCTTTTCGATTTTGCTCCATCTTCGATACATCAGATCCCAAGTTTCACCATGATATAAAATGGCTTCTAAAACGAAAAAGCTTGTTAGATGTAGTTTATATCGATACAGTTAAGTGAATATATGTAGTGGAAAAAGAGCAAAAGTCGTTTATATGTAATTCTTTTTACTTATGCTAACCTCTAACTAACTAGTTTAGAACTAAAATAATATAATAAGTGTAAAACTATCTTAAGTAATTCTTGAAGTATTGCTTCATTCAGTAGCAATATTGTCAATGTGTAAGAAATTCTAAAAACTATTACTAATCTATCATTAGTAAGCTAACACTGAAATATTACACTGTAAGCTCTAATTGAACCTAATCTTCTAGAGTGCTAGTTTTTCCTTATACCACACCAAAGTCTAAACTGCGGCTCCGGTTTAATGCTAAACCATAATTAACGAACCTTTCGTCTTACCGTCTTCTTTTTTAACTTGGACGATCTCCATTAGGAGCCTTATAAGCTCGTGCACATGTTTGCAACATTTGTAAGGGTTTTTCACAAAATCCATTGCTTCATTGATACTGGCTGAATTGCACGGATTAATTTTCTCACGATCAGCCAAACTAAAATCCCTATCGATTTGCATCCACTCATGCAATCTTGCTTTACACCTAAAATAATGGTAAATCATGGTGTTTTACATAGTTGACTACTAAATTTGTATATCGTTAAAGGTTTAATACATAATACAGTTTAAATACAAATCCCAATAATATAGATCTGGACTGTATGGAAGAAAAATTTTTTCACAAATTATTAAAGATACTACATACATATTTTGATATTTGCTACTATCACAATCGTTGTCCAGCAGTCCATTCGTGTTGGCGCTCTTCACCATTTGTACTAGAATAGGAGTTAATTCGCCTTCTAGGGCTAATAAACCTTTGGCGAAGGCTGCTGCCGTCATTTGGACTCTGCCCTCGTCAGAAGCATAAATTTTCAGGTCGTGTCGGAATGTCGAATGTAATCTTAACAGTCCTAGGCCTTGAGCACCTGCATATTCACCTAGATAATAGTAATTGCAATTAGTATATTTGTTTGTGAGTACTGAAAAGGTGCAAATTTACTAAATTTTGTTTTGTCGTGAAAAATAGTTTTTGCTAAAGCTTCGTTTCAATTTTTCGAGTACAAAAGCGGTGACGTGATACAGAAATGACAATTTAAGAAAAACTGAACTAACATTGAACTGTTAAAAGACGATACTAAATACTACTTTTTGGGGTAATATTGCGATATTAGTTGTTCCGCTATATGTAGATTACTTACCCGGTTAACAAGGATTACGTTCACAGGTACTTACCGATAGTAAGAATATTTCAATTCGTAAGAGTATTAAAAGATTTTCGTTATAATTAACCGCTAATGTAAAAAACACAAGAATAAAAGTGAAAAAAGGAAAGAAAATTTTTGTCTGAACTAAATAATAAATAACTTAAAAAAAACCTGTAAAACTAACTACAGCAACTTAATTTAATCAACTGAAATAGCATTATATTTTAACCAACTGCAAACTGTACTTTTAACATTCTGTATAATCGAGAATCACTCCAAGTTTCCGATGTCAGTCAAACGAAAGAAATGTTTCTAGTATTGTGATTTAAAATTTGCGTCTTGTAGATACATAGTATAGACATTTTAGTCCCAGCACTATTTCATAAATGTTGAAAATCGGAAAAAAACAGTTTGAAGAGAGCTGAACGTTAGCAATATTCATTTTTGTTAAGTCAAGCCTATTTTTATTATACATCATGATAAATGACTACGGCAATGCTGACCTGGAATTTTTGGAGTAATCTTTGTTGCAAAAAAACTTCTTCTTGTTGAACAAGTATTGCAATTTTGCAGATGGTCTAACGCGTTAATAAATAAACAACATATAATAAAAAGCGTAATACCAACCGGCAAAATGTCTACCTTGTCCACCCGGGTACATGCATCGAAAAATCCGACCCAGCTCCTCAGCTTGAATGCGCCCGGCGGGTGTCAACTCACCGCCCCATTTCAAGATCAATACCAGGGACGGTTCCGCCGGTTTATCTACTAAAACATCTTTAATCATTAGAATACAATTCAACATAATGGCATTGGTAATGTCAAATTTAATAGCAATTGAATACAAACCATCATCTGAGCTTGAACCTCTTGGCCGTCCTTTCGGTTGATATTTCATTTGGACTTTGCGATTTATCCCAGAAAAATGCCCATACCTTTATTAGAATTACATGTATAAACACGACATAAAAAAAAACAAATCTTACATTTCCAGTACAGCTTTTAATTGTTCTAATTTTCCTTGTTTTTCTTCAATTTCTGGATCAGCTTCGTGTTGATGTATTTCGGCTAATAAAGATCTAGCAATGTCCAGGATCTCTTGGAGTTGTTTGGGTCGTTTCAGTTTCACATGGCCATGTTTAAATCCATCATATTTGTCGAAGATTTCGAAAAACCTTTTAAAAAAATAAATAGTCACAATTGATAATGTTTCATTTAAGCCACATACTTTGGATGTCGAACTTCTACTTTCATTTTCTGTTTAGGAGTTCTGTCACCATGTCTAATAACCGCTGTGACACAACGAAGTTCCATCATCTTACCAAAAGTAGTGGGAACGATTGGCGGATCGTCCAACTGGAATGGAACGGACCACGGTATGTGTAAAGTGGGGGCCAGCTCCCTTAGAATCATATTTCCTAGGATTTTTGCAGAATCATCGTAATATTTATTGGAATTTTTTACGAAACTGAAACCATTTACATCGCAGACAAACGATTTTCCTGTGGGAGGATTTAACTAGAAATAAAATTCCTGCAGAAAAAAAAACAAATACCGTTGGCTCTGAGTAGATCAAAGCCGCAAACGGCCTGTTTGAAGGCCAAACAGACCTTTCTGGAAATCAATTTTTCGTCATTGCTCAGAATTACTGGATAACGAATTTCTTTGCCGTCCCTATCGCGTTCCACTTTGCCATCAAGGGCTGGGGATTTCCTCGCCTCGGCATGAGCATAGTCTGGACCAACTGTGTAAACTTTCACATCCGTACCGTCTGTCGGCATGAAGTCCTCATAAATAAAACTTCCCGTTTTTCGTACTCTTGATTCTGGTGAGTATACGCTACTGCGACTGCCAATCTATTACCACAGTTATGAAGTCATTACATTTTTACGTGTTGAAATTAAATACTTTTCGAAATAATCGTTGACTGCCACCTCCTGCAGAAGTCGGATAATAGATGTAAATATTATGGTCCTCGGCTGAAACTGGTTTTTCCACAAAGGGCTTGTTGAATACCACCCCGTTCACTTCCACATGATCTTCAGACTCTACTAGCTCGTGATCTATAAGACTTTTGCTTCAATTCTGGTTAAAATAAGAAAATTCATATTCATTACCTTTTGGATTTGAACTATCCCTATCTAAAACCGCATAACGAGGAATTTCTATACCTTCAGCTTGAAGAGTAGAATACACTTTTCTTCTGTCCTGTATATCGTATTGCATATGTAAATTGTTGATAACATAGGGATTGTGCAATTGAGCATACTGTATGGCCTTATCCAAGGGAAATCCCTTGGAATGGAAGGAGATCAGACAGTCGCAAACCGGCCACTCTTCAACCGGTTTCTGTAATATTACATCTTCAGCGAATACTGTCACCTTTATATATTCAAACTCCTGCAGTCGGGTCAAAATTTCTTTCATCGGTTTACTTTGAGTTTTTTTCTCCATTGCACAGACTCCGACAATAACCACTTTGCCCCCACCATCGTCCTCCATATTTTGGGACTCCAGGGCCTGGATGTTGGGATCGCATAGTTCCAGGTCACCCTAAAATATCCCAGGAAAAAACCATTACTTAAATATAGTAATAATTTACATTTATAATTAACGCATACTTTAACAAGTCTATTTAAACAATTTGTTAATTGTCAGTATTTCTAAATATAATATTTATTAACCAACAGTTACATTTTAGGATATTTACTAACAATGGCAACAGGGTAAATCGTCACTATTAAATATTTAAGAATCAACATATATTTTGTCAATATAGAGAGCCAAATGTTATTAAGAAATGCAAACTGTAAACCAAGCATGGTAGGAACATTCAACGTTAAACTTTACCAGAAAATCAATTTCAAGCATGGAATTAATATACAGCATGTCAAATCAGAAATAAAAAAAGTACTTTGAAGTATAATATATTACACTGAAGTTTAACAAAATATTTATCATGTATAAAAAAATCCAAATGAATGTTATCTTTGTTGGCTCCATTAAAACGAATGGTTTTTTAATTTAATTGGGATTAGAACAAGTCTTTGTTGAAATATATTAATATTCTTTTAAAGGCATTCGGCAAATGAAGCACCGTTGTCAAATTGTGAAAAACATTGAAAATTTCTAGGACAATTACATATCTAAGCAGTTAAGTTAATAAATTCATAATTTTGTTTTTTTATGGAAATTTTTCTACAAAACAGTTCTAAGAATGTGTAAAAAAGTCATATATTTTTGGATATGACTCATGCACATCAAGTTAATAACGATAATAAAAGTTGAGTGTATTAGATTTGACTAAATTATTCCAAAATTTTTTTTGCGTCGCGACGATGTTGCCAAATTCATCGAAATTTACGTGTAATTTGAAAAAAAATCGAACTATCAAAAAAACATTTACATATTCGTTAAAGCACTCGTCGCAATAACAAAACGAGTCGGATGATTCCGAATCGATATCACTGGCACGTCTATATTTCCGCCACTTCCTCAATCGCCACCAATCTTTGAAATGTGACCAATCCATGGTATTTTCTTAGCACTCGCCCCACTAATAATTTAAACCATGTCAAAATTGCGCTGGCAAGTGACAATGATAACTACCGATATCTAAAGCACCGTTCTCAATCACGTTGGATCATTCACAGGTACTTTTCGTATAAATTTCGTATTTCACAAACAAATTTCAAATATTAATCGTCAACTATTTGCAAGGTCGTTGTTTATAATTCACAGAGAAGCTCAGTGCGTTTTAAATTAAGTGAGAAAACACGAGCGCGTTCCGTTATTATTAACTCGTGCTCTTAATTTAAATAAAATAACAAAAAAAACCGGTCACAAGCCAAAAACTGAAATCGTGAGAGCAGGACTAAAAAAGCGATTGCCTTTTGTTTTTTTCTGGCAAAGATCTTGACACGAACTCGCTGGTGCACAACATTAATCGGATAAGCTTTAGGAGGAGTTTAACTGCAACAACGTTAATGTCATCGATTTGATATATGATCAAGGTTGGAACGCGGCTGTTTTAAACACACATGTAAAACATTGATAATTAAGAGATATATATTTCAGTAAATATTGAAATAAGCTTTTTAGTATCAAGCAGAACAATACGGTAAAATATAATGTCTGTACGTGGAAACATGTGGATGCCTGTCCGATTGTGACTAGTTTATACATGTTATGATTGAAATGAATTATTGTTTATCAATCAATTATCACGTTAATGTAAAAACGTCAATGTTAATTAAATGATAAAGTATAATAAGTCATTTTACTAAAACTATACCAAAATAACCAACATTCACATACGTTCAAATCTAAAAAAGGTTTTGAGATATGCTACTAGTTTATATTAGCAATTTTAAGTTGACAATAATACATCGTAATCTTCATCTTTTTAAAAAACAATCGTAGTAATTTAATAGATTTTCCATCATGCAAATGTTCAATTATTAACTCTAATTTTAAAATCTCAAAACTCTTTTAAAGACTACTATGTAAACAAATAGTTTGTGAGTTTCTTCCTTATTTCCACTCCATTCAAAAAACTTTAGGCAGCGTATAAATTTACTCTACTAACTTATTAAATCACTCTGTATATTTGCTAATGTTCTTTAAAAATTAAATAAATAAATCAGCAAATATGAGGAGCAAAAATTGAAAAGGAATTTTATCTAAATTTGTAACATTTGAAATAAATGATAAGTTCTGATTAACCTTTCAATCTGGACACTAGAAAATAATCGTGACAATGCCTTTTTAACAAAAATAAGAAAATTAAATCGTTTTTTGAATAAAGTTAAGGAAAAAAAAGCATTTAATATTCTATGGGGCAAATAGGTAATATTTTTTGGTAAAAACTTCCTTCTGAATTTTTGTTTCTCACATATTTCATGTGTTTGTTAGAATTGTTATACAAGAAAATGCATCAAGCAAAATAGATGAAAAAACTGAAAAGCAAATTATAATATACCATGTGCCAATAAGAGGGTGGAATAGATGGATTGTCAACATCCTGTATAACAACAGAGGGGATGGGCTTATCAGACCCATCATTGCTGGAACTTCTAGCATACATGAAAGAGAAATTTTAAAGCGCAGATAGAGACAACGAGGTTAGGTTTTGATAAGAAAAGTCCTAAGAGTAAATTGTGGTTGGACTTACTGCCCCTACATAAAACTCTGCTGGTCTAAATGTAGCATTACGTAGCCCTTGATATCCATGTTCCAGTTCGGTATACGACATGACCACGTTGGAACATAATAATGCGAGTTAAGTTAGATTGGGAAAACGCTTTCTACTAAAAGAAAAATAATGTTATTGAGCAGGTCAAGCTGTATTGATTGTTGTGTAATTTCTTATGGGTGTACCTACTTACCGAAAAGGGTATGTCAATAGGAAAATGGTAAAATTATTATTTTAACAATTAGTGTTTTGCCATGGATTTCATTAATTATTTTTTTTAAATTGGATGTTTATTTTCTGGACAAATTCATATTCTGCAGAGGAGCCAATGAAACGTTAGCCATTAATTGAAACGTCAATCAGCTGGCTAGGAATGCGTTCGAGACATACAATTTTAATTTTGAAAACTGTTATTCTTTATCAATAAACGCTTAATTATTATCAGTTATAACCAGATATAACTTTGGGCTAAATAAGGGTTCTTAAAACAATGTTTTTAAAAATTTTAATATATTAAAAACGGAACATACCATCAATGTGTCTTCGTTTCCGACAACACGCGTTTATAGAAAATTATACACTTTATTTGAATTTAAAATAAGTACAACTCATGATTGTTCATTTCAATCATATCAAATCTAAACAAAAATAACAATAAAGTAATAAAGCAAACAAACAAACAATTTCTTCTTAATAATTTCTAAAGAAAATTTCTGTAATATTATTATGGAAAAAGTATATAACAGATGGCGCTTTATGAAGCTGTCAAAATAAAGCACAAATAGAATATTTGCAAGAGATGTGGGGGAAATAGTGGGGAAAGAAGATAAGAGAAAACAGCAGGCAGCTTGCCGTCTCGTCGGCCATTGGAAACCAGCTGATTCGAGTTGACAATAAAATGTTCCGGTTTTTTGTAGCATTCTCGGCCGGAATAGTGTGCAAAGTCTGGACAAATTGTGCTGGCAACCACTGAAGTCGAATTGGAGGAGTCGATTATAATGGAACATGAACAATGGTCGCCCAATTATCAACAATCTGTGAGGATAGACATTGAAAGGACTGACGATGATAAAACGGACACGAAAATTCAGGGTAATGAGAATGGACTGCAAATTTCCCATATCAAAGAAGATCCGGACGCGAACGACGATTTTATCCATGTGAAAAACGAGTTTTGTTCCGGCAATGTTGTAATTAGGTTTGTATAGATTAGACAAGTTATATTTTTAGACGGAAATACATACATTAGTTCAATTAGGAATAAAATAAATAATCTCAATATTTTATGGTACAATCGGGCACAAATTTATAGAGAAAAAAATTACATTTTCATGGATTTTTATTAGCCAACAAGCTTAATTACGATTTGACACCTTTGCTAAATTAAAGCACTTTCCAAATACTGGATAGTTGTGTGTGCCATCGTGCATTTTCTTTATATTTGTTCATAAAATTTATAAAAACCGGACGGAAAGCATTCGCCATTTCCTACTCATCAAGCCATATACTACCATATTTGCATAGAATACACCAAGAAATAAAAAATAAAACCCCAGTGCATTTGCTAGATTTGCAAGGTACTTTTTATGACCAAACAAAAGTCAATGTACTTTATTCCATTTAATCTAATCTTTTTGGTAAAGAAGACCTTACTACTTGTCTAAAAAACCTACCGTAAAGTGACTTTTTAACAAAGTTTTTTCTTTAATATCCTTGAACACCAAACTTGGTCTTTTCTTTGCGAATAGTAACGTTCATATTTATAGCTTTTTAGACATGTACCAGGAGGTATTGTATCCTATTGAGGTTGATATTCCTAATTTATTGTACATATTCTTCCCCTAATTCAATACAATTTGAATGGCGAGCCTGCAATATCTCTAAGGCTGCCGGAAACAGTTTTCCTCCATACCTTCAATTAATCAACCTTTTCAATTGATATGCTCATCCAGAATTGTATTAACACTGCTTATATTATGGGAATGGGAATTATTTCATAAAGCGATATCAGTTGCTAGATCTCTTTAAATTTGATCGTCATCCAAGTCAAAAGCACTTCTTGTAAATTGGCCTGTAAATATTGCTACAACTTGTTGGCTCAAAATTGAAGTCATTTTACAATCCATACATATATTAATTAATAAACGTATTCAATACGTTCAATATATAAGATTTTCTATAAATTTAACAGAAATATTGTTTTTTTAAAATATTTAATTACCATATTGAATAAAACCATTTTCTTACTCTTTATCACAGTTAAAGCTCATTATCTGCAGGTGCTATCTTATCAATAATTCTTTTCTTATTTAATGTTAAGTATTTTAACCATGACCTTCCTTTTCTAATTAGGATAATGTTCTGTTTACCCATCTCAAGTTCGAAAATTTGGTGAAATTTTATCAAAATACTTCCAATTAACCATTTGATGATTACTTGTCAAATCATGGCGATTAATGCAGAGAAACTTTATATTTAATTAGTTCATGTTGAAAAATTTAGATTTTTTTAATGCATTTTACTCTTGGGTATTAAAATTTTTATCTCTTAATTTTGTTTGTGTGTTTGCCCACGAGCCATCAAATGTTTATTTAAAAAAGCAAACGCAGCTTTGTTGCTCAAATTATTGCCATATGCCTACTTACAATACTATTGAAATACATTACATACCATTACAATACAATTGATCTTTTCTGCTTTTTTTTTTGACAATTTTCCTACGACTACAATTTTTCACGATAACATCCTTATACAATGTTATCAGATGATATTCATTATCGTCCTTATAAATCCATGTAGTTTTATCTCTTTATAATAGCCCAACATTGTAATTCTTGGACACTGTATACTGTTTAATTAACAATTTTTTTTCAACCGAAAATTGGCACGGAAACTCTGTTTTATCTCGCATCCCGAGACAAATTATTCGGTAAAAACTAAGTAAATAAGGTGTTCGTCAATTTCAGTGAAGGTTAAAAATAGTAAAAAGATAACCCCCAGCAATGAACTATGAAATATCCGATTTTTCCTTGCGTTATCAACGAAATTATTTTGTTGCAGCGAGAAATCGAGGCAAACGATTCAACTGATCTTGGCACAAATAAAATCGCTATCCCAAAATGATAAATACCTGCTTTGTTTGAAATTGCCCGCTGAAATTACCGATATTGTCGATCCCTTTCGACAGCCCCTTAATCCACTGGGAAGCCGTTCGGAAATAAGCCGCACCATAGTCTGGATCAAGACTCATCTGGAAGAGGACCAAAATATTTCTTTGCCCAAAAAGGAGGTTTACAATGAATACGAGTGAGTATCTATTTAATCTAAAAGCATTAAATGTGATAATAATGGAGTAAGGTTATTTATAATACGGATTATTCGTTTTTAATGTCCCCAGCAAAGGATATTCATCAAAAAATTCATTTTATTAATTTCGGCAATTTTTGTCTCAGTTCAAGGTAATAGATAAAGTCCATGCTATCTTATCACATTTAGATCTGAAATTGTATTAAACCTTAACATCCCTATATATAATATTTCAATTTATAATAAAAAACTAAAAAAGAGATAAGGGATTTTAGTGCCTTCTTCACTTATCTGTAAAATTATGAACACCAGATTCAGGTCATCGCAAGGGCAAACGCCTAAAACATTAATGCATCAATAGTCTCTCTGAAGGCGATTTCAAGAGGTTTTTACGCGTTACTTCAAGAGGAAAGCACCTACTTGTATTCATGTACTTTTTGAGACAAAAATATATTTTATGAAATTTGAATGAAATTAATTTTTTTAATTTTTTAATTTCATGTTTAATTTCAGACAGTTTTGTGACAAAAACAGTATCAAACCTTTGTCGCAAGCCGATTTTGGCAAAGTGATGAAACAGGTGTTTCCAAAAGTGCGAGCACGAAGATTAGGGCAACGGGGAAATTCGAAATACTGCTATTCGGGCCTGAGAAGGCGAGTTAGCTTGGAACCGCCTGAATTGCCTGATTTATTTGATAAACCTTTGGTGAGATGAACGAGACATATTCAAACTTTCTTACGCGTTTGATATGATATTTTTATAGTCAACTGAAGCTCCAATAAGTCAATCTAGCGTAGCCGCCGCCTGGCTGGTTATTCGGGATTGGGCACAACAACAATTGGGCGTTCAATTCACGTCACTTCAATCACTAGCTCATTATTTGGTTCGTAATTGTTTTGTCACCTCAAATTCAGAAGTTTCCAACAAAGTGATTTCTAATAATGAGTTGAATGCCAAAGGTAAAGTTGTAATTATTTGAATTAAAAATTTCCTGTCAATAAAATTTGAAATGTAAGGCGACGAAACCATCAATAAGGGCTTGAATAAACATCGCGAGATGCAGCTCCAGTTACAGAAAAAGATTCAACAAAGAAATGAAGGGAAAGATCGGAAACGAAAGAACCAGGTAAAAGTTGAAAGGATTCTTTGCAAGAAGACGTCGTGATAAATCAATTTTTTTAACTGTTTTCAGGCATCTAAAGTGGAACCAAAACCTGGTGCCAAGAAATGTCGATCCCATAGTGTGCCCGCGTCCGGAATAATGTCAGTTCTGGCCAAGGAGCCCCCCTTGGTTGCGAACGGAGGTCTCACGAGCGGTGAATGCAGCAGCAGCAGTTGCGGTAGCAACAGCGTTAGTCCCACTCAGGGCCGAACTATCTGTGATAAATCAGAGTTCACTCAATTAACAGCGTTACCTGACTTTAAAAGCTTTCAAAAATCGGTGTCGGTTGACGGTGGGGCTTCAAATGGTCCAGGTAACTGCAACTCATAATCTAATTAACAGTATAAAAGTTAAAAAAAATACCAGCAGTTACAGGACAAGACAAAGCAGCCCAAAGTGCGATCTCGGCCGCGCCGCTTGAAAGTGGAAAAGTTGCGATTCCGCGACTTCAACAAGCTTCCGCAAAGGGCAGCCCCAAACAACAGCAGCCACAGCGCAAGAACAAGTACAAAGCTACCCAGCCCAGACTGCAGCAACAATGTGATATTGTAACGTACAATGGGCCGACACCCACTGTCGTCGCCCCTTCCACGGTGACAGTGGCTCTGGCCGATACCCGATCTCAGTTAGTGCAGAATGAACAAGAGAATAATATTAACAATGGCAAGCAACAATTTTCAATCGGAAAAATCAAGTACAATAGGACATCCTGTTTTCTAGATAAAATTTTGGATGAAAAATGTGTAGACCACTTGAATAATTGCGATGACGACGATGATGATGACGATTTTCCACTTACAAGAGAACGATTGGACAGCATCAGTAATGTAGCTAAAGATGCAATGGACGAATATTTAGGTAAAGGTGGTTGATTACATTTTTTTTAGAGGAACATAGTGGTCTACAACATTTTTTTTTTAGGAACTAACAATAGCCAGCACGAAGAAGAACTATCTAAATATTTCAACGCCAACGAACCACCACCTGCCATAACGAGCAGCGATTTGGATCAAACGTCCAAACTGTCTACCCTAAGACAACTCCTGGAACAAAACGGCATTTCAGAGAAACGAGCCGCCCATGTCCCCAACGCACAACATGTATTATCCACCACAGTTGCCCTCCCCGATGGGGTTCGTACTTTTTCTAATTCCATATCAACTTTACCTCAACAAATAACTACTACCCCATACAATCTCATGCAAGTGTTGCCTACTCTTCCAAGTCTACCAACCAGGAGACGAGTCAGTTTCGAAACACCAGTCCAAGAGGAAACTTCCGTACCACCAAGTCCGAATACTCGCAGTAAAAATTTCAGTTTCACTCCAATTTCACCAGGACCACATTCACCCAATAGCACTCAGAGTAAATGTTCAAGCACTAGTGCAAGTCCATTTGTTAGTCCGAGAAATACGCCTGTACCTCGCAGTAAAAATCAGAATGTTGCCGTTAAAGTAAAAGTGAAAAAAGAGTTGGATTTGACTTTGGAGATTCCACAAGGAGATGTGAAGAATGCTTACCTGGCTATGTCGGCGCCTGTGAGTCCCATGATTGCTTCTGGCAGTGGACATACTAAAAGTATGCTTCAAAAACTATTAAATGCAAGTAGTAAAGTTCAATACACTCCGGAGTATACAGCCCAAAATCTACAGCTTCAATCTGTGGATACAACACAGCAATTTTTCCCAGATTTAGCACGGTCCCAGTCAGTACCCTTAGGTCAAATGCAAGCCGTAAATATTCTTAATAATATCGATTTGATGAAACGGGAGCAGGATTTTCCGGACATCCAAGACGACACAAGTGACAACGTTAAGAATATATTGAACACCCTTGGAAATCAACCACCTTGTGATAACAACAACATCGACACTTTCAATTTGGATATATCCAACAGCAATCTGATGCAATACGAATTGAATTTAATGGGTAACCAACCAGATTTTGTGAACAATTTTCCAAAACTTCGGGGCTCAGCACGTTCGCATAGCATCGATCTAGAATCGGTGGGGTTTGATGTGACCAAATGCACTCCTTCCAGATCTGTTCCGAATACCCCTCTGCCTTACAATTCTAATTTAAAAATGAATCTACCAGAAACAAAAGATTTCCAGCACCATAATAGTTCAAGATCATACCCCTCGACACCTCTAAATCCAAATGAAACATTCGTTTACGTCAATTCGGATTGTTTAATCAATGGAACCCCCATACGTAGCACGGACTCACAGGACATTGAGTTTATTAGTAATTTCGAGATTAATGGCGAGAATAATGTTACACAGCTTGATAGTGAGTTCACACTTATAGAGAATGGTGAAGCGCTAATGGACGAAAGTGGCATTTTGATTCAACAAGGGGGATTCAATGGAAATATTAACTAGGGCGAGAGATTAAAGGAAGTTTTATGCGTAGGTCGGTCTCATATTTTGAATTTTTACAAGGGCTGTCTGTGATAAAACGATATCTATTTGGGAATAGTGAGGAGAATCGAATTTTTGTTGATTTGATTGTATTTTTTGTTTGGTAATCTTCCATCTGGAAAAAGTCGCTATCATCAAGTTCCTTATGGGGTAGAAAATCAATGACCAACATGCGAAACTGACCCAAATTTTCACTGGAACATTTTTTTTCATACACATATTAAGTACACAGACGCATTAACTCACATAGATTTTTAATTGTGACTAATTTTAATAGCGACTCGCTTAATTTTTTATTAAAATTTAATAAGTTCTATAGATACGAGAGTTGAGGCTTCTTTAACATTGGATACGTATTTGTGCGAACAATGTATGTATTCTCATTTAAAATCCCAGTCAATTGGGATCTCCGGAGAATATTGCAGCCACTGTGCGATGATAGTTTATTTCCAGTTCGCAAAAACACGCACTGTGACTGAAGCCTAAAAAAACTTCAAGCTTTATGGGTTAATTAACCAAGATCCTTGTGTGATGTTGCATTAATGGACGTATATAGGTAATTTAGACATACATAAACTGTAAAAGTCTGAAAAAAAAAATCGACTTGACATGATGAGAAGATAAAACAAGGCGAATTTATTATAGGGCTTTACAAAGATGATCATTTTTGTGAATTTGTGGTATATTGTAATTTTAAAAAGTATTTTTTATTGTTAATTGTTTAAAAAAATTTTAATTGGACCACAAAAGTGTTGTTTCTATTATGTATATGTATTTCTTTTTTGGATTTTCCAAGTTTTAAGCTTTCTAATTGTTAGGGTAGATCCTGATGCTTTGTGTAGAGAACCCATTGTGATATTACCATTCAATTGATTTAGTTACGGTTGACTTGTGCACCATATATTGTTAAAATTGTTTTTGTAACGTTGTCATGTTGCCAATTTTTTCCAAATTTCATTGAAATGACGTACTGGTACAAGTCTAACCTCTTTTTTTTAATTCCACTTGTAGTCATTTGCCTATAATTCCTGTACTTGTGAAGAAAGCCAAGTATTCTTCAGCAACACCACCACCATCCACCTCCCCTCCCCCTCCCCAAACAGCTAAATAAGTGTGTTTTCTGTGTATAGTGAATGACACCATGTAAGAAAAATTGTGCCTAGCATCAAGTTTAAGTGCACTTTTTATGATTTTATTATTGTTGAAATTGAGCTTTTTAGCCTCATCGATTTTATTTTTATCAATTTTTAACCATAAACGACGAATATATTTAAAAAAATGTACCGCAATAATCAGGGCGCACATTATCCCAACAACGATTGGAAGGAAACCGAAGAGAGAAATGGAAAGAGATGGGATCGAATTGCTACCTTAGATGGGAGCTGTATGGAAGAGAGGTTGCACTAATATCTTCCAATGAAGAGTTTTTTGCTTTTATGTGGTGAAAAGGAACGTAGATGTGAATAAATAAAAAAAGAAAAGTGTTCGGTGCATAACATAAACGTATGAAAGAAGTATGAGATTTGACCACCCGTTTTCAGATTTGTTGTGACTTGCTTAAAGTAGAATGTGAAGTGAAAGAGGTAGCGAACATTCATTGAATGAAAAATCCGATGCAGTTCCTTTCCTATTCGATAGTATGCGCCCTGCTATATTCATCGCATGAGATTTCTTTTTATAAAAGCGTTCGTATCGTAGTATATAAGATTTTATAAGGGACAATGTGATATTATGCCCTAGAGTGGTTGAAATTTGTACAGGATGTGGAACATTAATGCAGGTTAACAATAAACAAACGAGATTATTTCAGGATATATGCACTAAATTCTATTGTTTAGGACTGGATTTATAGCCGAACTCTTTAATATCTGTTAATGAATATGCTTCTTGTACTACGGGGTGTATCTAATTTGTTTTTAAACGAAAGACATAACTATACGTTAGTGGTTTGGAAAATATGTGATTCTTATAGAAAGTCAAGGCTCGTAATTGTGATGTGATATGTATAGTTATATAAGTATGAGTAGACAAGAAGTATATTTATCTGTTAATAGCACGGATAAGGCGCATCCAGATGTTAGAGTTGTTTGTCCTTGTCAGATCGTCCACACGTTCGTTCGTTAGGTGTATACGCACCTTAAAAGATGAACATAATTTGCGCAAAGCTGCATTATTTTCTTATAACTTTCTTTTGTTACTAAGCTTATATGTAAATGTTAATATTAAGAGGAGAGGCGTTGTTTTTCGTCCCTCCACCTCTGTAAGCACCAAATGTTAAATGTTTAGAGGAAATGAAATTCTCAGTGTGGGCAATTTATAAACAAATGTTTAACATATCCCATTAAGAAAAGTATACAGGGAGGCTCAACAATTTAATGTTCATCATATCAAAAAGAAAACAACGAGTTTTTATTTAATTGGGTAACCCTGTGTTCAGTTACAAAATTGTCCGCTTTTCACTGGAAATGAAAACCACTCAACAACCCTTCTTTCTAAAGTCCGCTTTGACACTACGCGAAATATTCTTGTGAGAGATACTAGTCCCATGGAAAACCTCTTTCACATGAATTTAGTTGTGTGAGGCAGACATCTCATCAGTTTTCTTTTTGAATCTAAGCCCATAAACAAAATGTTGAAGGATCGAACTCATTTTCTTTTTCATCCCATTTTAAAGGTTGTTGTCCTTGGGGAAAATGAAGAAATAACTGAGTGGTGCTCATCGTGAGTATGCCTCGCTTCTGAACGGTAAGGTTGTTTACACTATGAGAGTCTTGCCTCATAAAACCACTTTCGAGAAGTGCAAACACGGCTAAATATCTGTTCTATTAAGTTTTTTCAATGATCTCTCTTTTTTTTAATCATTTGCCCGAAAACAATGATAATATTTGTGAAACCCGTCGCTTACTTTGTTGAAAAACCTATTGGCTTTTGAGAGAAAAAAAGAAAAACCACTAATTGTAAATAGAAAATCTACCGATGAAAAGTCTGAATTATAGCTCATATTGTTCCGCTATCGAAGAATGGCATTACTGGAAAAAATAAAATCGTAGATGAGTATCGAGTGCAAAATATTTTTGCGAAAAAAAGATTTTAAGAATTGTTATTTTCGAAAGTACAAATTTATTTTAAAGGTGAATTGAAAACTTAAGACTAGTTTGGATGTTTGGTGTACTATTTGTATCTATATGAACAATAAAATATATTCGTATTTTTCGTCTTTTTCTGTACCATTTACTAACAAAGAAAAAAATAGCAAATTTAATACAAAAATTTATTCCTAAAAAAATAGGCGTACTCCCTGAGAATCACAACAAACAAAAAAGAACCAACTTTCATAATCAAAAACTGTGGCAGTGTTATTTTCTCCATGTCCATGCACAAACTTACAAAAATTTTCTATTCCGTCTCACTTCTGGACTGCTATTATAAAACGCACTCATATCACCATAGATAGGTTCTCTAGATCCATGTCCTCTACATGAACAATTTAAATTGCAACCGGTCCTAGGACTGCCTCCAGGAGTTGACGTATTTGGTGAAGGGCGTAACACTGGGCTAATACCAGCAGACGCTGTACATCGTTGTCCTGTATAAAAAGAACGATTCGCTGAACACGTTGTCATTGCAGATATGCCGGGTCTTCCTTGTGGATGAACGGTAACGTTCACCACTGGTTGCATATAATTAGTGTAAACTGGAAATAAATATTTCATTTTGAAGGAATATATACAAATCGGTTTTTAAGACACTACCATAGAAAGTGAGCAGGAATATGAGAATCATTGCAGCGGCCATCATTATGGCATATTTGTAAGTTTGCAGGAAGTTTAATATTGGCGACTGAACCAATCCACACAGTTGGCCCTTAAAGTCTCCTGCTACTTTAACCATAATCTGCATTTAGGATATTACTAAAGGTTCGAAAAAAATTATATTATAGATTCAGTCTTACTTTAATATTTTGCTTTGTTATGGGAGAAACCACTAAAATTCCCATTGCCTCTTCCATATCAGCTAATCTCCAATGATAGTCGATTAATTGGATTTGATATTTATTGGTAAAGATATCGTTCGACTTGGCAAGAGATACATACAAGATGGTACTGTCAGCAGGTGTGACCTATAAATAATCGACAAATAAATTTTCATTCAAATTTATTGACTGTTACTTACTGATAACTGATTTAGAACTTCTGGTAGACCTTTAACCAGAAACTCTCCAGTAGTTTCACGCAAATATAATTCGGATTCCACATAAACTCCAGGTAAAAATTTGATACTTTGATTTTTGGAGGATATATCCTCGTTCTCAGTTACAGCCCACAAAGTCAAATTTGTTTGCAATAAAGCTATTTCTGAGCTGTTGAAACTTAGACTAGTCAATTTGCACGCGTATTGACCTGACAATTTAAAAACCCAATTGAACATTATTGAAAAACTTTACAATAATTCCATTATAACCTGTTTCTGGAACCCAACTAGTAGAAATATTGAACAAATCATACGGAGATATGGACTGAGACTCATTCGTAAATGTCATGAAACACTTAAAGCCTTGAGGTCGTACCATCTTCCTAATATCAGCTCTACATCTCCACCCTTGAATCTGAAATAGGATGTATTAATACTTATCGCGTGACGGTATTACGATTTTATACCAAATTGTTTGTTTTTTTCCCAATACTTTTTTCGCTTTGCAAAACCAAAACAAACCTGGTGACTGTTTGGGCGGGTCCATTAGTTAAAATGAAATTGGGTTTCAATATGAACTCAATCTCACTGATAGGATAGATCGGCAAGTGAATGGGGGCGGAAGTCAAAAAGGAATGAGTTAAAGTGACTGTTCCCACTCGATTGCCCACGAACGCTATGTCAAGAGCTGGATTGATTTCCACTAGTGTTGGATCACTGCTTTTCCAAGCACCGGGAGTATTATATTCAGACATTACTGGTGACCAGAAACATACAGTGTCTCCCATGGTTAAATGGTCCTGAATGAAAAATATTTTTATTAAATATACCATACTAGATGGCATACAATATTATACATACTAAACTCGGTTTTGCAGATTGTTCAACGTGAATTTTAACATAGTCAGCCGTTTTTTGAATGCCATCAGCCCAAACTTTTAACATCGTATGCCCTTCTTTTTTAGTATTCACCAAAATTGTGCCATTTTCAGGAAAAGATGTCACTTTGATTAAATCACATCTGAAAACTTATAGGTATAGTCCGAGGAAATAATTATCAATCGCATGAAATTTACCTGCTTGTTCGTACTTTCAAATCAGTCGGCCCGGCTTGAAACACGTTTCCAATATTGTCATGATATGAGGCAACCAACTGAAATTCAGTACCCAATGGAACAGTGGTCACTGGATTGTTGAAACTAATGCGCCAATAAGCTTGAATGTTTAGGCTCATGTATTGTATTGTTTTAACCTGAAATAGACAATTCAAATACACATTCTCAGCTTGGCATCATTAATGTTGAATTTTACCTCAACAACTATGTTTAATCGTTGTTTTAAACCGTTAATGTCCGTAGATGTCACAATCAATAGAGCGTGTCCTAAAATGCCAAAAGACTCTAATAGTCCAGAAGGACTGAGGTTCACTATTCGATTTGCTGAGTTGTAAACGGCTTTATCGGTGGAAATTTCATTGTTCGGAATTTGTTCTCCAGGCATCGAATATACGACGTCCGTAATGGAATCCAAATTAGTTTCCAATTGAATACGTGAAAAGGGAGCCATTAACAGCGAAGACCCATGTACATGTCCCGGTTTAGTTAAAGTAAACCGTTTCACGATTTCGATATCCACATGAGCAGAGTACATTATCGTATGAACATTCGGTTTATTGGCAATTACACCTGGAGTAGTAACGTTTACAAAGATACGGGTTGTTCCTGCTTGAAGTCCTGTTAGTTTTAGAACGATTCGGTCCGAACGTTCGATATTTATGCCTATTAAATTGTTTTTAATAAAATTTCTAACAACGTACCAAAGATTTAATATGAATACCTAGAGGATGATAAACCCCTGTCAGATCTGCTAAAAGTTTATCGTCAACCAGCCATCGAAAGAGAATAGATGGATCATTGACAGTTCCAAGAATAACAGGAGAAATATCTGGCAATCCGAAACACCAGAATGGTACAGTAGATCCCACGCTAAATCGAGTTAAAGGAGCTCCAATTTTGACCCCTGTCAATGCGATTACAACCACGTCAACCGAGTCCTACGAAAAAAATCGATTTTAAAGCTCCCTTAAGACTGTGAATTGACTTACCTCTGAGTAAACCAAACTTTGTCCAGTAGTAGGATGCACTCCAATAACTTTTGCGTTAACACGCGTTTTGCCCTTTGCTAATCCAGTAATTATACCTTTGTCTGAGATTTCTGTAAGAATAATTTGATTTTTAATTGAACTACTACGGCGCATGGTAAGTAATTACTGGCAGTTTTATTGTCTACAGTGGTAAAGACAATTTCTGCATCCGGCTGAGGTCCTCCTTTGGCCACTAACTGTATTGATGATCCTATTAAAATGGTCCCATTCCGAGGATGTAATTTCAACGGTTGAAACACTTGCAATTCCATTGGGGCACTGCTGATATCCTCATCATTGCCGGCAACAGTGAAAGTGAGTTTAGTATCGCCCAATGCAACTCCTAAGAATGTATTTTTAAACAACCAAATTATGAGACTTCACAAACATCAATTACCCGTAACTATATATCTAATTTCTCCAATTCCCCATGGATTCTTCGGGTCCTGCTCGGCCCGTTGTATATTCACAATATTATCTTCAAATTCCGGCCTCACATCCACCATATTTAAATCAGGAATATCCATTAAATTATCATTTTCGTCGTACAGTCTGACATTGCAGGGAATACACTTGTTGATCTCAACTTTATCGGCCATTTCCACACGAACGATTCCCACTGATACGACTGTTACTCGTAAAGAAGCTGGTTTGGACATTAGACATAAGTCTATGAGCTGAATTATAACTTCACCGGACTTTAAAGGTGTTATTTCAAGTTGTTTGCTGTTCTCCAAATAGATTACGTCCACTACATCATCGAAGCTAAGTGCAATTTCAAAAAATCCAGAACCCTGGAGGACATTGACAACTTTCTTATTGCCTGGATGATTGAAAAGAACCACGGAAGTGTCACTTAAAGTAGTGTCTTCTACTAAATACAATGCTAGAGAAGCTTTGATTGGAGGAAGCTCTGTATCTTTATCTTCGGGCCCTAAGAATTCTGGCCATTCCGATTTAATATTATTTTTATTTAAAATTGCTTTATTGTAGCCTAAGACTGTGACATTGATTTCCAACGGACCGACATCAATGTGAGGCATGAATGATTGATAACTCTTATCAGCAATTGAAACGGTACCTAACGACACGTTTCTCGGGAAAACGCCATCTTTACTAAGCAGAATACCTGCTTCAAATGGCGATACTCTCCAGTCTAGATTGAGACTTGAATAATTAAGCATGCGATTGCCGCAATCATCCCAAACCACTACGTCGATGTCTATTACACCGGTACTTTGTATAACAACATTTCCAGAACTAAGATCCATAGGACAATTTGAAGTGTCAGAAATTTGTAAGTCCGGTTGCAGAGTCACACGTCGAGGTTTACCACATACGACTCTTGTAGTGACACTGCTCGTTTGTCCTTGACAGTTTGATGAAGTAGGATTATTAGAAATCATCAGTTTAATATCAGTTTCTCCTAATTGCCGGCACAACACCTCAAGCACCGTAAAGTCTTCGCCTTGGACGGTGTGAAAATGAGTTACGTCTTGTCCGATTGCAACAGATTCATTGTCGCTGACCACAAGTTTCTGATGGTCACTGGCTCTGCCAATTATAGGTCTTGGACCTCCCGTATAAACTAGATTGATAGATGAACCCACCGCTAACACAATTTCTTTTTTCGGTTGCAACAATTGTAAAGGTCTAAAAGCACTTACAGTTGCAGAGTCTTCCAGCGCTTTGCCATCTTGAAAATAAGTTACAGTTACTTTCGTGGTACCAACATTCAGGCCGACCATAGCAATGTTTCCACAAGAAATTCCTACTGGGGGCATTATCGCTGTTTTGTTGTGTTTAAATTTCACATCACTTTGCCGGACTTGAAAAGGCAACTCTTGACATCGGGTAAAAGGTACCAAACTGGTAGTACCATCTGGTCGCACGTCTTCTACGTACAAAGCAATATGTAAATAAACTGGTGATCCTACTTCAGCTTCCATTACAAACTCGACAATTTCCAATCGAGACGGTGGCAAAATAACGAACTTTGCTGATTTTCGATTATGATGGTTTCGCATCATAACTGCTGATACTTCAAAAAATCCATTGTTATGAGTGCGAACATGTCCAGATTGGCTGACTATTCCTATAGAGTTATCACTACTTGACCATAAAAATCTTCCGTCACCTCCTTTTGCTATGAGATCTATATCGTATTTGGGTCGTGTTATAGGATCCCATGGTAAAACAATATCTGAAGGTTCAATGGTAATTGCTGGATAAATCATCAAATCTGCTTTGGCGGTTAATGGACGGTCAAGATTAGTTACACCGTCTGCTGTTGTTTTTAACGCCGCTTGAACCGTTGCTATACCTTGTTTTATTCCGTAACCAGTCAACCAAGTTCCATTTGCTGTTTGGGTTAAAGTGTAAAACTCTGGAGTGACTTGCAGATGCAATTGTACCGACTCTCCTAAGAATAATTTATGATCGGAACTATCGTAGACTTCTGCAACTAAATCATGGTGCTGGCCTACTAATACTGCCCAGTTTTTATGCGGATGAATGTTCAGAGCAATGTATTCGGGCTGAACAACATGAAATGTTGCAGCTGGTAGTTTCAAGAGAGGATCATTCTTATCAATGTTACGATCCCTAAGCACAATCCGTGTTTTTCCTTCTTTTAATGCAGTTATACTGCCTGAATTTTTATAAGAAGTTGCTATAGTACTTTCTTCAGATTCAATATAATATTGTTTATCAGGCATTGAAATTTCTTCCATCCTACCGTTGTTAATAAAAAATATTTTAAATGGTACTACGTCACCTGGCATACAGTACACTTCAGCAGGACTTATTAATAAATTGGCCACAATCATAAGCTGTACTTCACTGGGCTCAACATGTTTATATTCTGAATAAGGCAGTCTTACTGTCACTCTAGCCGACCCACTTTTAACCCCTTCAAGTAAAATAGAATATCCTTTTTATTTTCATCCTCCAAAGATTGGATTCCTGGTGGTATTTCATAAGGAGAGTCTCTATAGGAAATATACCTCACAACAGTCTCTTTGTTTGGGCTCAATGGTACTATACTCCAATCAAATTCAGTCAGTTCTAGTGTAGAAAACTCATTCCCTTGATCATCATAAGCTTTAACTTCAAAATTTTCAGGTGCTTCCTCCATGAATAGTTCCTTAGTTGTAGTTGTTATAGCTAACGAATGAATAACATCAACTATAACGTCACATCGTAAATTTTGCTTCGTATGAACGTCTTCAGCCAGAACCACTGCAATGTTTCTTGCTGCTTCTTTCGTTATTGTACTCACTATCACTTTGGAAGAGCATTGATATTCTTGGTTCTGATCAACTAGAGTCAATTGAATTATATCTGAACGAGTTGTGGTCCTTTAAACAAAAATTTAAGCATGAGAAATTGCGTTAAAAGAACGATAAATGTTACCATTTATAGCATCCACCTTCAGTTGCCTCTAAAACGAATTGCGTTTGAAAATCTTCGAAAATCGGTAAAAGCACTCTAGGCACGTTCAATTTCGACGTGAGGGCGAAATTAAATAGCGTAACTATTACAGGTAAATATTTTACAAACATTATTATTTCCTGAAAATTAAAATTTTGTCAAATTGGAAGTCACATCGTAAGTAAATTATATAGTAGATTGAGGTTAGGTTGGCAAAATCAAAAATAACCGCGTTGGTCATTGTAGCAGTGTTGTCAGACTTTAATTTTAGAAATAATGTATTTATCTATTTTCACTTGTGATGTAAAAATTTGAGGTTCAATAATTCATGCATTATTTACCTTTAGATTTGCTTTAATAATGATTATTAGTACTTAATTATTCATTTGAATAAAATATTAGTTTTGGTTACACTTGACAATGACGCACAAACGGTTTTGGGAAAAATCAAAATCACTAGATTTTAAATTTTTTTAATGTCAAAGCTACTTAAAACTTTCAATATACAGGAATCTATAAATTGTGATTTGTTCTTCTAAAACCTAGATTGCGCTAATACATTTTTGATCTTGAAAATATCAAAAACGAAATATCGCTAGCTGAAATGATAAATTACGTGTTGCAGTATGTATGAGCCAAATTGGGCTATAAAAAAAACAAGTTTTTCGGAATATATTATCATTTATTTGAAATCTATTCCCCTGGGTGGCATTTATCTAAACAAGGGGCTCATTTCAGAACGTTTTGTTCGCATAACGAACATGAATATATCACACTTGCTTTAATGAAAACAATAATAATTTAAACTGCTTCAATCGTTGGGCAGCAGGGTGTCCCTTCAGTTTAACCTACATTAAATTGATTATTTACAAATACGTAAACTCTATTATAGGATCGTCTTAAGAACGCACATCAGCAAGAAATTGTGCTGTTTTATTTTATTAATCATCTAAGGCCTAGACACTAAACAGACACCCTCGAATAAATAAAACGACTCTCGTACGAATAAATTTTAGATTATCAACTAATAATATAGCATATGGCGTTAAATAACAACAATATTTAAACAAAAAAAACCGATTAGAGAAATATTACAAACGCTTATTGTATCTTACTAATTATATATAGCTATTCAAATAACGAATTCATTATACTTATAGATTTTCCTAGTTGAGAAAAAATAATCGTTCCACGTATGGAAACTTTTTTTTAAATAGAGGATAATCAGTCGTGGTGGCACGTAACACTAAATAAAAATCTTACAAATCGTCCGTTTGGTTTTTCTTTAGAAGCTTTAGAACATTTGCTTTAATGGAACCACAAACGACACTACAACTTCTAATAGAACTATTAATCGTCTATTGGTTAATTGTACTCGTCTTATATCTATGCAGTTTCAAGGAAACTCTACCCATTGCAGTCTTTAGTATGGCCCCTGCTTCTTCGCTAGTCGCTTCCTCTAAATTTTGCCCATTCACTGATACCAAGATATCGCCCTTGGCTATTTTACCATCTAATTCCGCACAAGATCCGGGTATCTGTAAAAATTCTCATCAGGATACAATTAAAATAATTTAAGGTTTAAGGCTTACAATGTCAGCAACGTAAACACCCTTTCTTGATTTCCTTCCTGTAATACTTAATCCCAGTCCTTTTCCGGGTTTCTTAACTAAATCAACCTCTAATGGAGTATATTCTAAGTTAGTTGGTCTAAATATCGTAATTTTCATCTAGAAATTATTAATTTTATTAGACATAAATAATAAATTATTTATTTGTACTAATACCTTTGGCAGTGTTTGTCTCAACGCCTGAGACGCAGTGGTATTTGTACTATCCCTAAGGGAAATTCCGTTCACGTCCAGTATTTGATCACCAGCCTGTAGCCTTCCATCTTTTTCGGCAGCTCCATTTTTATACACGTCTGTCACCACTATAGCATTCTACAAAATAAAAAATACAACATTTCTTAACGTTGCCAAGAAAATTTTCGATAATCGTTACATTAATAACAGTATCTTTGCCACCGATAAATGAAATACCAAGCGATTCGTTGTTGGTATTCACTTCTATGACAGTTTCTCGACCAGGTACAATTAAACATGTCAGTGGATCTGCTGGTGGTTCTAAAAACAAGAAGTTTAGAAAAAAGTATTTCAGAGCCCAAAGGGATATTTACCAGGTACAGGTGTCGCTGGTCGTGAGGGGGTTGTGGGGGTTTTCAACAATTTTCCATCGGTCGCGTTATTGGCCTGCGCGGCCGATGGTGTTGGGGTGAGCGCGTGCGATTGGTCCTTTTTGCCAGGCTTGGAGACTATCAACGTTACTAGACCTTCTGTCCGTTTAAGCAAGTTTGCTGCCTGAAAGCAAATATCACATGTTTCATAAGTCCATGGTAGTTTTAGTAGATTAGAAAAAGCCATAAATATTAGGCTCGATATTGAAAGTCCGGGTGGGTGTGTTCACAAGATCACGTCCAAAAATACCTTCCAATTTAATCAGAATTCGTTTCGAATTCAAAAATATCATTACAAATTGCGTTGAAAATCAATTAACTGCGTTCCAGAATTTGCTTGCTTTTATCAGGAAAGCTTATAAACGAGTTGTTGGCCATTTGTCTTGTTACGCCTGTTTAGTGAACTTGAAACTGCCACGTTCCAGAATAAAAAGGTTTAATGGTGTTTTAATAGAAATTGATGTAATTCTAATTGAAAATTATCCAAACAAAATCTATCACAGTACATCTGGATGAGTATATTTCAATCAATGGAACAACATAATCCTGATTGAAAATGGGAATTGTTCAACGTTTTCCGGAACGTCCTGAATTTAATTAAATTGACAACTGCTTACCATTGAAAAACATGCTGACTGAAGGATTTAAGTGAAGAAAAAAAGAATATTTCTCCCTGTACGAAACACAAACGAGAATCGACAAAACCAATATTGTCGCCTCGCTTTCTACTACCGATTTAATTTAGTGCTTATCGCGTTATCATAAAATCCCCCGCACTTACAAACCCATTCAAATATTAGTATGTATTTGCATTAAAACCGAATAAATACACTTATTTTTAGTGTTGTACCATGTAACAAATTAGTGTCTTGCCTTTGCAAGGTACATATTATTCCATAACAATTACTATAGTTTTCAGAAAAGAAAAACGATGTTTATTGAAAAAGAATAAGGAAGAAGAGTGATAGTGACACAATTTAACCAAATTTAGCTACATATGTGCTAGAAATCCCTCCTGCAAGATGTGGGAAGTTGTCAATATGAAGAAGTTTCCTGTATTTGAAAAAGTTCAAGTACGTAAGAGACTTTAAGTCACATATTTTTCGTTAAATTCATGTATCCAGATTTAGACTTTTGCGTTGCAGAAACAAAAGAAAGATTTACACTCGAAACTAAATATTTCATATGCAACTAAATCCCATTAGCTTTTTCACTGTATCTTCAGTTCCAAACTATTCCCCACACTATACAATTTGCCCGCCTCTGAGAATCTGCAAATGATGCCTTTTACTGATTGATTTCGGTAATGAAGGAGAGGGAACGCACCCTTCTGCCTCCCATAGCCAATGAACCAAAAAACGATTCTTGTCAGGATTTTTGTGTACTAATTACCATCGGACTTTGTGATTCCCTTCTTCACTCTCATTCTCTCTACGAACCGAAAAGAAAAACATGGATTCTTACCGTATCGTAATTGGAGCCAACGAGGGAGTCTTTATTGACTGCTAGGATCATTTCTCCAATTTCAAGGCCAGCCTTTAAAACAAAAAAACACATTGAGGCAAATTAAAATAAATTGGGAACTACTAAGTAACAATAAAGTGCTCGTTAAAAATTTGATTAGCCCACATTAATTTTTTGGGACTCTCCCAATTCAATTTGAAAGAGTACGTTTTTCTTTTTTTAAAAATCATAAACACACAAAGATAGATGTTACTGACCAAATAAATCGATTGAGCATCTAAAACTGCTCACATTTATTGTCAATATTTTATAAATTATATAGAATAGAAGAAATTTTCAATAAGAGAAAAGACGAAATTCGACAATTTAAGTATAAACATTAAATTATTAGATGACTTTAAATAAAATTCTATTTTATGTAGTTTTTGTCATTGAAATTGGGCATATTTCACCTGTCTTCTTTTTCTTTTATGTACGAGCATTCTTCATAAATTAAAAATCGCATGCAATGCAGAACAGAAAACCATTAAATAACCATTACCAACTGCTTAAATCTAATATAAAAAAGCGTCATTCACCATAAATAATCGATTTTAATACCTTTTCCGCGGAGCTTCCCTCCTGAATGTCCGAAATGAAGATGCCTTGTCCAACGTCCGCATGTTTACCCTCAATTATCATAATGCCCAAACTCTGACCGGATTGCTTTAAATCAAAACACAAACAAAACACATAGTAGGTTTACTAAAATACGTTTTTGACAACTAGGGTACCTACCTTTTTGATGGCAACAGTTCGAACGTTCGGATAAGTGTTCTTGAAATGTTCCTCTGATGTCTGGAAAAGCACACAGTTAATTTTTTTAATCATAATCCATAAATAAAAAACAGAGAGTGAATATTAACAGGCCCTTAAACGTTGTTATTTACATTTGTTTTAATGAAAATATGTTAAAAGTTAATGGCACCAATATTAGTTGAGTAAATACACTTGCCTTCGATTGCGAAGCTTTCCTTCTTTTCGACAGCTGATATACCTCCAGTATTCTTTTAAATTGAATGATATAATATATTTTTGACATCTCATCTCATATAGTAGGCCATTAATTAAACTTTAAAACCTTAAAAAATAAATAATAATCCTTTTATAATGTCACGCCGCGGCACAATACTAATTGCTTACAACTTGATCTGCTGATTTTCAAAGTTATTAAAAAGGGGAAACGAACCCAAACTGTATTGTAAGCATTTCTTGTTTTCGAAACGATCAAGCGTTCAATTGCAATTAAATAAAAAACAAACCGTGTAGAGTTTCAGTGTGGCACACAATTGAACTGAATGGAGCAATAGATAGCAATAATAATTGAACAGTGGTGAAACTCCCGCGCGATATTTTCCGAAACTACAACTCGTAACCGTACTATAACGGAAAGTGAACAGTTTGCCACTAACTTAAAACCACACTTTTGACCTTCAGCACAATATTTTGCAATTATCCAATCTAGGTAGATAAGGAAATTAGATAGTACAGGATGAGAACGTTTACTGTGCAAACAGTATTTTGCTGATTTTTGAAAATAACCGTTCCGGTCATTGTGTGGAAAATGGAATTTTAATTTTTCTCATTATCCATGACTACATATGTTTGCATTAAAAGTGAAAAGTTAAAAGGAAATAACATAAACTGTTTGCCAAAAAAAACAAAAACATAATTGTTATCTCTCTGTTACAAGTTCCATACAAACTTTTGAGCACCGATTATTTACTTGAAGCCAACACGAAAAACATCTCAATCTAAATCTGATTAATACTAACCTCTTCGGCCAGAGAAACTGGAAACTGGGTGATAGGTTTGACTGCGATATCATCGATGGCAGCTTTGCGCCTAGAACATAAAAATAGGAAATCGAAAAAATTAAAATGGGGGCAATGTTGCTGGCTTTCATTTTACAATACCGAAATAGTAATAAAGATGGGGAACACAGCAAGGTTAGCATTTGGTTAATGATATACTTGGAAACACTTAAAAATATGTCATTCTTATGAATAGTAATTGTAATTATAATTAAGTTGTATACACAGAAAAAAACTTGTTGGACAAGATTAACGGCACATCGTCGACACGAGTACACGACACGGTCAATCGAATTCAAGGTTTGATGCAAAGAAAATTTGAACTTTGGTTAGTGAGCTGGTACCACTAAGGGAATTTGCCCAGAAAAATCACATAAATTCCGAAAGAACAAAACAAGAAAAACTTTCAAATAAACGTAAACAAAACCAAAAACGAATGTTGGTGATGATAAGGAAAATGACAATAAAGACAATGACATTTTAAGTTGTCACAATGACAGAACCCAGTCTATCACATGTACACACATCACACATTGTCATAAAACTCTAATGGTGTATGTTTGGTTGCAAGAAACAACGTATATCCTAAATAAATATTTTTACACAGATAAACAATAATGAATGGTTGATAATAAATTCAGATAAAAGATAATGAACAAAACGGATAACTCATATATTACATACAATACATATTTTTATACTTATAAGGACAGAACTCAATCTGTCATTTTTTTATACGTGAAATCCTCAAGTCTCTGTTTACGTTGCAAAAGTGTATAACTAAACGAGAATTAAATCCACAAAATTAAATTTCTTCGTTGAAAAATAATGAAGAATGAAGATCTTATATTGTCATGATGACAGAACTTGAAACGTAATTTTGTTACATGGTGATAACATTTAGAAAATTTGATGTATGTTTGGTTGCGTGGATTAACGGGTGTATACAACCAAACATGTAAAAAGTTTTTTTTTATTATAGAATAATGATTGATGGTAATTGGGTGTACGTTTAACACACCATCTAACTGACTCGCCTCAATTGTAATTAAGAAATTAAACACCATTCAATCATTTTTTTGCGAATTTGCATAGAAAAACATTATACCTATGTATGTACATATATGGTTTTGAACTTTTGCCCTGAAATTAACATATTAAACTAGTTTCTTTGCTCTTTTCTAAATAATTCATCGATATTTTTTCACAAGTTGTTGGTTACGTTAACTTGAATATTTTATTGCAAAAATTATTCATTTTTGTATACGTAATTTTTGACTCTCGAAGCGCAAAATGAGGGGATAATTTCTCAATAATAATAATTATTGATAATAATATAATTTTTAATAGATAAAAAAATTAATATTTACCATCTGTACTAAAATATAATGAGGGAGGGATGTAAATTGGTCATGGAGGTTCTATAGTCTGGCGATCGGGTTACACGGATTTAAATCAATTGAATTTTTATTTTTTGGTAACGCTTTCATTCAACGGTCAGTGTCATTCAATATTTTCAAACAATTTTTTTTTATTATGTGTAAGTACATGATGAAAAATATACACTAAATCACAAAAACAAAATAATAACAAAGGTACTAAATAAAAATGAACTGAAAACTATTTAATATTTGCGGCAACACTTAGTGAAACTTGACAACGTTGGAATTTATTAATAATAATTGTTAAACGCATATAAACATTGCTAAATTTTTTTGTGCACAATGTATGTACGTTGTCAATATTCACTTAAGACAGGTCTGTGAAAAAGATTAAACGTGAATGTCGTAGAGAAATCTGACTGCAAATAAGATCATGCGTCAATTTGATCGTGATTAAACGCGATAATCTGCTTCATAGAAACCTCATTTATTACCTGGCATCTTCTAATTATATGTCACGTTATTATTTATGCGCATAACACAAATATAAATGTGAAATACACGGAACAGATGGATATAAATCAGAACGTTATTGTTAATATTAATAACAATGTTTCGGGTTGTTAAATTGCAACAATTTTGATTAGAAATCAACTTAGGAGAGGATGATTTACGATTGAGAGGTTCTCAAATTACGATACCTAAAGGTTCTAAAAAAAAAAAAGAAATGGTACGTACATTTAACGTGAATGGTAGGTACACAAAAAAGAGAAAAATTAGAGAATCACTCATTGAATGTATACATTACCTTAAAACAATAACTTTAAAAATCGGTCCTGTTAAACTCTTAATGATTGCCGATGCGTTAAGATGACATCGACCATGGAGAACGACACCATTGACCTAGAAATAGAACAACATATTGTACTGACCTGTCTTTGACACAGCTGAGAAGGAAATTCATAAATTTCAAGTCATAGTTGAACGTGGACAGCGTAACTGGGGGGATGGTAAATTTAATCAGACACACACGAGAACACTGTTCAAATCGTAAGGCGCACGATTTTTAACTAATTGTAAAATCGGTTTCGGTCGTACCGTATAATAACAAAGTAAACAAAAACACACAAATTATCAACTGCGCGAGCTTTGAACGTATTTTTAGTGTATGATGTTGTATGAATGTGTTTGTGTATACAATTACGATATTAAATTTTTATCAATTGAATTGTCGACGGCCTTCTGATCCCGGAACGCGTCGATACAGTGGAGGATTTTTATTGAATATTCGTATATCGGAAAAGATGGGCCACGATTTGAATGGTTAGCAAGCTGCAATTTATTATAGCGAAGGCTAAAAATAAAATCCGGATAGGTTAATCTGGAAACATTCAATTTCATGTTATCGTTTCAGATCGAATGAAGCCCAACAAAAACGAGTCACCATCATGCGGGCGATGTCTTAAATATTCTATCTAAAGCCTATGGGCATAAACTATGCAATCAGTTTTGCGTAATATTGTTTTGATCCAATAGTGGCCGTAATTATACATTTTAAAAAGCAATGAAATTTTTGCAACTAACTATGGAACTGACTAGTGGAACTCGACCGATATTAGTTCGCTCAACGTTCCTGCTGACTGCAGGATTTTAATTGAAATATTTCCGAAAGGGTAAACAGTATATAAAGTTCAGCTGACCGAAAAACCAGCTTATTTTAAAATTAGAGCCCATATTTATGTCAGTTTCTTCGTAAACGACTGGAACAACTGGAAAAAAAGTTTTCAAATATACTTGAACTGCTGATGTCAAATTGCTTGAAACGTCTAAGAAAATATAGGAAAAAAAAAAGGTCCTTTCTTAATTTCTGAAATAAGTTTGTCCATTAATTGCCTCATTAATTATCTCACAAAAGTGTTCTCAATAAGATTTAAATTTGGTAAGCAAGAACGTCATTTTGGAATATTTATTTAACTTTTTCTCAACAATACTGTATAAACCGATCGATTTTGTAAACTGAATTGAGGATCTCGAAAAATCACCCAGCCTGGGATAACCAATGTGAAAATTGTCTTTTTTATTTCTATTTACCACCCTGCTCAGTCCGACAAACCATAAAACGGTTCCGTATTTCTAGCCAATCGCAAGTTTATGGGTGGAACCGATGTTAACACGAGGTTTATTTAAAAAGTTTCTCGCTTTGAAATAATTTTTTTTTCTAAATATTTTCAAAAAAAATATAAGAGATGAAGTCAATTCTGGAATGTGTTCGATGGCTCTAAAAATACAAGAGTTCTGATATCTGTTATCGAAGATGCTGAAAAAAAAACTTGCCTTAAATCATCAAAAGCGCAAAATAAGCGATCCTATAAGCATTATTATCTCGCTTTCCTTCATTTACGTAGAGGCCCTTAAACTAAAATGTCTTAGTATGCAGCCTAGACAAGATACAAATCAAACCCTTTAAATTTAAAAGATGCCCTCTAAAACAGTGTTTCTTAATCTTTCCAATTTAATAACAGAAAAAAGAAAAATGGGCAGCACACCTTTTGACCCCCGAGCCCTAACGATGCTTTCTTCAAACTCAAAAATAAAAGTATATTATGCATCATCATCGATTAATTATCAAAATATTACCTCTAAAATTTCGTCGCCAATCTGAATAGAGCCCGTTTTGTAGGCTGCTCCATTTGGGTTCAATCCACAAACAAAGACCGCCATACAATTACGATCACGATGTCCAGCCAAACTGAGACCGAGTCCTCCAGCAGCACGTTCCAACTGAACCATAAGGATGTTGTGACCCAAATTTCCGTACTTCTTTTTCACTTTATCTAAGAATTAACATACATATTTTCAGTTCATTTTTAAATTTTTATTAATAACGAAATAACGCACTGTTTATTCTGTTAAATATTATGTTGACGAGGCACTTGTTATATCTCTATCACTCACCAAGTTCATATTCGGTCTCTTGATCCTCAGCTATGGGTTCCATTGTTCCATGATGGATCCAAAAGCCATGGGTGCACTACCGTATTTCGAACAATTGCCCGAACGCAATGAAGTGCGTCGCGGGACCACCGTACTTGACCAGTGGCGGCACTGGTAAACTTTCACTATTAAAATCATACGAATCGTTTCCAGCGGGCATGATTCTTTACATAGGAATTATCGTCACACTGTTGTCAAAATCAATTTTTAACTGTCTGTGTATTAAGAACAAGGATTTGTTCATACACGGTAAAATTGCATGAGTGAAAACTATTTTAGCACTTTCAGTAATGTCGGCCGTTACGTAACGTTCATCCTTTAATTAACATTTGATGAAGAACGTTGAAGTCAAAGGAGCATGAGTTTTATTATTGTGAAACACGCAACTCCGCGCACGAAACAAAGAAACTTTTGCGTGAACAAGAAATTGGATTTGTTTTATATGTTTTCCTGTATGTGAATCTTGAACAAAATCAAAATGAGCCCATATTTTGTATCAGCGCTATTTTGCCTTTTGAACAGTTTACTTATGTACATACATACAGGGTGTTTATTTCAGAGCTTCCCATCCTAAGTTTCTCTTAAACTAAAGATTTTTGAAAATATCTCTGAACAGGTACAAATTATTATCAAAGGACAACATTTTTTGTACAACAATTAGTTTAATCTTTTTTATTCCTTGATTCCAGAAAAATATTGCTTTAAAAAATATAGAAAATCTTGGTCATTGTTCTATTTTGGAATTTAATTTTTTGAAATCAATCAATTCGTTTTTAAAATATCTGAGAAAACATATTTTTTATATTGAAGATATTCCACTTAATACAATTAAGAATAACACGTAGTAACGTTTTAATTTATTACCCAAGAATTTAATTAAATAAATGCTTAAAATGTCCGTTGTTTGTGCCAAACAATAGTATAATCGCTGTTTAATATCTTGGCGTAAATATTCAAAAATATTTCTGTGAACTGCACAACAAAATTCAATAGTTCTTTCGCGTTCTTATACATTTTTAGGTTGACGAGTATAAATAATATGATTTTAAATAATTCCACAGAAAAAAAATCGAGTGGCGGCAAATCGGACGATCTAGCTAACCATTTTATACAGGGTGTTTCCTAACTATGTGTATAAAATTCAAGAGTATCCTCGATTAATTTTAGATAGAAAATGTCTAATAAACATATGTTCCTAATTTTTTTATTTTCAAAATACAGGGTGTTGAAATGTACCAAAAGAAATTGTTTTTATTGAATATTTCCGAGACGGCTCAAATTGTATCTTTACTACACATTCGTAAGCTAAACTCGAAATATTCAATTTGAACTTTTTTGAAACTATTCAAGAAAATGGATTTTCTTGGATACATTTCCACACCCTGTATTTTGAAAACAAATCATTTACAGACCGTATGTTCATTAGATATTTTCTATTCAAAATTAATCGAGGATTACGCTTTTAAATTTTTTACACGTAGTTAGGAAACACCTTGTAGATAGATCGTCTTCGCTCTATTCCTTTATTTGGAAATTAATTATTTAACCATTGCTGGTTTAAAGGAACAACGTGAGAAGGAACCCCATTTGCTTGAAAAAGGAAATTATCCTGTTCAGTTAGGGAATTTCTATTTCTATCTAGTTTATACATATGATACCTATTTATTCCATAATGAAGGAAAGTTAGTCTAAATATCTTGAAAACGAATCGATCGATTTGCAAAAATAAAAATTCAAAATAGAGGAATTTCCAAAACTTTTAAAACTAGTTTTAACTCGATAGCTTTTTCCATTAAATTTTTAAGTTGGCAATCTACGGAGCCGGGGGTAAAAAAAAGTAAGCGAATTTTTCTAACCTCCTTCAATAATTTTTTTAGCTATTTCGACGATTTTTTTAAAAATAATTAGTTTTTGAGAAACCGAACATAGAAAGTCCGAAAATGAACATCCTGTATTCAGGAGGCTCGTACAAAACAGACAATTTGAATATTTTTATGTCCATTTGTCAGAGCGCTGACGTGACAGTATATCAGGAGATTTTCTTCGGTGTCAGCTCACTGAAACTATAAAAAAAAAGGGACTCGAATAAAGGGCGACTTTCGCGCCCCGGAAAATGGGTCAAGTATATTTTCTTTCCGGGAAAAAGTTCCGTGTCATCCGTGTGTGTTCGGTTAAAAGACAGGCTTTCATAAAATATCATCCCGTTTATTTCTCGTTATGACAATAAAACGTCCATTTTTTTTTGTGAAAAGAAGGAAATCGGCAGGCAAATATTTTCAATGAATATTGACGTTTTTTCTAATGTTTTTAGTCTGTTGATAAATAATTTACTGCGATGTAAAGTAACAATAACAAACACATTTCTGTTCAAACAAATAGTTTTTTTCGTCTAAATTTTGAATTTTTTCTTCTGTATACTATAAACGTTGTTGAAAATTGAGGTAAAATTTTCTCATTCCACGTAAATTATGTACTTTTTTCTATCTAGAATGTTCCTTAATGTTCTGTCTTATATTAAAGAAAAATATGATTTCTTGGTTATTTCACCGTTTTAACTTCCAGTCAAATCTAAATACTTCTAAGAGAATTTAAAAAGAATTAATTGCGAGACAAAATTAAGACCTTCAAACTTTCAAAGGTGTTATTTCGCTAGTTTTTAACGAGATTTTAAGAGAAATTATGTTTTCCTTGTAGAACACAAAAATCTCTTTCAACTAATTTCAAAGAAAATCACCAAGAGAATGTCGGAAATCGTTATGTATATTTAATGGAGACCATATACGAAAGGCCGAGGTGAAAACTAAAAAATGTATGGTGGTCTTTACAAATTCATGACACTGTGTCCCTTAAGTATGTCAACGGACGCGTCCTTTCTAGGGCGCAGCCCGTTTATAGTAGTTGTACGTAAATTACATACTTATTACATTGCCAGTCATTCCGTAGAACGTTTTCCCTCTATTACTCGTCTATTATGCCTCTTAACCTATAACATCCCCTTTATGCCTTTTATGAAAAAAATAGGTCAAACCTCAAAAATACGTCGTCGTTTCTTTTGTTCTGGACAAAAACAAAAAAATCTTTTAACATATCAAAAGGAAGAGGAATAACTTGAGGAAATGAAAGAAATAAAGTATCTCAAACTTTAAGCTGTCAATCACAATCTTTTCTACAGGGAGAGTTCGAATTAAAATTAACATTTTTAAGGTTTTTCTTAGAATACAAAAGCATGTCTCGTTTTGATTAAATTTAACTGGATAACCCATGTCTGTTAAAATATTCGAGTTTTAATAAATTGAGAATTTGAATGATAAAAATTGAGGTTCCCAGTTTGAGTGCAATCAACGCTCTGCCGGTCTGGGCAACCCTCTAACCTCTAACATTTCGAATTTAGGTCATGCCGATTTCGGTCATTCAACACCGAACTCTGTGAATGTTCTTTTTTCCTTTATTTTTTATTCTTTTCCAAAAAAAAATATACTTATTTGCATAATTCCACAACAATTGTTATAATATTACAAAAGAGGAAAATTTCATTTTCGCTCCGTGAAAAACTGCTCCATAAACGAATAAAAAGCAATATCCTTAGCGTAATGAACTGAAATTGTTGAAGAATAATATTCGTCTTGAGACTGTTCTTGGAACGCTTTTTGAAGGCGTTTTGTTTTTATTTTGAATATTGCTGCAAACAGTAATTGGAAATTCTCTTCTAACGACACACAGGTATGTATATAAAATTTTCAAGTGGACCCCTTAGACCAAGAAGATCTAAGAAATCATTATTAATACCACGACAATTTAATAGGTTCCCGGGCGAAAAGTTGGGAAAACTTTTCGGCACGGTTTGGCCTTACTTGATGCGGTGCACGTTGACCTCTTAACCTTTAACATTTTGGAAATGGGTCATTGATAACCTGCCTGCATCCCTTAAACTAAGCGACTTTGTTATAAAAGTTTTTAACAAACTCTAACTGTTAAACGTATTTTTTTCATTGATCGATTGTTATGAGTTTGGCCATTTTATTGATTTTCCTGTGTACCTTCTATGAAACGTTCAAGTTGTGTACGGTTTCATCGAGTCAACGATACGAATATATCGAGAAACAACGGTTAATTTGAAATAACATATTTGCAATGAAACGCCGAAATTAATGGTGTTGATTTGAATTGCGTTTCTCATAAATAAATGTTTTTAAAATCGTAAAAAAATTNTCTTCGGTGTCAGCTCACTGAAACTATAAAAAAAAAGGGACTCGAATAAAGGGCGACTTTCGCGCCCCGGAAAATGGGTCAAGTATATTTTCTTTCCGGGAAAAAGTTCCGTGTCATCCGTGTGTGTTCGGTTAAAAGACAGGCTTTCATAAAATATCATCCCGTTTATTTCTCGTTATGACAATAAAACGTCCATTTTTTTTTGTGAAAAGAAGGAAATCGGCAGGCAAATATTTTCAATGAATATTGACGTTTTTTCTAATGTTTTTAGTCTGTTGATAAATAATTTACTGCGATGTAAAGTAACAATAACAAACACATTTCTGTTCAAACAAATAGTTTTTTTCGTCTAAATTTTGAATTTTTTCTTCTGTATACTATAAACGTTGTTGAAAATTGAGGTAAAATTTTCTCATTCCACGTAAATTATGTACTTTTTTCTATCTAGAATGTTCCTTAATGTTCTGTCTTATATTAAAGAAAAATATGATTTCTTGGTTATTTCACCGTTTTAACTTCCAGTCAAATCTAAATACTTCTAAGAGAATTTAAAAAGAATTAATTGCGAGACAAAATTAAGACCTTCAAACTTTCAAAGGTGTTATTTCGCTAGTTTTTAACGAGATTTTAAGAGAAATTATGTTTTCCTTGTAGAACACAAAAATCTCTTTCAACTAATTTCAAAGAAAATCACCAAGAGAATGTCGGAAATCGTTATGTATATTTAATGGAGACCATATACGAAAGGCCGAGGTGAAAACTAAAAAATGTATGGTGGTCTTTACAAATTCATGACACTGTGTCCCTTAAGTATGTCAACGGACGCGTCCTTTCTAGGGCGCAGCCCGTTTATAGTAGTTGTACGTAAATTACATACTTATTACATTGCCAGTCATTCCGTAGAACGTTTTCCCTCTATTACTCGTCTATTATGCCTCTTAACCTATAACATCCCCTTTATGCCTTTTATGAAAAAAATAGGTCAAACCTCAAAAATACGTCGTCGTTTCTTTTGTTCTGGACAAAAACAAAAAAATCTTTTAACATATCAAAAGGAAGAGGAATAACTTGAGGAAATGAAAGAAATAAAGTATCTCAAACTTTAAGCTGTCAATCACAATCTTTTCTACAGGGAGAGTTCGAATTAAAATTAACATTTTTAAGGTTTTTCTTAGAATACAAAAGCATGTCTCGTTTTGATTAAATTTAACTGGATAACCCATGTCTGTTAAAATATTCGAGTTTTAATAAATTGAGAATTTGAATGATAAAAATTGAGGTTCCCAGTTTGAGTGCAATCAACGCTCTGCCGGTCTGGGCAACCCTCTAACCTCTAACATTTCGAATTTAGGTCATGCCGATTTCGGTCATTCAACACCGAACTCTGTGAATGTTCTTTTTTCCTTTATTTTTTATTCTTTTCCAAAAAAAAAAATATACTTATTTGCATAATTCCACAACAATTGTTATAATATTACAAAAGAGGAAAATTTCATTTTCGCTCCGTGAAAAACTGCTCCATAAACGAATAAAAAGCAATATCCTTAGCGTAATGAACTGAAATTGTTGAAGAATAATATTCGTCTTGAGACTGTTCTTGGAACGCTTTTTGAAGGCGTTTTGTTTTTATTTTGAATATTGCTGCAAACAGTAATTGGAAATTCTCTTCTAACGACACACAGGTATGTATATAAAATTTTCAAGTGGACCCCTTAGACCAAGAAGATCTAAGAAATCATTATTAATACCACGACAATTTAATAGGTTCCCGGGCGAAAAGTTGGGAAAACTTTTCGGCACGGTTTGGCCTTACTTGATGCGGTGCACGTTGACCTCTTAACCTTTAACATTTTGGAAATGGGTCATTGATAACCTGCCTGCATCCCTTAAACTAAGCGACTTTGTTATAAAAGTTTTTAACAAACTCTAACTGTTAAACGTATTTTTTTCATTGATCGATTGTTATGAGTTTGGCCATTTTATTGATTTTCCTGTGTACCTTCTATGAAACGTTCAAGTTGTGTACGGTTTCATCGAGTCAACGATACGAATATATCGAGAAACAACGGTTAATTTGAAATAACATATTTGCAATGAAACGCCGAAATTAATGGTGTTGATTTGAATTGCGTTTCTCATAAATAAATGTTTTTAAAATCGTAAAAAAATTACATTTTGCAAATTTTTTATTTAAAAAGGAAATTAGAATCTAAAGGTCGGGTCGCTTTTTTAACATAATAGCCGTTCAATGGCGTCAACCATTTAGAATGGCCTTATTTCTTACCTGAAACTAACTTACCCGGTCTTTCCTTAAAACTACCTGGCACTGGGATAAATTATTTTCTACATTATATTGTACCTCTTGTAAAATAATAAGCCCTAGTTTTATGACCGAATCAGCTTTTTTTAAAGAAAAGTGCGCAAATTTATGACTGCTTGAAAGTACCTAAAAAAATTTTTCAGGAAATGCTTTACTTTAGTTACAATTTTCTTATCTAATTGACATTTTTAAATGGAATTGTGCAAATTTTATGATCCCTTGAACAGTACCGAAAGGCCATTTCAGAAAATAGTTAATTAGGGTTCTAATCTCTTAGTAAATACCCACCGAGAATTCTAGAAAGTTCTCGAATGTCCTATTTCTATAAACATGAGATCAAAAATGGTTCGTGTTCCAAATACAAAGTATTAAAATTCAACATTCTGTTCGCATTTTTTTTTGTTGTCTACTTTTTTTAAACTATAGGATACTTGGTATACGGTATAAAAATAAAATTTTTCATCTTCACGTCTACTAAGAGTTTGCTACAATCTACAGGGTTTTATAACTTTTTGGATCATTGTTTAGTTAGTTTTACTCATTCGAACTCTTTTTTTATTGCCTCACTGATATTTCATTTTCGAAAATTTTCCATCTCTTATATTTTTTTTTGGGTTATCTGTAGCCGCTTTCAAGTTACGTAAATATTAATGCACCGTTCAATTTTAATTATTTTCACACTTTTGACGTTTGATACTCTATGTTTATAGGAACTTTTCCTCTTAAAATAAAACAAGGCAACACCCTATTAAATATCGGCATGTAATTAACATCCTGTATAATCCATATGTAAACACGATCTACCGATCTTCTAGCAAGCAATATCTATGCACGTATACATGTGGTAAATATAATATGTACACAAAAGGGTAACAATCCTTTTTATATATACTACATTGGCCTTTTTAATGAAAAAAAATCTATTTTTAGTTCAATTTGATGTCATCTGAGATTATTTTTAAGTTTAATTAACATTTAAGAACTTTGGTGTGGTAAACTTCTTTGTTGCCTATACGTAAATAGGCAATAAATAAAAACAAAATGAACTCTATTTTATTTTTTCCAAGTTTTGATTTGAAAAATCATAGTTAGTCTAAGACTCTCTAAATGGGAATATTTGCAGCAACCATTTTTGATCGAAAGTCAGTTCTGACATTTAATGGAAAAAGAGTCCAACTGCTAATTTCTAGATCATTAGAATTCGTGTATTATCTCGTGAGCTGTAAGTCACCATGTGCAACAGACGAAATCTCGTCCATACCACGTGTTACAACTAAAAAAAGGAAAATTCAAATTCTGTACAAACAAATAAACCTAACAGTAAGTCAAAAATGGCGGCTGCGAATATCTATCTATTTAGTGCTCTAGTTAGTCGAGGATTTTGAAATTTATTAATTGGCTCTAGTTTTTAATTTAAAACAACTTTTTCTACACAACTTTATCTCGTATTTGATACGCAAAAGGCAATTTACTCTAGAGAAAAATAGGTTTTTTGAAATTTTCCAACATCTACTTGATATTTCAAAACTGAAATTAGGTTTGAAAATAGTCTTTAATAATTTTCTCNTGGCATTATTTACGACATTCCTTTTTACGCAATATTTTGTGTCTCATGTGTTTAATAAATGTTGAAGTAGTATAGATAATGTGTGACGCAATATTCAGGACATGCTGGACAGACTATATCTATATAATAATAAAAAATAAAACCTTTCATCGTTCTCTTACGATTGGTCAAAAATAGGTAATATTTTCTCTGATACCATTGTTAAAACCTATGAAAGGACGGATATTTCAAGAATTTGGTACTCTACGAAAATCTTTATAGATCTTTCTAAGAGTGTTTTATATTTTATGTTTTTTCGTGTGACTTCAGTGACTTTTTTCAACTTTGATGAAGTGGTCCAAAACGGTGAATTTAATTTGATAAATGTCGATTTAGATCACCTCTTCGAACAATTTGATGACACAGTTTCCAATTTTACTTTGGATGAGGAAGAATGAGAATTGGAAGCTTTATTCGACAATTGTGACCGTTATTCGGCCATTGAACCGCAGCCCGGACCACACTATATCAAGTGCAAACTTTTCTCGAAGCTGTGGGGTATCAGTACGATAAAAATTCGTATTTTCCCTAACAGTTTCAGTCAGAAGATTCCATGGAAGCCAAACTTTAAGGATATTATGACTTTCATAATTTCCAAATGCAACTTCACGATGAACCAGAAGAATAGAGACCGGTTTCTTCGCTACAATTTGCAGAGATGCTCTCGACTTGTTGCAGGATGGTTTCCAAGGTCCGGAAATGGAAATAAAGATAACAAAGATTTACGAGCGATATTTATGAGGATGAATTTCCTGAAAGGTCCCAAACAGAAAACCAATCATTCTAGACTGGAGAATTTCTGGATCTACTCTGGAAATTCAAAGATAAAGAACGCGATTTTAGTAGGGGAAATCTTTGTAAGTTGGCCATCTTTGTATATTGGCCACCTTATAACATTTCGGCCTTTTAGTTATGATAGAACCATAATTCAGCAATCATCGACACATGGTAACGCAAAGTCAATTTAAACGTACTTATTGAGCGGATAGAGGTAATTATACAGAGTGTGTCGAACAAAGTTTGATAACAATTATTAGGAAAAGTGAAAAATCAAAATTCATACTTCTTGCTACGGTGATAAAGTGGTCAATTTCTATTAAAAACTTAATGCAAATATACTTGCTGGGCCACATTTTTATTCTATTTTCATAATCTAAATCGAATTTTATCCATATTGTGATTTGAACTGGTTTTTTCAATGTTCTTTTAAATGCTGTCGAAAATGTAGGTTGGCCACTTTTTTCTTTGTAAGTTGGCCACCCATTCTTTTTTTATTTTTTCGCATTACGATGTCATTCTTCTTATTTTCTGATAGTTTAAATTATCACTGAAATGAATTTTCGGTGTATTAAACTTGTAAAAACTATGATAATTTCTCGCTTATTCGAAGTTATTAAACTTCATCAGAATCGCAATTTAGACAATAATTTTTACATTCGAAACAGAATCCGTAGACCACTGCCAAGCAGCCACTTCGTTCTTATTCATTTAAGGATAGTTGAATTCAAATTTTTTTAACTTTTCAATATTATAAACCACCAAGAAACATAAAACATTAATAAATTTTCTAATTTCTATGTTCATACTTGCCTTTTTCGACATATTCAGCTGTTTTTTTGAGGGTGGCCAACTTACATTAAAAAAATTTGGAGGGTCTATTTGCAACGTCTTTAAAAATTGGCTGAAACATTTTTATTTTCGAAATTTTTAAAGTTTTTTTGATCAAGAATGTAGATTAATGCTCCAGCTTTCCAATGATATATTTACATGAATGTTTTTCTAATGTTTAAGACAAGTTATTAACCAAAATGTTTAGGGTTGGCCAACCTAAAAAGATCTACCCCTACGATGGGTGTCNGTTTCGAAAAACCTCTGAAGATGATAAGGAAAAAAATTAATTGTATTCTGCCTGATTACAAATCCATTAGTTACGCTCGCGAATCTCCTAGATGGAAAAATTAAGGTGATTGAATGAGACCTAGAAATTGGCGAATCTCCTTCTCACCATCCGGAAAATCGAAAAACAATAAACTTATTTTTAGCCTAAAGGAAAATAAACGAAAAACCGTTTTTCGGTGAAATTATTTGATTTACAGGCCATTGGTTGGATTACGAAAAAATAGATTTGTCCGTCGTTAGACCATTTTGTAAACAAAATTTCACCGGCATTTATATCTGTCAATTTTCCTTTCAATCGTCAAAAGAAAAATACATGTGAAACTAGAGACTATTAATATTTTCAGTTTTTTTTTCAGAAATTGGAATCATGCGTCATTTCTATTTAAAAGAAAAATAATAAGTCAATCCCCACTTAATTAATTTCCTTACGATACTCCCCAAAACACGTTCCAGGCGAAAGTCTCGAATGGAAATATTTTCAGGGGAAGGCACATTTTCAACAACACGAGGCCCGTTTACGTTCACTGACAAATATTAATGAGATCGGTAGACTTTTCCGCATTTTCTTCCTTTCGACAAAAAAAAAGCACCGACGTTTAACTACTCTTTTCAGCTCGCTTCGCTTGTCTCACGACTTGTTTCCCGAGGAAAACTGAGAGGCTCCCCGAAACTCGCGACCGAAAATTTTCATCGCGGAAAACTGCTTGCGATCATCGCACGCGCAATAATCATTTCTCCCTTGCTCTCTCCCGTTTTAGGCCGTTTGTGTGTATATGTTGTGCGTGTTTCGAGTATTGTTTTCGTTGTTTCCTTTTTGGCGGAAAATCTTAACGGGAAATTGCGGTTCATTACCATTGTAGAGAGGCAAGGGCTCGTAAAGTTCTGTTTACAACTCTCCATTTTTCACTATAGATATATTTTAATAAAATTAATTCATTTCCAGAGAACACAAATCGTTTATAGGAAATATAAAAATACTATTTTTGAGTAAAATATGTTTTCGAAATTTAAACCAAATTCTCAGAATTGTTGTTAAGCAACTAAAACAATTATGAATCGAAAGGCTGTACCTATGTTTAATAAATCATCAAATCATTGTATACTTTGATGCAAATGTTGTTTAGGAAAACAGGTCAGATCGGGAACTTTTGGCGTTGACCTCGTAATTCAAAATGAGGTCACAAGACTTATCATTTCGAATACGGGACTGGATTCCTAATTGAAATCGCTAAACGACATCTCGAAAAGAAACTTCCGACTTTCGTTATTCCAATAACGAAATTGGTCTCGATTTAACTCATTTACGGAGATTCCCCCAACTGTGAACTGGATCGATTCGAAAGTAACACGACACGAAGCCGTTTATTTAAATCCATATTTTACCAGAAAATTACACGGGTCTTTAAAACGAATCGAAAACTTCACCAAAAATGCTTTAATATTTTTGACTTGTTTGGTTTTCATTCATTTGGAAAAAAGGCCGTATTCAGTAGCGTACATAATAATTTTCGGAATGTAAACGATATTTCCAGAAACAATGCAAAGGGTGAGGGTGATGGAGCGTGTGGTGTCGTTCATTTGTGGTTCTGACAGGAATAAAATCGATTTAATACAAAACTTTACGTTTACTAAAGTATACTTATTTTTAGACATTTATTAAACTTGACACATATGTACCTACACAAAAGGTTAATAATATTTGTTTTCTGAACACTGAAAATAAAAAAATTTCCACGAAAATGTATTATCGTTTTCCACCTATTCTATATCGGAAAATTTATTTTTTTTTATTATAATTAATAGTCTCAAGTACCCTATAATGAAACTGAACACCGACAGGAAAAAAGCCACTTAACCGGAAAATCTCTTGGAACTGTCCCATAAAAGGATCGGCTGCAAGAGGATATTATCTGCATTTTCCCATAAAATATTCTACTTTTAACGGATATTTTACGAGTGGAATCGAGGCGATAAAAACGTTTGATGATGTTTGGATTTTTTAATTTGATATTTGTCCAGTGCTTAATGGTGACTAGAATTTTGTTTTGTATCACAGGTTTTTATGTCAACACACACCGTATTTATTCATTCAAATACAAAAATATACAGGGTAAAAAATCGAAAACTTTCAATTTTTATTTGTGCACAACTTCTGTCCTTTATCAGTGGACAAGGACCAATGATAAAACTATGAGGCAATTTAAAATACGTATACGTTAATCTTCAATCATTTTGATTAGAATCATTGCTACAAAAAAAGGGGGATGAGGAGGGAGGTAGGGGGGTGGACCACAGGGAGACGCTAATTAACTAAAAGGTCGTAATAAACGAAATAAACTTCAACTTTAATCACTTATCGACACCAAGTCCGGAAATAGGTTTAATAATGTCACATTTAATTATGAAAAATAGGTAGAAACCCCTTATATTTGTGGCTGCAAATGCAAAATTTTCAATTAGAAAAATTGAAAAATTCATTAAGATTTTAGTCCTCCTATGGATATTAGCGATGAGAGATTGATCATGAACTGATCAATTGATATCCAATTATACCTAAAATTACAAATGGAGATTCCCATTCTCTCTAATTCGTGTTCAAGTGCCCACTTTTGACACAAAGGCATCATTGAAAGGAAGATTTAAAGCAACCATTCCAGGGTCATATTGAAAACAACTGCTGCCAAATGAAGTTTCCAATTTTGTACTAATCGTTTGCTGGAGATGCTAGAAATCATTATAACCACGGCTTGAGCCATTCTCATTCTTACAAAACCAAGTTCAAGATTACGAAATGATAAGATCAATTTTTTGATCCAGAATAAATGGATGAACACTTTTTATTTTTTTATACAGGTCAGATAGCGGAACAACGTATGAGAAATCGTTGCCTTAGCCATTTTTCATTTTTATGATTACTATTGCTCGGGGTTCTAAGATAATATCTACCTAATTTTCTTGCTTGAGGTTTAGTATTCTGAATTACCCTCGTATTAAACATTCAAAGTTTTAATTAAAACCAACACTGAATACGGAATACAGTTCTTTTGTTTTACATATATTTAAGGGCTCTAAGAACAGATTCAATATTAATGAAAATTTCTCGCACGGGCATGATATTCTATAACCATTTTAGTTTAACAAATCCAGTCAATTTCCTGTACTAATATTGTTATACGAACAATCACGAATTCCTCTAAATAAGCATCCATTAAGCTCGAAATATTATATGACAATTTCCAGGAACGATCCCGGTTTGGCATTTTGTATAAACGTGTATGTGTGTGGAAATTCGAGCTGAAATCCCATTGTTTGGCAGATTGTTTTGTGGAATATAATCGAATAAACAGTGCGCCATCGTTAATAAGATTAATTAACATTAGAATGTCTCTATTTTGTAGGTTTCTCATTTTAATATTCATTTTTAATCGCTTACTTGTTGTATAACCGAATTCGTCTTCTTTTTCATTATCTGCAGCTACTTCATCTTTGCTTCGTTTTATGTTGGCAGCACTTGCTCTGTCAATCTAAAATTTACCAATAGTAATACAAATTTGATTAGAAAAATAAAAATTACTTGATGTCCTCCTGCAGATACAGTTCTTCCTTCCAATTCTGTCACGTTTTCTTCTTCTTCTTCTTCTTCCTCTTCATTTTCTTCCTCGTTATCTAAAGTTGATGGCTTCTGATGATCAATATCCGGACTGATTTCAATGATTTCTGAGTTCTTTCGGCTCGACTCTAAAAATCCAGTCAAAAAAAATCGATTCCTTCATAAAAAAAATCCGTTTTTACCATTTGTTTTTGTTTCGTTGCCATCGTTTTGCGTTAAATTATTTTCTGAGTTATATGGAGGCGGCGTGTTCGGTGGTGAAAAACGCGATTTTTCTTCTTCATTTTCATCCCGAAAATTATTGTCTTCCTCGGCATTTTCCTGGAAATGATTTGTTTTTAATACATAACTTAAATTCTATTCACGAAATTCATTAAAAAACCAATGTAAAACGCAATACGCATACAAAAGGTCCATCCATTTCAATGGTACGAACTCGGACCACCACTCTCATCGCTATTGGGCGTTCCGCAAGGTTAAAATGGCTGTATTTATTGGCTGAGGAACGGCCCCCACGGGTTTGGTGGGCAAACATGAAACGTTTAATATTACATGCTATGAGGTTTCAAAGAAGTTGTATTAAGCGTTGTAAAAAAAGTTTTTTTCAGAGGCATTAAAATCTCTTTTAATCGACTCGGAGAAAATAGAATGGCACAATCTACGTGAGCTTGAAATGCGATCCTTTCAAAAAACTGTAGACGATTTGCATATTGGGCGGGAATACTCCTAATTAAAATCGTATACAAAATCGAAATAAACTCTATACAAATGCATCCTTTAATCCAAGAGTGGTCCCGAAAACCGAACAAACATTAAAATCTCTGGACATGATTAAAATTGATTATACTCCTGAAAGCTTCCGCGTCTCTTCTCGATATCCACCGAATCGGTCCAGGCAAAAGTAAACGAGAATATCATATTGTTTTTAACATATATTTATTTTATTAATGGATTTTCATCGCATCGAAATATAGCATTCGACTATATGTATACAGGAAATCAAACAAAATATGCCAACATTTGGCACAATGGGGCCGTTTAGATAGATCATCCAGATGTAAGAATCGTCTATTTGGCCTTGAAATTGAATACAAGAATTGGATAATGAATTAATTCGAAGATCAAGCGAGTGTCTTTGAAAAAAAAAACTCAAGAGAACATTAAGCAAAAAGCCGTGTCAGCCATTGTTAAGAAGTAAGTTGAAGAAAATTAAAAGAAACAATAAATAATTTCAGGTAGGTATTACATTTTAATGGAAGTAGAAATTCCATTGTAAACTACAAAGTTTTATTGGGACCTAATTTTCATAAATATTTCTGTTACCTTGAAGTCAATGTGCACTCTTAAAGGTTCTTAATGGGTAAGGTCCACTTTCAATTGTCATTAATATCAATAAAGCTATTTTTATGGCACCCTTTTACCAAAATTTGCACAATCATCGATGCAATAAAACAAAATTCATGGTCATGAGGAAAATAAGAAAAATATCATTTCAATATTTTTAAAAATATATTTTCCAAAAAAACTTTTTTCATATTAACATCTCCGTATATTCGTAGAAATTACAAACAATGATCTTATGTGATCTGACAAAATACAAATTAATTACATAAAAAAATTAATATTTTGTACGTTTACCATATACAATAACGATGATCCTGAAGTTGTCTGGATATTACCATTACTAGATATCCAGAGATATTTGTTTCCACGAAATTTAAATTATTAAAATTTTTTTCCTATAATAATCCTCCTGACAGGTCCGATTTGATGTCATGTAAGTACTTTAACCAGTCAAATAATGTTTATAATAATATAATTTAATAAAATTTCAAAATCAATACATAAATATTATACATATTTTTGATCAGACAATCTACTTTTGAAATATTGAACACTAATTATGACTCACCCTGTATATTATAATTGTATACAATAATATGTATAGTCTGTCCAGCATGTCCTGAGTATTCGTCATTTTGCGTCATCAATGAGGTTGGTTGTAGATTAATACATATTGCCTGTCATATTGACGATCTGGTGGCAATGTGGCATTATTTACGACATTCCTTTTTACGCAATATTTTGTGTCTCATGTGTTTAATAAATGTTGAAGTAATATAGATAATGTGTGACGCAATATTCAGGACATGCTGGACAGACTATAC
>JABRWK010000005.1:1244730-1456921 GCA_013372445.1 Hypothenemus hampei
AGTTAAATATTAAAAAAAATAAACAAAAACCAAGTGAAGAAACTTGAATATCCAAATTGAGCGCGGTAAGATATGTGACCTATTTTTAAATATATAAATTAACAACAAATATCTATTGAAAATTAGATGTTAGCCGGTGAGAAAATCTAACCTAACTAGTAATATTATCACAAAAATCTCTTAAATCTACACATCTTTCAATAATATGTTCTGCAATATTATTGAATAGTTTCACCATCGCCTCCATAGATCTCAAACCATATAAAATGATTGATGATGATTGTATAACAACAGAAACCTTTCAATCGAGACCAATACCATTCAATGTAACTTGTGTTCAATATCATACGTCTAACACAACACTTTCGTTTTGGAAAAACACTTTTATCAATTTAGGTAACACTTTTAACACCTCCAAAATGGAATAACTTTGGCACTCATCGGAACTTCAAGGATACAACCATCTTGAAAAACTCCTTGCTTTTAATAACTTCTCAATAACTGAGTTTAGTTTCATGCAGCTCCAAACATGCACCAAGTATTTATCACATTTTTTTTTCTTGATATGTAAAAAATTGCATTTATTCAAAACAAGTCTTTTAGAACACGATATCGACTTTTCGAAAAACGACAGGTTCACGTTTATTGATTGCACAACAACGTGGGCATCTTATTACATTTTACGTTATGTAAAAATCCAACTTGTCGCGTACGACATGCATACATGATATGTATGTATGTATGTACATAGAACATTGGCGTCGTCACAGAAACACTACAAATAAATTTTCGATGGTTTGAGTCGCTTAGATTATTAGATATAAATAATAGAAACGACAAATTAAGCAAAAGCGATTGCAGAGAATACGACAACTACCATTAGAAGACAAAGAACAAATGACCCCAAAATCCGAAATCGAATATCTACATCAAAGTGTACTCGATCAGGCGCAGATAACAACAGTTTAAATGCTACGCATAAAAAAGGGAACAATAGCAAAAAAGAAATCTTGTCCATATACAGGATCTTCATATGACATTTTTCATGAATATCGAGTTCGTTTTGTGTATTCATCGTATTTTAAAGGATTTTAAATGTATACAGTGCCTTCATAAATGATGGGATAAAACAAGCTTAAGAATGGGTACGAATCATGGCCATATTAAAGAGTCGATTATAAAAAGGAGTTTTCATGTGGGTGTTTGGCGCTCGAACATAATTTATCTTGTCCTTCACGAACGTATTACATCAGATTTTGTAAGTGACAAATAAAAATGTGGCCTGGCGTGTTTAGAAATTTCCATCGCGAACTTTCCACGCTAAAAAGAACACGTATTACCGAAAAAAACGCCCTGCCATCTACTTTCGCGAGAAAAATGTGATGAAAAAAAGTTCATAATAGCTTTTTTTAGTGACTTTTTATCAAGTCGATTTTCGATTACATGTACTTACGAAAATTTGACAAATCTACCTATCTACACCCACATCATACGTCCTACATAATTTTTTTAAGTAGTTGTCACTTAACTAATTTTTCCAAAAACATTACAAAGGAGTCCCTGCTTAATTAAGTCAGTTATTTGAAAATAATTTATTCCGAAAGGGACACGTGCACTTCTCAGAAAGAGAAAAATCAGAAGTTATTAATAAAAGTAAATATGGTAATATATGAAATCTTCTTTGCACGCGCGTTTCTCCAGTCTTGAATTCCCCACCCGCAAAACGTGCATTCGATCCAATTTTATTAAAATAGATTCAATGGATTCATTTTTCCTTTTTTTTTAATAATGATGATGGGGAAGAAAAAAGGGGAAAAGAACGAATATCCTCGTGCACACTAAATATGATGCATGACATCCAACTTACCCAGGGGATTAACGACTGAACTAGGAACACGACAGGATTGGGGGCACCCCTGATAGCTTCCACAGCCTTGTCGTGGGTCGCCTCCCGCAAATCGATTCCACTCACTTCTAATATCCTGTCACCGGTCTGGAAAAAATAAACGGTTTTCTTTATATGGACGATGGAAACGGGACGATTCGTTAGTGGGCATAAATAAGCGACATACCGAGGATGGCATTAGAACTGGAAAATATTTCCGTTTACCAAGGTCTAATTTATGAATTTCATTTTTTAATCTTTATCGAATGGAGTCTTTATAAAATGGGAAATCTTAAAAATGTCACTTTTATTTTAAAGAATTTACCTTAAACTGTTCAGTTTTTGCTGCCGCAGTGCCCGGAGTGACATTCTTAACGAAGATTCCTGTTAGGGCTTCGGTCTGTTGTTCAGAAGGTTGGACATCTACCTTTAAAAATAAGATTTTCTTACAGAGTAAAAAACGTCTAGATTATTTTTCAAATAAATTCCGGAAAACAATAATATTCCGATAACGATCATTAAATGAAAAGAAGAAAAGTTATGAGAGCGCAGTTTATATTAAAACAAAAGAACGCCCTATTTTGGGAAAATTTCCAAATGAATTTGAGCTACTGGCTAAAACGTGTAATTTAATAGACGATGTTGTATTTAAAAAATTGATGTCTTTACCTTTCCGCCTACAATACTGATACCGAGACCTCTATCAGGTTCTCTGTATACTTTCACAATGTGTGTGGACCCCCAACGGTTGTGCAACACGTTACCCTGGTTGTCTTTCATAGTGATAAAATCCTGCTCGAGATTGTGACGAATTATCGTCATATCACTATAACAGAAAATAACATAATTTTAATGACTATTTAAATGGGAAACATTAATTTTTATTTTTGGACATTTACAATGGAAAATGGACGAAATGAGTGGAAATTCAGAAGAAAAATGAGAATTTTTCCCAAACAATTTATCACCCACAGTTCAAATTTATAAGCCATAGTTGATGAGTCGGACCATCACTTAAAACAAAATCCAAATTACCATGAAAGCAACAGATAATAAATTTCTTTGTAGGTACATATATGTATACTCACAATAAAAAATTTTTAATCCCATTTATTTAAACTAAAATTGTTTCAATTTTCCGAACAAAAATTGCCACTTAATTTTGTCATTTCGATGGGAAATGCAGTTACCGTAAATTGTTACGGTTAAAAACACGCGCAAAGACCACAAGAGGAATACGAAACGCGGCACCCGACATGGTTGGCGTTACACTGGAATAGTGGCGGCCCTAAAATCTCTAATCTCATTAAACCGACAACGAGATTACCCACTAAGTAATTCCTTTTGTCTTCTCTCCAAACGAAGGTTACAACTTTGCCCATATTTCCTCGAGCAAACGAGTTGTCTTTTAATCACTCCAAAAAGAGTCATTAATTTGTTTTTGGAACCACTTTAGTCGTCATAATCTATTGGACAAACAAGAACGTTCATTATCTGAAGTGACTGCCACTTTTTAATGCAATAAACATTTAGTTTTTGAACGAAAATGACAAATTTCGTTGTATTAATCGGAGCATTCTTCATAATTTCAACGGTACTATTAGTGTCTGCGAATGATGGTGGTACTTTTGTTAAGACGACTGGTACTCAAACAACGATCGGTAACGACTTATTCAACATCACTTTCAATAGCAACGGAACCGCTGATAATCTTTTTAAAAATGGCGTTAATTTGCTGGATAATATAACACCAAGTTTACAAAAATGGTACCTAGACTGGAACGGTGAAAAAGTATATTTCCAACCTTCCGATATGGATATTCTAAACAACTCTTCAGAAAAAGCTCATATTAGGTTTGTGCAACAGGCAGACGAAGCCAAAGGGCTAGTTTACATAGAATTTCATCAAGGTACGTTCTAAATAATGCTTTACTATGATTCTGTCATCATTAAGTTAATAAATTCTCAGTGGTGTTGCCTAATATAAGTGGCCTCTATCAATATGTTAAAATCTCGAATCCTACAAACATAACCGTTGAAATGGCGGAATTTCGTACCGTTTATCGTTTTGATCATCAATTGATGCCAAAAATCACAAATATTATACGCAGTGGTGAAACTCCTGACTTGACAGATCGACCTACGATCCAGGATACCACTTGGCAATTGGCGGACGGCTCTTATTGGTCGAAATACGATTTTTGTGGATACATTCGAGAAACTCCTTGGTTTGGAGTTTATGGAGGTTATCCGATAATCGTATAATTATATAAAAGTATTAATTGGTCAATTTTCAGGAGGATTTGGTAGTTGGTTGATTTCCGCCAGTAGAGAATATCACTCTTCAGGTCCTTTGAAGCAAGAACTATTGGTGCATCAGGATTCTCTAATGTTAAACTATTTTCATAGCAGTCATTTCGGAACTGCAAATCTGCTAATACCACCTGGGTGGTCTAAACTTTATGGCCCATATCTTGTTTATATAAATTCAGGAGACGAAAATCAGGTCCGTGAAGATTCAGCCATTCAAGCTAGTGTTGAGGAATCGCAATGGCCTTACAGGTAACTGCGTTGAAGGCTTAAAGACTTTTTTTCACAGTTCATCTTAATAGTTGGATGAACGAAGAAGAATATCCGTTAGAGCGAGGAAGCATAACAGGAAAAATCAGTGGACAAACCAAGGCAATGGTTGTGGTATATGATGGAAAAGATGAAGACCCTCATTTTCAAAGTTTGGGATACTTGTATTATTCGGAAACTTTTGAAAATGGCAGTTTCTTGATTGAGAACATTCGTCCAGGATATTTTCAAATTATTGCCTATCCTCTGGCAGGGCAGGGAAGCGAGAATATAGTTCGAAAAAATATTAACATTACAGCAAATAGTGATTACAATTGAGATTAATCCAAAATACGTTTAGATTGAAAGAGAATTTTTCCAGAACTTATTGACATTGGCATTTTAAGCCTACCAGAACCAACTGGCATCCTTTGGTCAATTGGAGAAACTAATCGAAGAGCAGATGGGTTTAGGTACAGTGATGAACTTCGTGGATTTTACTGGCATACTCTGCCACCTAGAAATCATACTTTCATCATTGGCAAGAGCAATCCAGAAAAAGACTGGTACTATTCTCAAAGCGAAGGTAATATATTAGAGATCTAGTAAATTAGTATCCTCCTTTAAAACATAATGACAAAATTCAGGAACTTGGAAAATTATCTACGAAGATCATCCAAATAATAAATCGAGACAAATCCGATTGGGTTTAGCTGCTGCCACTGGATCGTTGATATTCAACATTACAGATGTTCATATGGAAATAGAAGTCAATGGAGTCATTTTAGAAAAACTTAAGTATGAGAATGATAAGGCTTTATATAGAAATGCATTACAAAGTGGTGATTTCCATGCTGAAAAAATTCACGGTATCATCTGATTTGGTCGTTGATGGTAGCAATGAGATAACTTTGAACGTATTGAGTGGTGGCGTCATGTATGATGCCATCAGTTTAGCTGAAGGAGATGAATAAATTTCTTTAAATTCTTAAATTGTTTTCATTAATTTTTCCTTTATTGTTTAATCTTTCGATAATTAATGAATAAATTTAAGATTTTTAAAATGACATATATACTTTCCATGAGGAAATGATTTTTCAACAATTGCTTAATTTCATTATTGACGTAAATTACAGGAACATCTTCTCACTCACAATTTTTATGCCAACACAAATCAACTTTTATCTGGTATTGGTTACGTTTCTAACTGAAGCCATCTGTACTCTTAATGATTTCGTAAAACTAGTCTATTCTAACATAGTGATTAGTAATGGCCTATTTCACGTAACATTCAATCTGACTTGGGTTAATGTTCAAATTGTATAAAAATAACGTATAAAATAAATAGAATGAATGTAATTCATTAAGTTGATGTTTAAAATCATTGATACAGGGACTTTGCCGAAAGAAAAAACTTTATAACTTATCTAAAGTCAAAATTATTGACAACAACGTGCCTAGTAAATGAATTGGAGACCAAATCAATACCACTATAGTAACGAAACTTGTAATTTCTATTGGCATTTGTTACCCCCCACCCAATTAATCTAACGTTCGAAATTGGCAAAAGCAATGTAAGCAAATATTGGTCTTACGTCCAAACTAAAATTCTTAGAACTTAGATTATCATTGATTCCAATCAATCTGATGGCAAAAATCCAATCCAATAGATGTGGAATTTAATGGTGAAAAACTGAACCTATTTCGCACATTCAATGGATAATACCACACCAAATTTACGTGAAATTGCCATCTATTGTCTATTCGTCATTCCTTTGCAGCAATAATTCTTCAGAATCTTATAAATACATATGTATAGAGTATTTTGGTTGTTGAGTACATAAAGTTGTTATTTAACAAGGCTTAAATTAGAAAAAAAACTAATAAGTTAAGTCAAGACTGTCAATAAATAAACTTCACACTTTGTGGTTTTTTTTAAATAGAGAAATTTTTAATGTGTTGAGAGTTAGAGTTTTTCTTTATAAAACGTTGCTTTTTTCCTTTTGTAATTCTGTTTAACGACAAGAAATATTTCTGTGTTGTTTATCTTTCTTATTTTTCATTAAATAAATCAGAATCAGTTTTTCGTTTGAAACTGGACTTGATTATTTACAATAACTTTAAAATCAGTAAAAAATACCATAGCGACAAAAAAATTTGTTTATCATTTGGGACATATTTTCGATATTTATGCTTCCTTGACAAGGTCAACTCGTGGTATTAATTTAGAAATCTAAGTTTTTTAAGTTAATTATGCCTTATGTGGGATTATCGGATGTACAAAGGAAAAAAATGATTGATCTTGTTAAACAAGAAATGTTACAGAGAGCCAAGTAGTGCGAATAGTAGATGTGACACGAGAATGTTGTTTCAAAAATCTACACAATCAACGTGTCCAGCGAAAACTGTTGTAACTAGGACTGTCAATCATACTTCAATAACAACGTATCCTATTTTATATACATTTGATTGAAAACAAAACATGCCAAAATACTCTATTTTGAGTGTTTATTGTGATACATGAAGCGAAACATTTTCATACGTAATTTTGAAACAATTTATCGATGTCTAAGATAAAACAGAAGAACGGAATACACACGATTAACAATTATTATTTCGAGGGGTTATTCACTTTGAAACTTATTTCATAAATAATATTCCAAAATATTGGAAATAACTTGGAAATGTTTGGAAATACTTTGGAAACGTTTGAAAATAAGTGAAAATACTTTTTCCATTTCCAAAGTGATTAACCTCTTGGATTATTTATTTATTTAAATCTAGATTTAGACTGTGACACTAGCTGTTAAACTTTCAAAGATAATCAAAAATTGTTGAAGAAGCAGAAATAAATATGTATTTAAGGCAATAAAAACTTAAATATATATAAATAATACTCTTTTTTTTTCGAATACTTCTCTCTTTCCTCTTTCAAAAGACAAATTACTTTCCTCAAGAAAAGTTGGCGACCCTAGTCATAACTCAAAAATGATAGTTTTGAAAAACACTTCAATGGATATTTGAATAGTATAGATTTATATTTTGCTATACATATAACTTTGTTCGTGCAAATTAGTTGTTTTTAGTTGACAAATAGCTACGATATTTTTTTAGAATAATTTTACGGTTACAACCAATTTTTGCATTATTAAAATACGAAACACGATTTTTTTGAGTTATAATAGTTTTCGTTGGACACGTCCAAATGTATGTGGAATTGGGTACATTGAAAAATAAACATTGGGTACGCGGTAAAACGACAAGCCAGATTCATTAGGTCTGTTTCAACTGGCGTCAGGAACCTTTCGCGAACGGTAAAAAATAATCGACCAATTTAATAGCGACTGCCATTCACAAGTAATTAATTAAATATTGAATTGGCCGATCACTTTTTACCGTTCGTGTTCGCGGTTTCAGACACCAGTTGGAACAGATCTATTGTTGTCAGATCTATTCCAATATTCAAAAAAGGTAGTGGAATGTTCTGAGAAGATATTATGGTGGAAGACGAAACATCGCTCATTCTATTTCCGCAAAGTTTAATTGAGCAGTGGTATGTTGACATTATTTTAACACTTGTAATTAGGCTATGGAGAAGTGCAATTGGAGTTAATTTTATCTCCATTCTTGATAATTCATTTCCTCATAGTAGTAAAATAACCCGGCTCTTTTTAGAAGTAGACTCTGTAAATGTTTTAGAGGGCCCAGATTGTTCACCGGATTTGAGTCCTCTTGAATATGTTTAGGACAAACTAAAACGACAGATCTGAGTCCATCATGATAATATAGTAACTAGGCAACAGTTCATCCGAGACGCAGAAGTACAATAGGAAAATATAATATAAAGAAGTTTAGAGTGAATTATTAATATGCCAAAAAGAATGAATTTGAAGTCTGTATTAGAACTAGAGACAACAACATTTACTATTAAACATTGATTGTTATAATTTTTTGTTTAAAAGGTTTTTTCCGGAATTGTTACATTTTTGTCTACCTTTTTTTCGAGTTGCGATTTCTTTGTGAATAACTTCGCTTTGAAGCTTACAATAAAGTGCTTTTTACTGTTTGCTATGTTTTTTTTTTAAGTGTACAAAACGTATTCAGTAATAATGGGTGATTCCATATAAGTTTTGTTGTGTGTATATATATGTACAGAGCTGGTTCGCAAAGTGGAAAAACTTAAAATTGCCGCTGGAAAAATCCTTAACGACACTAATGTTACATCGTTTCCGCTTCTAAAGGCACCATTTATATGTATTCGAAATTGTCAATTTGGCATATGATATTTAAAAGTAAACTAACAGAAAACGATCGTTTATTTACTCGTATATTCTTACCTGAATACTTTAACTACAACATCTAATGGACTAAGAACGTTAGTTATGAGAATTTATAGGAAAATTCCATAAAGTAATTGAGATCTAGATTTTTTAATGAGTAGATTTGAAGTGGCTTCATAGAAATTACTGTTTTTAATGTTGATAAAAGTATCTTAAGGGTCGCACCAGAATTTTATCTGTTCCTATAAATATTTACAAGTTTCCATGTAATATTGGCAGTTTTAATATTCATCAAGTATGAATTTTTATCTAGCATTTGCCGTAATTTTATGTACACCATTTTTGACAACAGCAGTGGACGATAATGGGACATTTGCAGATTTGGTCGGCTCAGATGTCGTGCTTGGTAACAGTTTATTCAATATAACTTTCTACGCAAATGCTACAGCAAAATCTTTGTACAAAAATGGTATTAATCTGATTGATAATATTCCAAAGACGTTGCAAACATGGTATTTGGATTGGGACGGAGAAAAAAGTATTTTAATCCAGTCAACATTCATATACTCAATAATACATCTGACATGGCACGAGTGGTGTTTATTCAAGAGTCTTCTGAAGGTCTCATGTATATTGAATTTTATTTAGGTACGATATTACATCTAAAAATTATGATTCTAAACTTAGGAATTGTAGTGGTCCTGAAAAACGTGAGTGGCCTTTATCAATATGTTAAAATTTCGAATCCTACCAATGCTACTATTGGAATGGGTGAGTTTAGAACTGTTCATCGATTCGACCATAATCTGATGCCAAAAATAAGTAACATGGTACGCAGTGGAGAAACTCCTGATTTGACAGACCGACCTACGATCCAGGATACCACTTGGCAATTGGCGGACGGTTCCTATTGGTCAAAATACGATTTTTGTGGATATATCCGAGAAACTCCATGGATGGGAGTCTACGGAGGTAAATTAATAATTATAAAAGACAAAGATAAAACAAGACTTAAAGTGAAAGGATTTAGGTGGATTTGGGGCATGGATAGTATCTGCTAGCAGAGAATACCATTCCGGTGGACCATTAAAACAAGAATTATTGGTTCATCAAGATTCCTTAATGTTAAACTACTTTCATAGTGGTCATTTTGGAACGCCAGGCCTGGAAACTCCTCCAGGATGGTCTAAATTTTACGGTCCATACTTGATTTATATTAATATTGGTTCTGAAGAGGAGGTTTTACAAGATGTGGCCAACCAGGCGATTATTGAACAAGCTCAATGGCCTTACATGTATGTACATATTTTCTAAAATCTATAGTTTATAAACAGTAAAGTTAACGTTTCAGCTGGATTGATGACAAAGAATATCCATTGAAACGTGGAAGTGTTTCTGGAAAAGTAACAGGACAACTCAAGGCAATGGTGGTAGTATATGACTCCACCCAAGAGGAATTCGACCTGCAAACTTTAGGTTATTTGTATAATACTGAAACCGATAGTAATGGGGGATTTGTATTAAACAATATTCGACCAGGAAATTATCAAATAGTTGCTTATCCATTAGCTGGACATGGAATTGAAAACATTGCTAGAAAAAATATTACTGTAACTGAAGAAGGTAAAGATCGTATCCAACTAATACTATGGAATTTACTTTAAATTTTTTTTAGCACTTGATGTTGGACTATTGGATCTTCCAGAACCAAATGGAATATTATGGTCAATAGGAGAAACCAATAGAAGATCAGATGTGTACCATTACAGCGACGAATTACGAAACTTTTACTGGCACTTGCTGCCACCAGCTAATCTCACATTTGAAATTGGAAAAAGTGATATTGGTAAACATTGGTATTATGCCCAAACAAGAACTCCAGGAGTCTGGAATATTGCTTATACAGATCAGCCTGATGGGAAAGATAGAATTCTACGAGTAGCTTTTGCTGCAGCCAGTAGTTCCGCTTCAATAGATATTGAGTTGAATGGTGACAAATTGGGACATTTTGCTTATGAAAACGATATGACTCTTTATAGAGACGCTTTGCAAAGTGGACGATTTCATCCGGAAAAACTTACAGTTGCAGCGAAACAAATCGTTAACGGTACTAATGTTATATCATTTAGGCTTCTAAGAGGAATGGTTATGTATGATACTGTCAATTTGGCACGAGAAACCTAATAAACATAAAAGTTCAATCTCATTCGTACACAAAGATATATAAAAAAATATATTTATTTTCAATTAAAACTTTTCGCTCCAATTTACAAAAACATGATAAGCGAAAGCTGAATCCTTACTAAGTCGGTTAGGCAAACTAATCCTATTAGTGTGTTTCTATTTAGGACGAAATAATGGGATCACTTGAAAAAAACCAGTCAGAGTAGCAAAGTGTATGGTCAGTAAAACCCAATTACGCCACGACCCAGACTGGCTAACATCCCATTTATTGTGACCTGTTTCAATATGGTTTTTGTTCAGGAAAATATATGTATATTAAAAATAGCACATAAGTTGTGATTAGAACCAGAACGAAAAAAATTAAAAATCTTACCTGTCATTATTTGAATAACCAGCTGCAAAGGCCGATTTCCTGCGATAGCAATCAGGTCCTGGGTCATAGGTTAAAGTAACAAAAGATCGGTCCATAATGTCTGGAGCCGAGCGACTTTTGTACGGTAAAAAATTTCATTAAAAATCTGAGAGTCCCTCATTTCCCCGTAAATTTTTTCATAAACGGTCACCTCTCTATAAGAGTCAAGGCAATTTTCATAATCATTATAATACTCCCGAAGTTTAAACGTTAACTTTTTTGGCATATCTGGATTATCCAACACGTTCGGTTCGCTAACACTCTTGCACACATTGGGTGATAAGTATTCAACCAAAAAAAATTCGTCTCCCTCACATAGTTGGTTGTCATACGACTTTAGATCATCCAATTTTGTTTGCAAACAAATTTGTTGAGAATTTGCGAATGGATCTGTGGGTAGGCACGGTTCCGAAAAGCTTGGCACCGAATTTTTGGCACTAGTTCTGCAACAAGTCAAATCGACTTTGGAATTAGTAGGAGTGGTTTCGTCTAAAAAATCGATTTTTTCCACTTTAGTTGTATTGTCTTCGGATAAGGACTCTTCCAGGCAAGTATCGTAATCGTCTCTTCCTGAAGATATCTTTTCGCTTTGTGTTACACTATTCACCTTGCACTGATTTGTTAAAATTAGTTGTATTTTGGTGTCACAACCATCGGTTTTGCCATCCAGACAATTGTCATTTGTACTTTGAAAACTAATATCGATATCACTATCACCGGTACTATCCCTTTTAAGTTCTTTAATATTTAGATACCCGTTGTCGAAAAAATCCGTTTTAATCACATGATTTTGGAAACGAAAATTCTTCTGACCGAAATCTTCCACTTGCGAAATCGACGGTGAATTATTAAAGGATCGATCATCTTCAAGGAAGATTGGCACAGCAATCAAGTCATCTTGGAATTCTTCAATGCATTCTTGAAATTCTTCTAAGCAAGTTTGATCTTCTTCCGTTTCCTGAAATAACAATTTTTAATTTAAGATATCGAAAAATGTGCGATGAAAATGGGAATAGTATCAATGAAAAATAAAAACAAACAATCAACATCAAGTAATAATATATTCAAAGAATAGAAATTACAATGTCCTGTAAGCTAGATTATATTTACGAAAACTCCCTGACTGAGTACAGTATAAATTGTCAGTTCTACACCCTATTACATTCCAAAAATTAAATGCTTAGTTGTGCATACATCGAAGAACTTTTGATATGTTTTGAGACAACACCAAGCTTCATAACATGATATAAAAATATTTGTCAGTTTGCCTGATCAACCCTGTAACGCGTCCTGGTTAAGTCTAAAACAGAAATGCTTTCAATAGGCTTTCGTCACAGTAAAAAATCAGTAAGTGAAACTTGATTGAAACTATGTCATGCAAATAATTGAACATCAAACTTACCAGAATCAAGTATCCCATTTCGTCCGACCATTGGCGTAAAATTTTTTGCAGAAACTAAAAAAATAAGTTTCCGTCAGATGTCGTTAACTGGCACTGTAACACAAATTTTTAAACGGAAAAAATTGCAGCAATAAATTTCAATTTTTACCACCATTTATTAAAATCTGAAACATTCTTACGAAGCGTAGGCAACCAATAAAACTTATCCAATTAAAAAGTCTTACATATACACATGTTATTCAAAGGAATTATTTAGTCGTTTGCAATAAAATACAAATGTAATTTAACTTTTTTAACGCAATTATGTGAACTTTTCTATTTTTTTTTCTATTGAATTTTTGCAGTATTGTGGTGCCATCTACGGTCAAAACACACAACCTTTTTAGCGCCATTATTGAACGAATCAACCAACAAGTCTACTTTGAAATATCGATTATTCCTAGTAGGAATTAAAAAACCTGTATATATCAAGGAAATAACCCACCTGACTGGTATGCGAAACGGCATCGCCACTATTCAGAGGCTTAGCAACGGCAATCCTAACTAAACCCTTGGGGGCGCCTTTGAGCACCTGGACGGCGGTATCTAGATTGGCGCGAGCAACATTTATATCATTTACGGCCAGCAGTCGATCGCCAGGAATCAGCCTTCCGTCCGTCTGCGCCACACCACCAGGCACTAAGGAACGGATTACTATCACAGTTTCTTGAGGATTTAATGGATCCTACGACAGTAACGAATTGAGAAAATTCACAGTTGAATTAAAACCAACGTCTACTACCTGATAATCTAAAATTGAAAAACCTAGCCCGTGATCGCCCTTGTTCAGTTCCACGACTGTGACTTCGTCACACCACATTGGCAGTCCGGCTATTAACTCCAACGATCTGGATTTGCTGAGTGTTAAAGCGCCGCCGTTACTTCCACCACTTGAAGCCAATGAGGATTCAGACTTGGCCTTAACCAAATGACATGGTTCCGTGGTTTGGATTATGTTTTGCAAACTACCGGCTAAAATTTTCTTTTCAAAAACAAAATGTCCTGTTGAAATATATTTACAAATATTTCTAAATCATATTTACCCTGGCTTTAAAGGCATCGGGATGTTGAGAGGTATCGATAATCCTAATAGGAACCGCGTACCGGGCACATACTATGCAAACGGAAGCGGGTAGATGTTTCAATATTGACACCACTTCCAAATGGTTCATTCCAAATAATTGGATACCATTTACCTGAAAAACACACATTCTGTTTTATATTTTTAAACAGAAAACAAAATAGATGTTGAACTAAAATCCGAAATATTGGGTGAATGTTATTATTGTTTCAAATCAAATTTTTTACATAGGATATTCTGAATTTGATTTTCCAGTTAATTTCTTAATTTTTCTAACGAAAACTTCGAACTTGATTAAACTCACTTCTAATAGCTCATCTCCAGATCTCAAGACTCCATTTATTCCGACAGGACCATCGGGTAAGATATTTCTAATGTAATGGTGCGGTCTGACCTCTATGCCGTCCTCCACATCGACGGTGCCCTCCAAACTGATACCCAAACCACTATTTTCCGTCTTGTGCATTTGCGCTATCTGAAAAATAAACCAATTTTATTCGAATGAGTCTGATGCCAGATGGGGGCCCACGTAAATCCTTTTACGACGACTCTAGTAAAATTACTGTCCGGGCCACAACTTTTTAATTAAACAACTTCTGGATTTGGACCGTATCCAATAACACGAATGACGAGTTTACGATCGAACAATATGTACGATTATATTACGCGTAAAATTAACGAGTTTATTTGAAATCTTACGATTATTTGGATGCTGTTCTCAACTCTGCCTATCCACTTTTCATAGATCGAATCGTGATTGGCCATGTTGAATTGTACGGATTTTCTACCATCGATGACAATTTCCTTTTCTTCGTCTACTAAACTATTGGCCTCGTATAATACACCTGAATCGAAATCGATGCTTGTTCGTGACTCACCATCAGCCTCGATGACCAGATTATTCATTTGCTTTAAAACTGCAATTTTAAAACATCCTTTTGATTTACCTTTTGAATTTATCCTTACCACTAAACTAAGAGGGATCTTTGGTAAAGAAGTGATCGTTGGAGACGACGGTGAAGGAGGACGTAACTCGTTAGCTTTAATGGCTTGTTGCAATTGTTCAAACTTAGGTCCTCGCAAGTACCTTTCAAATTTGATTTTCACTAATTGGCCGGTATGTTTCAAAAACTCCACTGCTTGATGGTTGGTGTAACCAATCACGGACGTATCATTTACCTAAAATGAAGGACTCTTGTGAATGCACTCTAGACTGAGTGATCTGTTAAAAAAGAGAAATATTCCCTTTTCGGTTCTGTATCCTGGCATTTGGCCAGACGACTTTCCAAAATATAAAGTGAGTGGCCATTGATATGATGAAACCTTTTTCAATTCGATGATTAATGTTCGTCGTATAAAATCAACATTTGTGTAAATTTATTTCTAGATAAAGGGGACATTTGCTTGCTTACGTACCTCTATTATTCGGTCGTTGATTTTGATATTTCTCGTTGCGTCAGCAGCACTGCCTTTACTAATGCTTTTTACGAAAATACCCGAAATTTCCTCTGGAAATATTAACTCAGTTGTAAATATTATATTGATTAATCATTGATAACATACCTTTTTCACAAACATAGCCTGCCACAGTAATTCCCAAGCCCAAATCGTCCTTTTTCAGCTCAATGGTGAAAGTTTCCGTTTCCGGAGACTCCAAATTTGTAGTGGAAGGTGTACCGACCAATGATGACCTAGGTACCAGACAGGTTTTGGGAATTTTTCCGATTGGCAGAGGGTTCCTGACCACGTCCACCATATCTGATATTGACTAAAGTTCAAAAATTTTCAGGTAAAATTATTCCAGTTAACGATTAAAACAATTTGCTATTTTTTCGGTAGATGCACTCAATTAAAGACATTTTTAAAGATTTCAGTTTCCAGAAACTCCTTTTTTGTATTTTTTCAAATGTTTTGAGGATTTCTTGAACCATTTGAAAAATATGTTCTTTTCAATTGAAAAGAACTAAAATGTGGAAAAAGTTGACATTCATGACATCCTTGATTTAAAGAATCAAGGACGTCGTAGGGAATAGATTTGTCCACTTTTGGAGACCGAGTGAAATTTGACTACGGGTCCATTAGCATATCCAGGGGAGTTGATATTAAATTGTTTCGGAATCGGATGAAATTCTCTCGCCCTCTTTGTTCCTCGATTCCACTTTCGACGGTATCGTAACTGGTTCTTTGTCGATCAATACAGTTTTTGTCTCGCTCTCTCTTTTTGATTGCCGCCTCGTGCCAGAATAACTATTCGTCGATTCGTAAACAAATAATAGATTAACTGTTTCGAACACGTCCATTAACTTTAAACAGATGGGAAAGCGTTGGACAATCAATGGATCAATGCAAATCAGACAGTCGCGAAATACGAAAATCAGCTTAGATTAGAATTGGAGAATCATATCTGGAATTGTCAGTCAGGTACAGTCTCCAATACGGATTAAGTAAAGAACTAATCTGGAAAGTCTCGATCCAACAAATGGTTTTAATGAAATTTTGTTTTCTTCTCCTTTTTTCCTCACTCTTTCTCTCTTTTAACAAATGATTTATACAGGGTTTGATTTTTGAAAGATTTAAACACAAATTGCTTGTCTAAATCGATTTTCAACATTTCTATAATTATCATAATTGAGTTAGGTATCCTATCGTTCCTAATTGATTCTGAGTTAGAATTTGTTAGAAAAATTCCAAAACACGACTTTGCAACAAACTATGTTCCTAATTAAGGAACTTTTACAATAATGGTTATTAGAATACTCACGTTTTGCGCTCCTCCGAAAACGAGCGGAACATAGGGAATGGGCGGCAATGGACCGCACGTTCCAACAGAGCCATTCTCCAACAAATGCTTTTCCAGCTCAATTGGATCTCCCAGAATTTTTGTTGGCACGATTGGGGCCTGACTACCCAACACCTAATACAAATGAAAATGTTTCGTTTTTCATTATTTTTTTTTGCAAATAATGAGGAGAAATTCCGTTGCTACGATTCCAATACGAAGAAAAAGACACTTATGTGCCCACCTGGAAATCGGCGTTGGCTGATTCCACTGGTCTCGCAACTACCATTCGCACGTGGACACCGCACTGTCTCAAAACCGAGGCCACCTGTTCGGAACCCAATCCTCTCAGATTCACGTCACCGATTTGAAGAATGTGATCACCACTTTGTAAACGTCCATCCTATTGGAAAATATTGTCTATAAATAAATTAACAAAAGGGTGAGGGGATTGGGACGATGTTTGCAATGACATTTTAAAGAGCGCTTTTTAATTAAACAACGACAAAAGTCTTCACGAGCTCAACTCTCTAGGAAACTTCTGGAAGTGGCACCGGGGCTAACTAAATGATAAAGTTTTTTCTGCTTAACGAAGAAAATAGGTGGGTCGCCTCCGCTAAGAGTTTCTCAAAACTTTTCCTTACTTATTACGCGCTCCATTACAGGAGTGAATTCATTCCGTTAAGAAAGACAACTTTCCAAACTTCTTTAGGTTATAGCAATTAGATTTTTTCGGAAAAGAAACACACCAGTTGGTTCCTGGACAATAATAGTTTCTTGAATTGATTTTTGAACAGAAATGAAGATTAGCAAAGAATTGTAATTGTTTAAAATAATGGTGAATTGAATTTCAATACAGGCAATTAACAATTTTCATTGAATTGCACTCAATTATACCTATTTCGTATCTTGAAAACGATTAATTTAATGGAAAGGTCCTTTACAAGGATTAAATTCAAGACGATATACGCGGGCTATAAATACATGCAAGTACAGTACTAAACATTTGCAATATAGATACAAAGCTAGAGANTTAACTTTAAAATAAAAAAAAAAAATTCAACAAATTTAATGAAAATTTCTTTGCTTTCACTCGTTAAAGGGAATTTAAACTGTTCAGGTGAAAAATTCCATGACATTAAAAATAATCAGGGACCATTTTTATCTCTTTCTGGCCGTTGCCTTTTGGGAAAATTCGAAGGGACACTTTTCCACCCTCATTCATATTAAATGTACGATTTTGGGCTCGGGAAGGGGGAAGCAGAACAAAAAGGCATTGCCTAAATTGAATTACTGACCTGAGCGGTTCTCGGTAAAATCTCGGAAAGTTCTTTCCAGATAATAAAATCTGGATAAAATATTGTATCTACTTAGATTTAATGGAGAATACATACACCACACTGTTTACGATCCGCTTTGAACTAATGCACTGTCAACTTTTTATTACAAAGAAATTCGATTTTATTTCATGTTTACTTCTGTCCTCACGCAATTTTTTACTTATTTTTCCAACTTGTTTGTTCGGAAACATATCCATACAGGATGGTCCATTTGAAAATTGCATTTCTTCAAAATAACAAAGTTTATTCGCATATGTTGCAAATAAAATTTAGTACTAGAATTTACGACAACATAAACTTCGTGCTACGTATGGATTACTTTATTAATATGTGAGATAATCCAAAAGTTTGTTACTTCTATCGAGGAATAAGTAACACTGATCTTGGAGCAGTCATTAAGAATTTAAGGCGCGTATCGATCAAAATTCGAAGTTTGCGAACTGTTGACGAACTCCTAGAAAGCAACTTGCGGAGTTCTTTGTTCGTTGAGGCCGATACGAATTGATTAAAATGATGAAATCCATAAAAAAGATTTTTCAATTTCAAAGAAACACTAAGAAAATGATTAAATAAACTTCCAAAAGCGAAATTCGCTCGTTTGTTATGCAACATTTGAATACATATTTTAATAAAATCCCACTTCAACTGAAGAAAAAAAAAACGTTTCAAAATGAAAAATTCTCTGAAGCGAAGCTGAACGACATCTGTGCCAACAAAGTTTGTGGTTATTCCATGCATGCATACGTACCACCATCGCTTTTGGGCGGTTCAGTTAATCCAGATTTGCATTTTTTTGTCGTCTCCCAGTGCCATAATATTAAACTTCTTGCTATCGACTTCAAATCCTTTGATGCGGCAAAAATCTAAGGAAAAAAATATTAAAATAGATACACTGATATAGAGAGTGGCCCAGCGAAAAGATCACACCTCTGTAATACTCCTCGTCAAGGAGTGAACTTCAGCAGTACACGATGATCCAAATAAGAGATATTGCGTTGCAAAATTTGAATAAAATAGAGTGTCTCTCAGTATTATATCAATTTTTGCTTCTATGTAAAATTTTTTAAATAGGGTATCACATATCCTGTAACTATGTTCAATAATAGAAGTTGCAATCTTTTGGTTTGGCCACTCTATACATGTAAAATTCATAATAATATTATGATAAACCACAACAATGAAGCCAATTCAAAAGAATGGTAATGTAATGAAATATATTTCTCAGAAAATATACCTATGTATGACGAAAATTCGACGAGTTTCAAATATTGATTGGGCTTAAATGGGTGCAACGTTGCGAAAAATGGAAAAATGATCCAACATGGATATTTTAAATGCCAAGTGAGTATATGAATTGTACGCAATAGAATTTTATGCGATGGATTTAAAAAAATTGATGACAAATAACTTTTGAAAGCAATTTTTGATTGACCATATTCGGAAAAAATTTTTGCCAATAAACCTTTGAAATAATAAACAAGCAAATGTCTCCTCGTTTATTCGATTTGTTTGGGTTTAGGACCGTTGTGGTTTATGGTTTGCGGCTACAAAAACAAAACATGCATTTGATGACAGCAACTTCCTCACCTTTTACAGGTTTAGTCAAACAGTAAACCACAACTGTTCTATTAGTTTTTTCTAAATTACATACATATGACTCAATTTTAAAACTTTAAGAGAAATACAAATGAAGAAAAATACGTTTAATTATATTTTTAAATAAAAAAACAACACATGAGTTTCAATTAAAAATTTTTAATTGTTCCACTCGTTAACGAACGAGCCTAATTAAGCTCTTTTATTGATTCCTGGAGACCAATTAATCTACTCGAAATTCCGAATTGGTTTGTCAAATGAGAAAATTCCATTCGGACAATGCAATCACCCAACAGTAGTCGTCGTCAGCCATTTATCGGTGGAAATAACGGCCTTTTCCAAATAGAAACAAAAATCGCTTAATTTATCTCTTAATTAATTGTCTCTTCAATAACAAGCTCCCTCTTCATCTGATGTAGCTGTGTTATGAAAATGCTCGAAATATAAAAAAAACTCCCAATTAACGAGCGAATAATAGAAAAAACACATATTGGAAAAAAGGGAATTATCAATACGTGACTGTGTCAAAGTAATCGTTTCACGTTCCATTCGAAATAAATCACATATGGAGATTTTTCCTAGAAAACTTTTCTTTTATTGCTACCACAATCATCAATGTTTGTTACGAAAGACCGCGTCCTTTCAATGCGAATGAAAGAAAGAGATTTATCGTATCTTAATTACATTTTGGATTGAAAATGAGGATTTTGCGTGGTACTGACACTTTGCGGAATTTCTTGAGTAATTAACGATTATCATTAACGAATTTATTAGTTACACATCTGCTGCGTATTTCCATACAGAATCGTATTAAGATTATCTTTGGACTTGGAGGAGGAAATGCTGTAACAGTTAAAACTTTTACGAAGGATTAAACCGAACAACATAATACAAAAAACATCTCTAACTATATTAAATCATATTAAAAATTAATTGGTCCCATTAATCGTATCGTATAGGCTATAGATTGACTGCGGTTCTGAGTTGATTATAAGTACTCTGAATTTGGAAGAAAATATTCATGTTAATGCTTGTTGCTAGATATCGTGCTCGTTTGTATTCATGGCTGTAAATAGCTTGTGTATTCTCGGCCTTTGACTAATTTCTAACAAATGCAAAAATCATTATAATTTGCAGCCTCTCAATAAAACAATCGAAAGAGGAACCTATAGCTTTAAAAAAGTACACTGTTTCACATTTAAAGTTGAAGTATGTTGAAACCAAATGAGCGAGCAAGAATAAACACTCAAGTCAAAATCAAATGAACGACGGTTAATTAACCCTGGCTCGTTCGTTTGATCTAGATGCACTTTAATACGAACGAAGTGGGTTTTAACAATAACATGTTTAAAAGTGGCTTAAACATTTTCTTAGAATCCGCTGTGAATTTATGTATGTTTCTTAGATTTTTCGCTCATAAAATAACATCATAGGACAGAGAAAAACCATCATAACCATAATGTTTATAAACAGTAAATTACTCGTAGGTAAATTTGGCAACAACTGCCAATATTTAGTACAACTGTTGAACATTAAACTGGAAAGTTATTGAATAACACAAAAAAAACCGTTCCAGTTATTTCTATACTGTATATTCAGTTCATGTGTAGGTACATAAAAAGCCACTGAGGTTTCCAGAAAATATCTCTTACAAACAAAATCCAGTTTTTATATGAAAAGATGACCCAAGAAGTTCTTATTGACCGAACGTTTAAGAACTTATTTAAAAATGTATGGAGTAATCTCAAACACCTGTCCTGGAATTTCGTTTTCTTTACTTACCACCATACTCCCTTTTCACTATGAATAACAGAAACGAAATTGTCCAGTGTCAGTATCAGTAGCTCAATTCTAACGCCCCATTTAATATAAAATGTTTCTCATATAAACACAAGGCTACAGATAAAATTAATTGGGTTTCCGTTTATTAGATAGGTGATGATAATGGGGCACACTCGCGGATATTACGGACCGCTTAAGTCATACGCGTATGCTCGCGAAATAAAAACTGAAAATTCCTCCCGGCCTGTGGCAAAGCGATCAGGAGCGATTTTACAAAATGCGCGTGCGCAATTTTCTCTCTCGCCTAGGAAAGGTGGAAATTTATCGTTTCGTGGACGTTCTAGCGAATCTAATATAAGAAATGTTTTCCGGTGCTTAACTTGACATTATTACTGGATACCAACAGAATTTTCAGTTACTCTACGTTTTGAGCTCATTGTAATAAGTGGAGTTTCCTGTTCTGTGCAGGAAAAAATTCCCATACAACTGAGTACTATTGCCATTTTGAATCCAGCTATTGGACATTCCTCAAGTTCAGATACTCACATTAGGGTTACCTTGTACATCTCTACGAATACATCCAGAGTCTTCCTGCAATCCAAAATAGAAAGATACAAGAGGTAAGAAAACAAGGCATAGATCAAAATAGCTATTTTGAGCTACACTAAAAATATGCAAAAAATATGTATGCAGGCCTGTAGAATGGTCCAAGGAGTATGAAACTAGTATTACATTCTACATAATCTCCACTCCTTTTAAAACCATCCATTGTACATAATTGCCCACTAATTAGATGAATACTGAACAAAAATCGATACTGTTCAGTTAATCATTTATTATTATAAAAATATATGTTAAAAAACACGATATTATAAGGGAACATTTTACATTATGTATATTTTCTACATGTAGGAATTTAATGACAACAACCCATTAAGACAACATACTATTAATAAATAAAAAATATTTTTTATAAGCATTTATGTTACATGTTTATCGTATTTGATAATACGACAACACCAGCCTTCTCCTGGGATAAGTGTTAAGTATGGCATAAACAGTTCCTAAAAATTAAAATATGTAAATCCAACTCATATAAAGATAAAGTAAAAACACACCTTTTGGTATGGAAAATGTATCTCCACATTTTCGGTGGATGATATTGGAACCCCGGTAAATGGTGCATTGTCCACGGACCACAAAAAAGTTCTACAATTTTTATTAAAAAAAAATAGATATATTGTTTTCATCAATAGTACCAACCTGTGTATATCTTTCATTTACGCAACGACCTTTAATATTTCCCCCGTCAAGTAGCATTAATCCAGCGTTAAATTGATCAGGTTTGTAGAAAATTTCGTACAAGTAAATATTGTCCATCTTACGAAAGGCTGTTATAGGAGGCACTGTATCAGGGATTACTAAAAAAAATTCTGTGTTATAAAGCACATACTGAAGTGGCAAAAAGTAATTAAGAACCATTGAGTATCATTTAGAAAAAAATTCTACTTACGTGGTTCGTCCTTGTTAGTAAAACTTGCATCTTCAGCTAATTCGTTCTTATGTCTTTTACTAAAAATTTTTAAATATTTAATGCAATTCATTTAATAAACCTCAAATTGTTACCAGGGGGATTCTTCAGGTATCACAGTTATCAGCGAATCTTTCTCCATGATAATATTATCTACAATGGAACATCCAGGATTTTCTTCTGAACTGACACCTTTAAAGAAACAAATGAATCAATGTCTGTCGAATCAATTGATCGTAAGCATCACATACCTGGTTCAAAAGTATTGTTCTCTTTAGTTACGTTGGTCTTTTTCGTTCTTTTGCCAGTAAGACTTAATTTGCTTTGATTATTTAAAGTTTCGATGCCCGAATCAGCCGTACTATTCGTTGTACTTTGCAGTTGTCGTTTAGATAAACTAGTAGTTGCTAGTGGCTTAGTGGTTTTTGGAGGTGGCATTAATTCATTTTCAGGTTGACGATTGATAGATGGAATAATCTCTATTTTTTATGAACAAAATGAACATTTCAGTGGCAACCAAAGAAATAGCAGATGTTGATTCTCATGTTATAATTTTACTACTTTATTAGTAAATTATTTTATTCTGTTGATGAATATTGTCAATGTGAAATGCAAACTGTGAATTTGCTTTGTATTAAACAGTGCTTTTCATAAATGTCCCCTCTCTGTTAATTTTTAAACGATGGATTTTTTTAAAATCCCAAAAGAAGCGTTAAATACGACAAAAAATACTATCTTTTGACCATATTGTTTCACCGTAAATGGTCCTGTTAGTCGTGAGGTCAAAAGGATAATTTTTTTNGTTTCGTTTTTCATTATTTTTTTTTGCAAATAATGAGGAGAAATTCCGTTGCTACGATTCCAATACGAAGAAAAAGACACTTATGTGCCCACCTGGAAATCGGCGTTGGCTGATTCCACTGGTCTCGCAACTACCATTCGCACGTGGACACCGCACTGTCTCAAAACCGAGGCCACCTGTTCGGAACCCAATCCTCTCAGATTCACGTCACCGATTTGAAGAATGTGATCACCACTTTGTAAACGTCCATCCTATTGGAAAATATTGTCTATAAATAAATTAACAAAAGGGTGAGGGGATTGGGACGATGTTTGCAATGACATTTTAAAGAGCGCTTTTTAATTAAACAACGACAAAAGTCTTCACGAGCTCAACTCTCTAGGAAACTTCTGGAAGTGGCACCGGGGCTAACTAAATGATAAAGTTTTTTCTGCTTAACGAAGAAAATAGGTGGGTCGCCTCCGCTAAGAGTTTCTCAAAACTTTTCCTTACTTATTACGCGCTCCATTACAGGAGTGAATTCATTCCGTTAAGAAAGACAACTTTCCAAACTTCTTTAGGTTATAGCAATTAGATTTTTTCGGAAAAGAAACACACCAGTTGGTTCCTGGACAATAATAGTTTCTTGAATTGATTTTTGAACAGAAATGAAGATTAGCAAAGAATTGTAATTGTTTAAAATAATGGTGAATTGAATTTCAATACAGGCAATTAACAATTTTCATTGAATTGCACTCAATTATACCTATTTCGTATCTTGAAAACGATTAATTTAATGGAAAGGTCCTTTACAAGGATTAAATTCAAGACGATATACGCGGGCTATAAATACATGCAAGTACAGTACTAAACATTTGCAATATAGATACAAAGCTAGAGATGAGAATTTTTACGATTATGACCCAGAAAAAAAGAAGCTTCCGATATTTCGATTCGCATAATCTAAATGGTTTCAATAAAGCTGTTAAACGCTACCGTAGAAACTCATCTGTGTGATCGTAAAATTCCATTATTGATAAGCCATTACAGTCGTTTTTCATGCAGTTTTCGCATAAATCACTTATTTAAAATTATATCCAGATTTTATACTATATACTACCTACAGGGGGTCAACGAAATGAATTAAATGAATACATGAAACGTTAATGGATGATTTAGTTTATTTGACTTCCTTTCATTAAGCGCAGGAATGGAACTTAATTATGCAAGGAAACTGTTCATAAATTTTGGTAAATTCAAGTCAGAAAACTCAAATAACATTCTCTCACTAAACAATGAGGTGAAGAATTATTAGTTTGGAAATAAAATCCCCGGGGCGCTCAAAACAAAAGTCCTTTTCACTGGAAAAAAAAACGAGTCGAAATAATAAAAGAACCTGGTTGAGCAGTTTGAAAACTCGTTTGACCTCCCGCCTATTAAAAATGAGTCGAAAAAGCGAGAAACGAACAATATTATAGGGGCATGGAATGCCCAGCAGCTATTCGAACACTTTGTTTTTTTTTATGGATTTCTTATTGTGGCGGATGTGAATGGAATCTTGATCTGGGCGTAAGTGAGAGTAATTCACATTTGGTCAACATTAAATGTAATATTATTATCTGGTTGAGATTGTAGTTTATTTGGAAAAGGAAGAATGGTCGCTGTGAGAAATTTTGACAATGATGTATGAAAGGAAGTATGGAGAAAAAATGCTACTGGGGCTTAAAATAACTAAAATATTGTGGTAGATGCAAAATATGGCAACAAAACACTTTTTTTTAGTAGATATATAGATTTTCCTTACCCTGTCGGCCACTCCTCCGGGCAAAATCGTCTTGACGACCACTCCAGTGCTTCTTCCACCTATTATGCCAAAGGCCAGGCCAGAACCGTCGTTGATCAGATCAATGACTTCGACTTGGGCCCACTCGGTGTTTAACTAAAACAATTTATTTATTAGATCGTTTTAACAAAACTCTTAACCTCCATCAATCGATATTTGTTATATTAGGGTATAGTTCGGGAGAGGAACTGAAGCTGGGACATCTGTCATAGTTAGAAAATCCGGCCTGTGTTTAATTAACCTGGGAAGTTACAAATGGAGACAAACTTCCAGGATTCACACACTGAATTATTTAAATATCTAAACGAGCAAAACAAGATCGATAAACGTTTAACTACGCAATTTCTTAGAAAAAGAAAGGAACGTTTCTAAAGGAAAATTGCTTAAAAAAACAAAAAAAATAAGAGAGAAGAAGATTTGATGTGGACAAAAGCTTTTCATATTGAAAACGGAAGAACTAAAAATAGGGGCTTTAGGAGAGGAAATAAAATTCACAAACACACTACACCTGTCCGAAAAGTTGCATCTGTACAGGACAGAAGAGAAAGGACTTGTGTAAGTGACAAGATCTTAAAGCTACCATTCTCAAAGCATAGTTTTAGATAAAACAAGAAGAAAAATGACTTACAACATACTATATTATTATTATATATATATAATAATGATATATGTGTTCATATTTAGTCTCTAAAATTGACTTTACTAATATTGGTTCGCGCCCTGTTTCTAAACTTTCCTTAAATAAATAGGTATTTTCAAGCATCATCAAACACAAAAGGCCATTAAACGAGTATCGGCCGTTGATCGACGATTAGCGTTAATTAATTAGACGCAATAATTAATTGGAAGCTTTCAAAACGGAGGGAACAAATTTGAAAAGTCTTAAGTCACTCTCACCACGTTGAATGCAATTAATCGACACTGNTATTGCTTTGGAGTCTTTTAGGACGTCTTCTCTTATTAAATTTCGATTTTTTCCGATCACTTGAATAAATCCGACTTGAACTCGATTGTCGATAACTTCCATTGATTCGTATTTGTGAAATTCTCTTCGCAGGCATATTTACAATTTCACTTTCATCCGATGCTGGCAATTTGTTGCATTCAGTATTATTCACATTATCGTGTTCGGTTAAAGTTTTATCCAGAGAAATAATATTCGATTCCCTAACAGGACAAATATTATCTTGCTCGTTTAGGGAACTGCCGATTTGATTTTCGGATCTAATAAAACCTAGTTTTACATTAACAATGGATCCGGAGACCGATACGGGGGCGAGGCCGCTGAATCTCCAAGGTGTCACATTTTTATCGTATGAGATCTGTGGTGAGTGTCGTGTAAAATTAAATTGATTTAGAGGGTCTCCTGGTGCGACACTATCAAATATATTTGGACCTGGTTCTGACGATTGCTCGCTGTTCGAGATCAAACTGAAATTCAGTTCTGGAATATTCCAGATCTAACATTTTTAAAATAATTTTACTTACTCTGATTGGCTTGTGGAAATCAAAGTTTTACTGATATTCTGAGTAGCTCTTATGGAGGATTTGCGAAATATAGGTATCCGTATACTCCTGTCATTTCCAGAGGTCTGAACATTCTTGTTGCTAGTATCCCGACGTTCTCCTGACAAATTCTTTATAATTTTTGCAATAGTTGCTTCCAAATCTCGTGTCTTTTGAATTTTAGATACTGGCTTTCTTCCCAATCGAGCGCGACCACTAAAAAAATCTAAATAACATTTCTTCACTTTCAACAGAGATGAGTCAAATCTTCGATTTTTCGACGGTGACTTCGGTTTCCTTTCAACATCTATTTCATCTGTTTGATCTGCCATATAAAAAAATATATATGATTGATATTGGCGAAGAAATTGTAAAAGACAAACCAGATTGACTATTTTGTACGTACTCTTCAAGTTTGCGCAAAAATCTACCGAACCTTCTCTTTCTCAATTCTGTAAATTTCCCTGGTTCCATACCTTCGATATCTTCAAGTCTTATGTTCAATGAATCGCCACTACTACCACTACTTGAGCTGATACCGAACTCGTTCAGTAAGTTACGAGTAGTCAAATGTATATTCGGTGATCGGGTGACACGTCCTATGTAACATCAATATTTTTAACAAAATCAACTTAAAATAGATAGAAAAATACCTAGTGGGACATTGTTTTCAAATATGCTTCCATTTTTTTTTTCAATGCTTGGCTTTTGTTTCTTCCCCAATAAGGCTTTTGTTGTTATTTCTTTAAGTAAATTGGTCATTTGACCTGGAAAACACACAATACATATAATATCTGTACATATTGATATTAAAAAATTACCTTCTTGTGTAACTTCTTTGATGCACATTTGCACTGGAACTAATGCTATTTCAATTTCTTTTAACTTATGTTCTCTGATAATTGTAGAAGATATTGCACAATTATGATTTCCAATGTCCTTTCTAGGAGCCAATATTTTTTTGGATGCAGACACGTTATTAAGTTCACATTCACTCACTGGTTGATCTTTTAATTTAACTAAACATTTTTAAGTATAAGAAACGTAAAATTATATAAAAAAATACTCACGCAAGGGTTCTTCATTATGGTTTTTAACTTTATTTTTAGGTGAAGTGACAGTTTCTCGTGAACCTTCAAATATTTTATCTGAAACTTTTGAAAATTTTGTAAAATATTGATTTAATACTTTTTCCTTAAATGTTACCTTGTTTAGAGTTCGAGGCCAGTATCAAATCATTACAAGAATTCTCATCAGCCACGTCTCCTGCTTCGTCCGAAGAAATTTCTTTCTTTTTCTTTTGTGATTCATAACTTCTCAGTATTCTTTTCGTAATAGTTTTTCCTTTTCCGCTCACTTGGTATTTAGGTTTAGCTTTTTTCTTAGTATCATTAGTCAGCGAATGAACATTCTTTTGATTTAAATCCTTATTGCATAAACTGTTCAATTTAGTGGCCTCACGCTCCAAATCACCCTTAGGTGTTGCTACAGGTTTAGGAATTTTACTACGTGGAGTGGTCTTGGGAAGAATCTTGTCACCATTCTGAGGTAATGGTGATTTTATTGTTTTAGCTCTGGTCTCTACGTTGTGTGAAGCCGCCTCGCCTACTGGAATGGGCTCTAAATTTGTTCTAAATTTGTTAGTAGTTTGTGGATCATTATTTTTAGGTTCCGGATTTGCATTCGAAGCATCCTGGTTAATTGGGGAAAATATCAATGAATTGCAACTATTAAAGAACCCATTGCCGGTCTTGGTATAATGTGGAGTACTTGTAATATAGTGGTTTTTAAGTTTATTTTTTGTACTGTCTTCATGTTCTCGAGGTTGAATTAAAGATTTTCTGCTAGCGATTTCTTTTTTAGTTATTGCACATACGATGGGTTCCGATTGTGCGTTTGGTGCGAATAAATTGTCCTGGTGTTTTGGATTTTGGTGTATATCCTAGAAAAATAAAATGAATTTACGATAAATAACAAATGACCATATTCATAAACCGCGCCATTACTTTTTTATATTACATTCACTTTAATCAAACAAAGTAAAAATATCAATTTCCAAGCGCTTCAAGTAGAATTTAGATTGAATCCCATAACAATGGCTATTTCACTTCAAGTCAAAAAGTTATTTCAAATGTTCCTATTAGTATGCTTATTTCCTGTACGATACAACAAATGTGTTTGTGAATATAATGTATTACCTTTGAAAGGGCCTTACGGAGTCTCCCTTGGGGTTCTAACAACAATTCATATAATTCTAATAGTAATTTTAACTGAGCACTTTGGTAAATGTAATTGTTGGTAAATGATCTGAGATTTTTAATAATTATTAAATATTAGGTGGAAATTTCCATAATGAAAACTTCAAATTAAGTATAAAATTGTTTCAACAATTATTGAGTCTTGTTATTGTATGGTCCTGCTATTTTGTTAAGAAAACCCTAAAGGACACAATGAATTTATTCGCAACAATTGATGATATTTTCCAAAAATCTGGTGTTAATGTATCTTTTAAGTAACATAATACAAAATCAGCTCAACATTTTAACTTTTTTTCTCTAATTTTAGACTACTGTTTTATTTTTTATCCGTAAAACTCTTTATAGTTTATGCGGCCATCATAACAATTAATATAGTTTGTTATATATACAATGACTCTGGTGTCGTTTGCGTATTGTATACATTTGAGCATATCTATAATTATCATATTTTAGCTCAGATTTCAATGACTATGGGCAGTTTATTTTTTTTAGCTTACCAGCGTATGGTAATTTTAAATTTTTCAGCTATAGATATTGTATTGAAAGGACGTTTTACTAGAGTATTTTCAACTGAGAAAATTTACTACAATAAACAAGCTCCTCAAAACACATTAAGATTACTGAGTGTGCTCCATTTCAAAGTAGTGAAAGCGTCTAATATGGCTAATAAATCTTATAATTTCCAATTGTTACTTATACTTGGATTCTGTTTACTTAGAATGATTGAAACTGTTCATGATTTGTTAAATAGAAATCAAACTAATTCCATTATATTTCTTGTTGAATCTTTTTGGTTAGTTCTAATTGGAATTGAATTTTTCATTCTCTCTTACAAAGCAACAAAACTACAAGATATGGTATAAGTTTTACCTGTAAACTCACATTTTTAATATTTATAAGTTTTAGGCTGATAGGACTGCAAAAATAGCTAATGTGATATTTTGTAATGACAACATCTTACTTCAAAGAGAGGTAAAATTGGATAATAAACAAACATCAAATTCACAACGCCACGAACATTATTTGCAAATGGTTGTTTAAAGTAATATTTCTGTATGAGTAATGCTGCGACAGACACCAAACATAATCAATTCGCTTTCACTACTTAGTATTTTCACTATTGGAGAAGTGCCACCAACAACCCAAAACGATATAATAATGTTTGAGGCGATGTAGATACAGGATTACTTATCATCATTAAACACATTTCTAATTATCACAGAGGGATATCTTCTTGCTTCAAAGTTTACACCAGAGAATCTCCTTAGATGTTGGAGGAGTATTTGCTTTACACAATAGCACTTATTTAAAGGTTTGTTCTAGAGATAACACTGGCAAAGAGACCGTCTAATACTGTCATTGTAGTTATGGGGCAGTGCCATCACTTTCATCATTGTGATGCAAGGATTGAATGCTTATTAATGAAATATACCTTTAATTGTGAAACCAGTTTTTGAATTTTTCCTTGAACATGTTCAAAGTTATTAGGTCCTGTTACTGTTTTCTTCGATCTGGAAAAACATAAGAAAGAAATATTTGAAACCACAGTAACTCAAAGCAATTAACAAAAAGTTATAAATGTCTAATAAAAATATCAAAATATAACCTGTTGGTGACCTTTTAAAACAACTTAAGTATTCAATTGGTATTTATTATGGAATTATAAGTGGAACAGTGATAGAAATAAAAATAAATACTTTCGAATACTTACTTCGTCACTTTTGCTTTCCTAGTTTTCATATTACAAAACAAATCTTTAAACAACTACTTTCAAAAGAAAAACCGTCAACAACTTGAAATAGCGTCATATAGTCCCAAACGCCGTACCTACACATTAACGGTTTTTCATTGTTACCAACATTAAATTTTTAAATTTAAAAACAATAAGGAAAATGAGAATTTTCCATTAGAACTATTTAGCTGAAAATGAATAGTATTTCGTTGTCAATAAAACATAAAATGTTAAAAATTTTACAAAATAGAAAAATTTTAACTTTTTAGTAAACCGAGTTTTTCCGAGTTAAAACGAGTTAGTATCAACTCCTAAGGAAACATTTTAATATAAGTAGCCAAGTGAACCTAACCGCAAAAAATTACAAGAGAGCTTTTTATTTAAATTTTTTTATTTGCACCTAAATTTATATATTAGAATGGACGATTTTGCCTGTCCAAGATGCAGAACTACAAAATTTCAAAATCCGTCCTTAAAAATGATGGTCAATGTCTGCGGACATGGTTTGTGTGAAAGTTGTGTGGATTTGTTATTCTTGAAGGGTAAGAATTGGTATAATATTTTTGCTGTATTGTGTGAGTTGAAATTATATATTTTACTTAGGTTCTGGAAGTTGCCCTGATTGCAAAATTCCCTTACGAAGAAATAATTTCAGGGTTCAATTATTTGAAGATGCTTCTGTGGAAAAGGAAGTTGATATTAGAAAAAGGGTGTTAAGAGACTTTAATAAGAAAGAAGAGGACTTTGCAACTCTTAACGAATACAATGATTATTTAGAGGAAATAGAAACTATTATTTACAATTTAACAAATAATATAGATGTGATCAATACCAATAAGAGAATTGAGCAGTACAAAAAAGACAATAGAGAATTGATTCAGAAAAACAAAGGTAGATTGGGAAGAGAAGAATACGAATTGGAAGAACTATTAGAAATAGAAAAACAAATGAATGTAGCCAGAAAACACGAAATTTTGTTAGAAGAAACGGAAACGAAAAAGAAAAGGATAAAACGGAAAGAGGCTCTTATAGATGAATTAATGTTTTCCAACTCGGATGCTAAGAATATAGTGGAATCGTTTGCTCAACAAGCCAAAGAGGAGGAAGAAGAAGAAATAAACAAACCGCTTCCTACTAAAATCACTAAATTCTCAAGTGGTATTGAATTTGGAAGACAATCTCAAATTACATTTCTGCCAGTTCCTACAGATGATGGCCCGTTGTACTGTTATACGCCCGTTGTTTTTGATCCAGATGGGCCTTCACCACCAGTAAATGAAGAAGTCGTCCAAAATGGATTTATGAATCATATTAGATGTGAAACTGAACAGGAAAGAGCAGGAGGATTTAAAACGAATATTGCTTGTCTTCGTGCCTTGCAAGAATCCATGATGGGATTGTATCATACGAGTAGAAAATTAATTGTTTAATTTGTTATAAAAAAAATTAACTGTATATTTTGTTGCCTATATTATTACACATAGATGTCTCTGATTAGTATAGGGAATGCAATCTTCTGTGTTAAATTTTGATCCCCTTGGCCCTCTACAACTTGTGAGCAATTATGGAACGACTAAAAAGATAAAGAAAGAATATGTAATTCTGTAATACTAAAAAGGTTAAGGAATAATTTTCTGTTCTTTTTATTAAATTTTTGTTAAGCCACTTTTCAAAACTCATCGGTGGATTACCAATGGTGATGGTGTCATTGTCATATTTAATAATTTAGATAAGAACGGAATGTTAACCAGTGAGTTTTGAAAAGTGGCCTTATTCTGGATAGGTTAGTTACTATTTATTGTATCATGGTTAGTTACCAGTAGACTAGTTGCATATATGATAAAAGATGGCGCTGATAACAGTTTGAAGTTTCCTTTTCTTGGTCCTTTGGCTTGGAGTAGTATTTGTTGGTATTGTAATTTTTATTGGTAGAAATTAAGACATTTTTGGCGTTGACAGTTTGAATTGAAATGTCAATCAAATCAGTTTTCATTTGGTTTCTGTAAATGTATGAAGGGAGAGTGGTCCCTGTAAGTGTTTTTCGTTGATTTTATTAGTTTTTTTCGGTTTTAATAGAAACATTTATCTTTTAATTAAACGTCTTCACCATGTTGAAAGCGAACAATGATAAAACACCCAGCCATGTTACATACAAACTCGTAATAGTTGGAGGAGGTGGTGTTGGAAAATCCGCAATAACATTGCAGTTTATTCAGGTATTGTTTATTAATAGATTTAACAAGGATATTTCATTTGTGCCCCATAAATTAAAAAAAAATTCATCGTATGCTTTGCTCAGTTAATCTGTATTTAACTGTAGTTTGGACATAAGTAAATATTCCNAATATTTAAAAGTATAGTATATTTTGTCTTATTTAACGTCTCTTTTGAAATTTTGAAAAAATTCATCCGTTAAAAAATTAACAAAAGGGAGACATTTATGAAAAGCACTGTATATCTGTCAAGTATGTAACTTTGTTATACTAACCTGGACTGTCTTCTTCCATATTCTCAACAATTGGAAAGAGATTATTATTATCAGTTGGATTATTTACTGTCTCCCTTCTTAGTGATTCCACATCATCATTTGAAGATCCCTTTTTTGAACCCTTAGTCGATGGTTTTTTTGTGGTAGTTATTTTTGAATTGCTAGATTTTGTGTTTCGTATTATTTTCTCTGTAAGATCTAAAATTATCAGATACAAACCAGGATATTAATTTGAAAACAGTGCTCTCCTAATGTGAGCCATTTAATTTTATGTGGAGAAAACCCATGAACAAACATTTTTCAAGATGTGAAAAAAAGTTTAATATCCGTGAACCATAACAAATTTAAGAATACATTGTGACCGCCAAATATATGGAATAAATTCAATTAAAAATCAGGTGTTTGTTTTTTGGAAATCGTTCGGACCCTTTGATTTTTATAGCCGATGGTTTTCGAAATAATCTAATAGCCCGCTGTATCTCGCTGTATCACCCTGTACATATAATAAATATAGAACAGATGGAGAAATAAGATAGGAATATCATAACTTAGAAACCGTTAAAATAACAACATTGATCGAAAAATGATGTATCTGGTTTTGAAACTAGACGACTCATATAAACTGAAGTGTCCTAAACATTCACAAATACTTACTATTGTACGTATCAAAATCCATATTTTCCGGTATTAAATTGAATATGTACTTTGACGGTTTCCGCACTCTTTGTGACCGGGTATTGCCTAAAACACACAAAATTTATATATTTTTCAAGCAATTCAAATTGTTCTACACACTACCATCACTGGGTAAAATATTACTCGTATCTATCTCACGAAGAAACGTTCGACGGTGAGATGTACCTCTTTTTGGTTTTGAGACCTGTGAAGTTGAAGGTTTTGAAATCGTATTTGATTGAGTATTTTCAAGTGACGGCAAATTTCGATTACATTGTTCTGTAATTTCCGTAGCAATTTGATTCCTTTTTGAAAATCTACTACTTCTGTTCAATGATTCTACTGTTTGCTTCTCTCGTGTAGATTCCACATTATCAACAGGATTCATGACAGGTTGCGGAATAACGACACTATTTTCTTTTTCTGGTACTTCAGGCTCAGAGTTTTGATTTGTAGATGCCATAACATAACTGTTTCTATCCGAAACTCTAGGTGGTGGTGAATCGTCTAGATTTATATATAATCTGGGCGTCGTTGCTAATTGAAGTTCTTCGATCTGGTTAGATTGAGTTTTTCTGCTAGATTTCATCTTATCATTAACAACTCCGTTTAATGAGAAATTCATTTGCTTAGTATGCTGTGGCGTTTCAGGATTTATAATCCCATTCATAATAGAATGGCAATTAATTGAAAGATTTTCTTGTTCAACGACAGGATCAATCTTCTGTCCAATTGCATCAGAATTATTGCTTTGGAGTCTTTTAGGACGTCTTCTCTTATTAAATTTCGATTTTTTCCGATCACTTGAATAAATCCGACTTGAACTCGATTGTCGATAACTTCCATTGATTCGTATTTGTGAAATTCTCTTCGCAGGCATATTTACAATTTCACTTTCATCCGATGCTGGCAATTTGTTGCATTCAGTATTATTCACATTATCGTGTTCGGTTAAAGTTTTATCCAGAGAAATAATATTCGATTCCCTAACAGGACAAATATTATCTTGCTCGTTTAGGGAACTGCCGATTTGATTTTCGGATCTAATAAAACCTAGTTTTACATTAACAATGGATCCGGAGACCGATACGGGGGCGAGGCCGCTGAATCTCCAAGGTGTCACATTTTTATCGTATGAGATCTGTGGTGAGTGTCGTGTAAAATTAAATTGATTTAGAGGGTCTCCTGGTGCGACACTATCAAATATATTTGGACCTGGTTCTGACGATTGCTCGCTGTTCGAGATCAAACTGAAATTCAGTTCTGGAATATTCCAGATCTAACATTTTTAAAATAATTTTACTTACTCTGATTGGCTTGTGGAAATCAAAGTTTTACTGATATTCTGAGTAGCTCTTATGGAGGATTTGCGAAATATAGGTATCCGTATACTCCTGTCATTTCCAGAGGTCTGAACATTCTTGTTGCTAGTATCCCGACGTTCTCCTGACAAATTCTTTATAATTTTTGCAATAGTTGCTTCCAAATCTCGTGTCTTTTGAATTTTAGATACTGGCTTTCTTCCCAATCGAGCGCGACCACTAAAAAAATCTAAATAACATTTCTTCACTTTCAACAGAGATGAGTCAAATCTTCGATTTTTCGACGGTGACTTCGGTTTCCTTTCAACATCTATTTCATCTGTTTGATCTGCCATATAAAAAAATATATATGATTGATATTGGCGAAGAAATTGTAAAAGACAAACCAGATTGACTATTTTGTACGTACTCTTCAAGTTTGCGCAAAAATCTACCGAACCTTCTCTTTCTCAATTCTGTAAATTTCCCTGGTTCCATACCTTCGATATCTTCAAGTCTTATGTTCAATGAATCGCCACTACTACCACTACTTGAGCTGATACCGAACTCGTTCAGTAAGTTACGAGTAGTCAAATGTATATTCGGTGATCGGGTGACACGTCCTATGTAACATCAATATTTTTAACAAAATCAACTTAAAATAGATAGAAAAATACCTAGTGGGACATTGTTTTCAAATATGCTTCCATTTTTTTTTCAATGCTTGGCTTTTGTTTCTTCCCCAATAAGGCTTTTGTTGTTATTTCTTTAAGTAAATTGGTCATTTGACCTGGAAAACACACAATACATATAATATCTGTACATATTGATATTAAAAAATTACCTTCTTGTGTAACTTCTTTGATGCACATTTGCACTGGAACTAATGCTATTTCAATTTCTTTTAACTTATGTTCTCTGATAATTGTAGAAGATATTGCACAATTATGATTTCCAATGTCCTTTCTAGGAGCCAATATTTTTTTGGATGCAGACACGTTATTAAGTTCACATTCACTCACTGGTTGATCTTTTAATTTAACTAAACATTTTTAAGTATAAGAAACGTAAAATTATATAAAAAAATACTCACGCAAGGGTTCTTCATTATGGTTTTTAACTTTATTTTTAGGTGAAGTGACAGTTTCTCGTGAACCTTCAAATATTTTATCTGAAACTTTTGAAAATTTTGTAAAATATTGATTTAATACTTTTTCCTTAAATGTTACCTTGTTTAGAGTTCGAGGCCAGTATCAAATCATTACAAGAATTCTCATCAGCCACGTCTCCTGCTTCGTCCGAAGAAATTTCTTTCTTTTTCTTTTGTGATTCATAACTTCTCAGTATTCTTTTCGTAATAGTTTTTCCTTTTCCGCTCACTTGGTATTTAGGTTTAGCTTTTTTCTTAGTATCATTAGTCAGCGAATGAACATTCTTTTGATTTAAATCCTTATTGCATAAACTGTTCAATTTAGTGGCCTCACGCTCCAAATCACCCTTAGGTGTTGCTACAGGTTTAGGAATTTTACTACGTGGAGTGGTCTTGGGAAGAATCTTGTCACCATTCTGAGGTAATGGTGATTTTATTGTTTTAGCTCTGGTCTCTACGTTGTGTGAAGCCGCCTCGCCTACTGGAATGGGCTCTAAATTTGTTCTAAATTTGTTAGTAGTTTGTGGATCATTATTTTTAGGTTCCGGATTTGCATTCGAAGCATCCTGGTTAATTGGGGAAAATATCAATGAATTGCAACTATTAAAGAACCCATTGCCGGTCTTGGTATAATGTGGAGTACTTGTAATATAGTGGTTTTTAAGTTTATTTTTTGTACTGTCTTCATGTTCTCGAGGTTGAATTAAAGATTTTCTGCTAGCGATTTCTTTTTTAGTTATTGCACATACGATGGGTTCCGATTGTGCGTTTGGTGCGAATAAATTGTCCTGGTGTTTTGGATTTTGGTGTATATCCTAGAAAAATAAAATGAATTTACGATAAATAACAAATGACCATATTCATAAACCGCGCCATTACTTTTTTATATTACATTCACTTTAATCAAACAAAGTAAAAATATCAATTTCCAAGCGCTTCAAGTAGAATTTAGATTGAATCCCATAACAATGGCTATTTCACTTCAAGTCAAAAAGTTATTTCAAATGTTCCTATTAGTATGCTTATTTCCTGTACGATACAACAAATGTGTTTGTGAATATAATGTATTACCTTTGAAAGGGCCTTACGGAGTCTCCCTTGGGGTTCTAACAACAATTCATATAATTCTAATAGTAATTTTAACTGAGCACTTTGGTAAATGTAATTGTTGGTAAATGATCTGAGATTTTTTAATAATTATTAAATATTAGGTGGAAATTTCCATAATGAAAACTTCAAATTAAGTATAAAATTGTTTCAACAATTATTGAGTCTTGTTATTNAGGCGTTTCAAGAAGATGATGTTTATGAACATGTTCTTTCAGTTGTTAAAGTTAAATTGTGGTGATTGTTTTGCAAAACATGTTTTTCAATTTTTCACTGCCATTATGTTTAAATTGTTATTTTCGATTTGAAAAATAGGAACACCATTTTGTGTTCAAGGGCGCGGTACAATTTTTGTTTAACAATTTTAGCGTGCTTAAATCCACTACAACGTAACATTTTTTAATTTTGAATTGTGTAATAAATACAGATTAACCAACTAAAAACCTAACTTGTTTTGCTAAAACTCTTCACTGTGTTAATGACTCAGTTCGTCTAACAAAAATAACTTAACAATTGTACTCAAACAAAGCCAATTTAATGTTTTTTAACGGGCGCTATCGATGTTACTCCCTAATGTTTCTAAATGTCACATGATAGTTTTTTGAAAGTAAATGCGCTTTATCGTTCCGAAAAACCTCACAATCAATACGTAACATTATTGTTCTGGATTGTTAACCGATGATGTCATATGATATTTTCTATTTTATATCGACATTCATGCAATAATGGGGAATTTTCTTAATTGTAAAGCGCGTTACTTCTGTACAATAAAGTGAAGAAATAAGATAACATCCGGTGCTATTTTAACGTAGATATTAAAGAAAATTAATATTTTTATTTATATTTTCTTTTTTGTATATTGTGTTCAACGTTAATATTTTATTGTTTAAGATATAAAAAAATAAATGTTTAATGAAATATCCGTTTGTTGCGTTTTAATTTGGAACTAAATAAAAAGGCAAATTTAAATGTGTATAATTTGTATTTAAAATTAAATAAAATATTGCAATACATACAAATGTTACACGCTAAAAAATGCAAATATACTACAACACACAAAATTTAAATTTCGATATCTTACGATTAGCCTCTAGGTGAATGTTATCAATATTTTGTACTTTAATCTAATATTCTTTATCGCTTTTTACGCAAAATCCGCGCACAAGGATTAATTTTTATAATAAATAGTAACAAGTAAATAAAATTTGTCACTTTTGACTACATAATACATTCTAAAGACGTTTATACAAATAAAAAACCTTAAATATTTAAATTTACTTACATTAAAAAACACATTAAATTAGTATAGTAGTACGTTAAAAATGAAGAGAACGAGGCTTCAGGCCACTGCTCTTTAAAAATCTGTGCGCTTTTTCAGTCAAGTCCAACTGGTCCTGTGTACGGCCGCACACTATAACCGTCCACAGTCTATCAATCTAAAGGAAATAGAAAAAAATTAGACTCTGAAATTGAATAAAATGATTTTGTAACACTTTAAGTGTTACTATCCAATACGAAAAATTCAATCAAATTTTGAAGAATACAATGTTTTATAAAAAGTAGAAATTCCCCTTTTAAAACATAGAAGTGACCCTGTAAAGTACGAACCTTCTTCAAATACTTTTTCTATTACGAGCAAAAGATGAAATTGGGTATAGGGTTTGCTAAGAGAGGTTTTTTAGTCGTATATCAGTCAGATGTTTCCAAGATTGCAACGTGGCATTTAATGGACTTTTGGGCGACTGTCTTTCTTACAGATATCTTGAAGATTATACAAATGAGACAAAGTTGCAACTTTATTAAAATATTCTTTTTTGGAGATGTATTGGATATATGTTATTTTGCATTGATATCCACAGGTTGTAAAAGTTCTAACTCCACAATCATCACCATCACCAAAATCCTATGGATTTTTAAAAATTGTCCATGATGCCCTAAACTTGTTTTGAACTTAAAAGGAATGAATATCCAATAAAAGTTATGGCAGCCTTTTGTCTTACAATCATTTTGGCTGTATACACCTATAAGAAGTCTGTTAAATTAAAAGCCAAAAAGAGTAGCTGACCGGAACCTCTTAACAGTAACTTAACAAATCCCATCCCAAATTCCAACCGCTCACTCGTTAGTGAAAAGTCACTTTTATGAAGTCTAGCCTGTCCAACTAACTGAAATTTTTCATGTAAAAGATAATTAGAAACAATAAAAATAAGAATACATAGAGCAGATACATAGTTTTAGTCCCATTTAGTGGAAAATAAGCGCCTCACCTTGGGAATATTGGGGATGGTCTCCTCGAAAGTGATCCGCTTGGCAGCAGATGAACGCTGGCCCGGCTGAAGCTGAAGGATAAGGACAATACAGAACAACACCACACTAATACAGGGTGGGGGGATTTGGTATGGTGATATGTGCATTTGTAACAATATCTCATTTACACTCCTAACATGTCTCATTATGAAGGGTTCGTAAATAGGATATTGTTTGGCAACTAGCGGGAAATAAAAAAGGTGCGAGCTGACAAGGTGAGATTTGTTAAAACACAGTCACATCTACAAAATTTTTGTATTCTCATGTAAAATACTAAGGAATGCAAATGAAAAATAAGGGAAAAGAAGCTCTAAAACAAAAAAAACAAACGTTATATAAAAATACCTTTATTTTGCTCTTGTATTTGTACACATCACATGTTGTAAGGGTTAAATGAATACAAGCAAATGGAAGTTTTTGGCCTTCATACCACTAAATTTGATTATATGTTAAACAAGCACTAATTAATTGTAAGAAACAAAATATTAGATCTGTTCCAATAGAAATACACAATCAGTCAGCGTCATGCCGATTGGTCAAAAATAATTTGTAAATTGTCACATTATCATTTTGACGCAATTTCAATGGATCTGACTGGTCGGAAATTTCTATTGGAAAAGGGCTATTAGTTAGTAGTGGTATAAGTGGAAAAAAAATGCGGATTTAGTAGTTCAATTAAGAACTTACCTTACTAAAAAAAAAGACATGCAAAGTAGCGATTCCAATTCAAATAATCGTTTTCAAAATGTCAATATGAGAAATATTATTTTTTGTTAGTAAAATTACAAGTTCTCTGGTACCGAATTAAAAAAATATAACATCATCCTAACATGCACACCATTCAAAAAGAGAATATCACAAAATAAAGGTATTTTATCGAAAATGTTTGATGAATACAAAAATTTCGAAAACAGTCACAACTGGATTTTTTCGCACCACACTTAGAGCAGAAGTCTCTTATACTAAAAAAACTAGACGCGCAAAACAATCATAAGTACTAAAGAAAATAATTTTAAAAAGTGCAACAATAATGATACCTAAATATTGAGAAAATATATGGAAAAGTACTTGGAAAAGTGCCAAAAATATTATTTACAATCGAGTACAAACATAAGTACAAATAACAAAAAGAAAAAAAAAGATTAAATTTATATTTTTGGTAACGCATATAAAATAAATAACATTCTAGGATTTCACCATCGAACCCATAAATTAAAAAAAAATCTTTCGTGGTGTTTTGTTTGTATATTATCGATATATACAAACTAAACATCCTAGAATATTTGTACAGAAAGGCTCCAATGCCTTAAACCCGTCCAACACTGGAACAGTTCTCCATGAAATTCGTTCTAGTCAAAAGTTAAAGGCAAAAATTACAGCCGAGAATTGCCGTATGTAGAACGGGCCTTAACAAAACAAATACATATAACAAGAACATAAACTAAAAAAGAATCGGCAAATACAGAAACAAAGATGAGGGACATGGAAAATAATAAAATAACTCGTCTACGCCAGGAGGCCGGATTATTTGGCCTGCAATACAGCTATCAAGGGAATAGAAAATGTGACAATAATGTGCTTTGGTTGATCAGCATAGACTAGAATGTGAAACAAGCATTCTGTTATTAAAACACTCTCATTAAGCATAGATTGTTAAATGCTAGTATCACGCTAGTGGTTCTTGAGAAAATTACAATGTATATACATTCTATATAGACACAGCCTCGAAATCCACATTTCTAGTATTATTAAAAAATATACAAAGCGTAACTGAAAAACCACTAGGTGTCATTAAATATAAAGGTTAAGGCACAGACACACAAATCACACAAGCACACTGACTAACTGAAATGCATAAAACAGAAAAAAAAAACAAATAAAACTCTATTCAACTGGTAATGTTTGTTAAAAATTATTAATTTGGGAAAAGGTCCCCGTATGAGAACCATCCTTGTACCTTTGACATGACCTGTGGGGCCGAATATTCCAAAGCAGACACGCCCAAAGAGTCCTTCATTATGGATGGAGGTGTAAACAACATTGAGGCGTCCTCGCCTAGGCTCTTACTCTAAAAACTTGTATTATAAGCGCAAAGAATGACTAAAAGTAAACCAGTATTACCGGAGTTTCAACTGCAAAAGACATATCCGAAGAAATGCCTGATGACAAAGAAGTAGACGCCCATGAAGGCGCTAAAGCTTTACGGACTCGTTTATTGGGCAACACATTTTCTTTTCCAAATGCACCGCCTCCAACTTTTCTTTTTACAGTTTGATAACCACTATCGTTCTAAAAATAAATTGTTCATAATCATTTTCAATTGCTCTAATTTCTGGAAATGGAATTCTTACAGCTGTAGATGTTGTGACACTAGTATCTGTCTCATAATGCGAACTGTCCTGGTCCTTTTTCATTATTTCGGTTATATCTTCCAATCGTGAAGATGGTGTGTCAGGTAAATGAGCGATCGGACCAGATTTCTTTTCTAAATCCGCAAGGGCTTTTTTAAATGGTGTGGGTGTTCTGGGAGTGTCTCCGGCCACGAGAAAGCGTTTACTTGGAGTGGAAACCTCTGAAGAAGCTATTATATGATCCGGTTTGAATTCCATGGCTTTTGGAGTGTTCAGTGGACTATAATCTCTGGTCTGAAATTAAAAATCATTTTTAATTCATGTTTTTTATATATATAAAAAAAAAGCAATACCTGTCTTGGTGTTTCAGGTTTGCCTTTCTTCACGGGTGTTGATGCGGATGGTACATCAAAAGTCAAATGGGCCATGCCAGGACTGTTTAAAAACTGTGAAGGACTGAAGGGCAACTGTTTGACTGGTGATAGCCCATTGCCTCTTATCGGGCTGAAAATAGTCGGTTTGGCCCCATCGAACAAAATGCCAAAGTTTTCTCTGTGTTCCCGACTTGGTCCTGGTTGACTCGCAAAAATTTCCTGAGATTCTTCATCGCTTTCACGCCTTCGTCGCGATCTTCTCAGAATCGATGGTGTAGCTGTTCTAGTGTGTGAAGAAGAAATACCTACCACCGAATCTGTTTGTTGATTCAATTTTTCTATTACTAAATATTTGAAATAAAATTAATTTTGAGCAATTATAATTGATTTCAAACTTACTGGATCTAATAGCTTGTTTGTTTTCACTCTTGGAGGGACTAGCATTAGGAGAATTAAATAGTGCAATGTCAAAGTCACAAATGGCGTCTTCCGTTAAGGGAGTCAATTTCACAGGTGATTGTTGTCTAGGATAGCTTCTGGCATAATTGTGAGTGTCCGCTATGGTGGCATGAACGTTTCCTGGCGATGGAGTCAAGTGTTCGTAGCCATTTGAAGATCCTGGATTGGGAGATGGCGTTGGGGTCCCTACAGAGTATCCCATGCTAGATTGATTGCTTCCTTGATCCTGATAAATTTCCGTCCATCCCTAATAAAACTTTAGTTTCCAAAGAATTGGATATTAAGAAAACTTACGTCACTTTTGCCATCAGAAAGTCTTAAATTAGCAAAACTACTCATATTCAATTGTTGTTGTTGCTGTTGATGTTGTTGTTGATTTTTCTTGTTGCGTCCTTTTCTACCTTCTCCACCATCTACATTCTCATATCGTCTACGCATCGTTGAATTCCAGTGGTTCTTTATAGCGTTATCCGTTCTCCCTAAAGTACAAAATCGTGTAATGAAATGTTAAGAAATGGAATGAATTTTAACAAAACCTGGCAAAAGTTTTGCGATTTTTGCCCATTGATTCCCGTACATTTGATGGGCTTTGTAAATGATCTCGTCCTCTTGTTCGGTCCATGCCGATTTTTTGATTTTCGGATTTAAATGATTGTGCCATCTTTCCCTGCACTGTTTTCCGATTCTTCCTCTTAAATTACGCGCAATCAATGTCCACTTTTTCGCACCAAACTTATTTACCAGCTCAATGACTTTTTCGTCTTCCTGCAAGAGTATTTTCACGCTTTTACGGGTTCAGTATTATAAAAATTCTATCATAATCTTCCCACTATTATTATTCAAGTGAAAAATGTATCGGTGCAATACTGGTTGTCAGTTTGGAAAAAACAGATGTTGAATTAATAAGATGTGACACCCAAATTAACAGAAGCACAATGTTGATAATTACGTAATTGCCGTTTCCGGTATGAGGGGAACATGTGAGTGTGTGTGCAGTTTATGGGAATGTGGATCCGATATTCCCAGAACATTTGAAGGCAATGTACCGGGTCGTGTAAACAGGGCCCATTTATCTATGAATTAATCAAGTAGGTACTCAGATAAGTATGTGTGTATTTGTTTATTAAATAGAATTTCTTGGCAATATTGTATTTTTAAATTTAAATCTTCAAGAAATTATTCATTTATTTAAAAAACACCTTGTATAATTTCATTCCAATGACGCTCCCTTGCCTAATGTCAGGCAGGCAATGGCCACTAAGTTGTATGAAAGAAGGGTGTTTTTATGATCTAGTGTCAGGCTGTAACTTAACATTCGAGTTCGTAGTACTAGAACCAATATGATTAAATGTATAATATAAGTATTTTTTCTCAACAACTCGTTGAATCATCCACAAAGAAAAAACATTTTTTTGTAAGTCTATAAGTTTGCACACTCTATTTTTTGAACCTTGTCGTCAATGACAACCATTTTCATTCGCCCCTCAGTCAGGCCCCCCGAGTAGTCGAGCGTGGAAATCGTGAAAGAAGTAAGACAAAGAGTCGTTCGTATACGTGTAGTATTTATAGGGATGAGAATGCCACGACCGGTTCCCACAATCTGGGTCCCTCTCGTCTTTTCTTTACCATTTAGATTACATGGTGGACCGTCTACTATTTAACCTATTTATCTATTATAATGAGTTCCCCTGGAAGTTCAGGTCCACGGCTAGGGTCAATCAAAAAGAAGCCGCTCTCGTCCAACCTACGGTGTATCTCATTATAATTTAACTGAAGTAGAAATGAAAAAAGAAACGAGAATTTGCGGATGTTATGATACTCACAGCACGATTATCAATCAAAACTATGATTGTGTGTTCTGATAGTAATACAAAAGAGTGACGTTATTTCATAGTGAACGTAGTATTCAAACAATAATCGCGTATCCGACAGTCCATTTTTTGAAATTTCTTTTATCTCTGATGGGTGTGCATAATAATCGTAGTTTAACATAGCATCTATTGAGATACCCACATTGTAGATAGTGAAGCGTAATGACACTTGAAGGTGCCTAATTGAAAACCAGTCCATAAATTGACATTGAAAAACGAGCAAATATACCGGTGTTTGCTTGGCCTTGGCATTGTTTGTTGGTTTTAGTGAATGAACTGGCGCAATTCAACGAACTTTTTCTTTCAATTTCAATTTGCCACAAAAATGAGTGAACATGTAAACCACAACTACATGATGTCCACAAAAACTTGTATGCACTAATTGGATGGCTGTGGAAACCTGCCTCTTTAGAATGAACCAAAACTGGAGAAACAATCCCTCTTTTCGAATGTAAAATGAGGTATTTTTAAAATCTGGAGAAGTGAAAGAGCGCCTACTGGTTTAAGTGACACTGTCGTTACACTTCAGACAAAACAACCATGAAAATATTAAATTACCTGCACATGAACACCATTTTAAATTCAAATATACAATGTAGAACCCAGTGTTTTGTTCATTATACCTATAGTTTTAAAATTTAGGATTGATTTTGTACAATAAAACAATAGGATGCGACCGGAAAACCCAATGTTCAAAAAATATTTGTGGTATATGCGGCCTTGGACTATTGGGTGTAGGCCGCCCACTGGTAACGAAGAAGATCGTTTGCTCGCTCGTCGACCAGACTACTAAAATCAGGTGCGATCTTTCAATACCTATACGTGCGTTTATGTGGATTATCGTTGTTATTGTCGGAGGTGGGTTTTCAACACTAGACGCCACCTGTTTTCTTTTCTTTTTTTTTGGAATGTTTAGTATGTCAGCGAAAGAAATTGCCTTTAAAAAAGGGTTTCTTTCTATGCCGTTATTTGCTGTACTACCGTTATTTTACCTCTTTGGTCCAGGGCCCTTTAACCAATTCCGGATTCACCACCTTGGTCCAGCGCTGTTGACACTGGACATCCGATCTGTCTTTAAAATGTTCAGCAATCAAGTCCCATTTTTCATTATACTCTTCAACGTAATGCTTTAATTTCATATCCTAAAGACAAGAAAAGACATTCTAATAAAATAATTTCGAAAAAAATCAATTTAGTAAATTAAAACTTGACAGAATTTGCTTATTAACTACAAGATATAAATAATTATAAGCATTTAAAGCAATTTTTTTCACAATTCTAGACTACAAGTAGTGTGAAATTATAGAAATATTATTTGAAACATTATCTTTCTGTAAATAGAATAAAATGCAAAAATGCAAAAAATATTAAATACATTTTTTCCACAAATTATCATTAGACGTACCTCTTCTTTGCTCCATCGTCCTTTATTGATTAATTTTCTCTCTTTCTCTTGATGACAAATACGATCGGGCCCAGTTGAATCGTCTGAGTCTATACTATTTTCACCATCAGACTCATCCTCTTTCTTCACATTAAAACTAAAACAAAAAAATTTTTCATAAAATTCCTCATACTAATGTGCTTGTTTTCAAATCTCTTAATTGCTAACTGAATTATGTATGGTATGGTGTGGGTTCACTGACTGATCTCAAGTATTTATCTTTTCATTTAATCGAGTGGTATCTTCTAGTAATAGTCAAACCTGGGACGCATTCTGTTTAGATAACTCGTTTTACCTGAATTATGTCTGTACTATTTAAAATATTTCCTTTCTCATTTGGATTACATAAATTTCCTTTAAAAAAGGTAAATTTTGGTGCATCGAAAGAAAAAAAAAGTACCATTGTAGTTAACGTGTCATAGGACATTCCCAGTGCAGCTGAACCAACACACATGGAACACCATTATGCAAGCTCGCATTTTTTTACGAGAATTACGTGAAACTGATGGTATTATAATAGGGACGCCTGTGGTCGTGGGAACGAGGAAGTCACCCCTTAACTTTTTAACAAAACGTGTTGCCGGAACAACACAATTTTTCCATTTAAACCTTTTTAACACCTTACACCCTACACCTATCAACTGCTATTTTTTTCAACTAAAATGAAAATGTACTAATACTATGGGAAAAACAATGAATGATATCTCAATTTAAACTCCTTGCCTTAAGCCAATCGAACGGTAATTACTGAATGGTCTAATAAAAAAAACAGGAAAACATGTAGCGAAAATTAATTGATAAAACCAGATGTCGTATTGCCAAAAGCGCCCTTATTGAATTCGTTCAATCAACTTAACAGTACCCCATAGGTTAACGTCCAAGCTGGGTGGCAAGGAGGTCTCTAACCTCTTAACAACAGGACAGGTGCCTAATCTAGGATGCACATGTCGGAAATATAGTTGGATCTCTTCAAATATTACCATTGGCGTACAATTAGTAGCGCATTACGAATGTTACAGGGCGGCAAAAACAGGTTTTCAAACTCAACTTTTGGTTGGATCGGTAGTAGTACTACACACCCAGGCACAAGCTGCAACATTTGGTCTATAGGTTCATCAAAAATTTATTTATTGACCTGAAGAAACAATTTTTAATTTCAATATTAAAGGATTTTTGAACATACGTGGAGCATAAAACCACCCTCACGAAAAAGGAAATATGCTTGACCAACGAGATAGATTGCTTGGGAGACTTCCTCTCTTTGTCTGCACGCATTTCCTTCGAATACAATGGAAGGAAAAAGGGCTGATCCAATTCGAATTGTCATCACTAAGACACAGTATTATGCTCGGACATTATTATTAGGCTGTAAATACATATATGATAAAAATCACATTTGTGAATTCTATAGAAAAAGTACCGGATCTATGGTTACTGTTATGATATTTTACTTTTTTTTAAGTTAAGGCCGCTGCACAATTGATCCGTAACAGGAATAGGAGCAGTAACTGCAACGGTGACATCAACCTCAATGTGCCAAATTATGATTGAATTAATTGTGCCACCGTAGCACATTCTACGTAGCATTTATTATTTTGCGGTCACACAATAATAAAAATTTCTCTGGCAAATTCAGTGAAAATTGTTAAAAACCCCATATTACTAATTTTACTTTTCGTCAATGAATTAATTGTGCCGCCGCGGCACATTGACACACAATGTTGCTGTTACTGCTACTCTTCCTGTTACTGATCAATTGTGCAGGAGCCTTTATTGTCCTTTATGTGGTACGGAATTGAATCCAAAATTAAGGTTGCACATATAAAAACACTGGGATATGTATATCAGAATTAGACAGGTGGTCAATTTTTTTAAGAATTCACACGAATTGCCCCCTTTCAAATATGTACATCTCATATTTACATACATATGTTTACTGCAACAGCTACAAGATTTTATAACGTTTCTGAAAAAATACAACACATATGATTAAAAAAATCGAATTTTCGAGATCTATATAGTTTAAAATTACATGTGACGTTGTAATGTGTAAGTGAAAGCGCTTAAGGGTTGCTTCACCCTTTTCTCCTTCTTGTCCTAAAAGAATATTGACCCCAAAAAAGGCACCCCTTTAAGATTCCGAATGGAGGAATAAATCGGCGACCTACATAAGTCATGATTATTTAACTGTGCAGCCGGAAATACGAGTCTTAAAAAAAAGCACACATAATTTGCTTTCGATTTCAAACGAGGCCCTTCTGATAACGCTCGAAAGAGGACTCGCGATCTTAATTATCTGACCGAAAAACACGAGGCTCCGCTAAAATTAAATATAACAGATAATAACCCCGTTAATAATCGGTTTTTTACTAATTGCATGTTCATGGCAAAGTACTGTTGTTAGCCGATCCCCGACTGACCTACTTTATAAATGAACCGCTGGAATTTTCAGTCTTAAAAGCTTTTATTGCAAGTGGTACTTTTTTTGGGGGACTGTCCCTTCAGCTGCAGAAATATTTTGCATTTTTTCGATAGGTATTAATAAGCTCCAGGTTTCCTCTAATTAAAAAAATAATAATAAGGCTGTAGAAGAAAATGGGAAATTGCACGACAAAGCTTGAACTTTTAAGTACTACCCATCTTGACAATAGAAAATAGATTAGATAACCAGGGAGTTCGTCCATGTCGATAAGCCCTGTACATAGTGGATTCGAAGGGCCGCCAAGGGGAGGCCATCTGCTTTTGAGGGGAGTCATATGGTACACCTGCTCGGCCCGTATGACCCCTCTCTCTTATATGGCCTCGGTGCGTGTACGCGCCATTAGTGCAGACCTAAAAAGGGACGACGATAACATTAAGGGTGACTAAATAAATTACAATTTGTTCCAACTAATCGTAAGAGAAAAATATAGATTAGTTTTAATATTAAAATCGAAGAAAAATTTTAATTTTATTTCTTTTCGTCACTTCTCCTAAACCAAATAAATCCTAGATATCTCAACGTGAAACATCACAAACCCATTATGCCAACCCTCTTTCATTTTCTATTTGACCCTCTTCTTCCTCCTTGAAGAACCTATCCATGCACACTAAACACAAAATATCAAAAAAAACACACGTGTTTTCTATGCCAATGTTCAATTACATCAGTCTCTCTTTCACGTACCCCTTATAAAGGTATTTCTTATCGAATCATGTATTCAAAAACCATTTATTGTACCTCGAGACATAGAAACAGGGTTAACCGGAAACAATCAATCCTTCTTGTTCTTCTTGACTGGAAGTTTCGTCACAAAAAGTTTAAAAATAACCACAAATAATATGACAAAAAAATAGCTTTTCTAATAAAATCTTAAATCAAAACAAATGAAATATGCAACTACCAAAACGAAGGAAAAATAAGACAAGTGGCAGTGCAACAAAACAATTGACAACTCTGCGAGAGCACCCCTAAAAAATACTGGTTCACCCCTAGACAACAAGGACGCTTATTTCCATAGAAAATGTCGATTAAAATTTCTATAAGACCCTAAGTTTTACCTGTGACACATAGACATAGTCTATGCACTAGGGGAAAAACAGGACGCACGTGGGAAAATTTTCGAATGTTGCGTAATAATAATTACGATGAATTCTTCATAATAAAGACGTGAAAGAACTTGTTTTCTAATAGAGAAGGGAAGCCGAACCTAAACTTGCCATGAGAAACAAGGGGGTGGGAAATTTTCTATAAAAAAATTGCAATTTACGAAAGGTGTTTTCTCTATATGTCTAAATGGGTCTGAAATATATTTTTCCTTGTCGAATGCTGTTTCGATGTCCTCCAGCAGCGACAGCTGGTCGTTTTGCCATTGTGGAACACCCCCAAGTCGAAAAAAAGGGTGGCGGAATCGCGATAATCAATTTTTTTTTGGTCTCCCGATACGTCTGCGTGTGTGTGTTTGAATTGGACAAGGTGCAAGTCGATGATAATGAGTTGGAAGCGTGCACACATAGCAGGATTTGGGTTCGAGGGATTTTTTTTAAGTGCCACCGCTGTAATGAAAAAACTTAACAACGTGGGAGTCAGAATTCATCGAAGCCCCACCATGCGCAACTTAATTTGGTTTGAAATTTCATTCTTTTTATACTTTGAGAGTGTTTAATGGCTATAAAGCAATGCTATACACAAATTCTTGCGCTTTTGGATGACTTCAGTCACCTTATCATTGTTCCAAAGAAGTTAAAATCTGGCGGCTATGAAGGTCTAAGCCAGAAAAATATGGCTAAACTATAATGAAACTACCACTACAGATCTTTTTTGAAAAGGTTAACGTCTTGAACGGAGACTTCCCCATCGACACCATACCACCAGGTCAAAGAATAGGGAAGGAAGAAAAGAAATCGAGGCCGAAACCTATCAATGAATTCGTTTTTTTTGGCATAGAACGACAGACAGCACGCGCTCTACCTCCAAGACAGCTGCAAGAATATAAATTTCGACAAGAAGAAGACGAGACGTGGAAGGGAATGGCAACAACGGGATACGAGGGGCGTTCTCGTTGCCCCCAGACGTCGAAAAATTTCAGATTGCGTCTTTTGGAAAATTGGCTCTGGCTAGGACCCCGACCTGAAATTAGGATGTATTGTGTTTGTTTGTGGGGCCATTTTAAAAAGGAAATGGAGCTCGGGTGACTTCTGATACTACCTTTTCTTCTTCCGGGGTTAAATTTATTTATGTATTTCCGCATCTTGTGGAAACATTTTTGCTACCACAAAATATTTTGTAGATGGAAGTTTTGCATAAATTAAAAGATTACAGATTACCTTACATAATTAATTAATTATGTAAATGTTGGCATGAATGGAATCTAAATATTATTTGCCATTCACGGCCTTCTTTCTGATGATCTCACTCTAACCAAAAACCCGTACCTCCCGGCTGGTACATGTGTAAATCTATAATAAATTATCTAAAATGTTTACACATTTTTATACCATGATAATTGTACAACTTATACAATAGAATTTAGTACAATTTTTGAATATACTCTCAGCTTAACAACTTATTTAAAAGCCTAAGGACTTTTATAAAAATATTTTAATTTAGGAAGTAATTGATTAGTTTTTTGCAGAAATTCCAAGAAAAACCTATCTAAGGAATAAAAATGTTGAACTGCCGCCATTTCTGATTACGTCATAATTAAAAGTCTAACCTTACAGTACATTGACTTAAACAAAAGCCAAATATTCTTAATAATTTTCATTTGTTTTTTTTTCAGATTTATATTACATATTTTCATTAAAGTTGCTCTCATAATCATAAAACAAAAAACTTAGTTTACAAAGGCAACTTTGATTTCTCAATAAATAAAGACACTTACAAATCGGTTTCGTGGTTTCCATAGTAGTTGGCCATATCTCCGATGGAGTTCTACAGGAGTACTTGCACCACACACGCACTCTGGGATGTGAAAATCGGGTCGGCCGTGTTGACAGGTTTATTTATAATCTATGGCGGCCGTTATTAAAATAAAACAAACGAGTTCCATCCACGGAAGTACTCTTACCGACTGACGTAAGAGAACCAGCGCGCGATTCGAATGCACTGCAATTAGTGCAACGTTGCCAGTTGAAGCTAAACATTTTTCTATGATTAAAGATATATATTCCAATCTCTAGTAAAAAGACGGCAATAATCTTATGAATTTGTAATTTATAAAAAAATAAAATTTATAATAAAACATTTGGTTGTTTCTTTCAAAAAATGGTACATCGATTACTCGTAATACATGAAGTTTAACATTCATATTTAAAAAAATCGAGTATACTGGCAACACTGTTCAAATATGCCTGTCCAGAAGTTTTCTTTCAATCGTTCAAATCTATATACGCATGTGCAGTAGGTTATTGGTTCTATGTGTTTATAGGTATTTGGATAATAGTTAAAATCAAATTGAAATTTACAATTTAAAGTTCCGATTGACTGTTAATGAGCTACAGAATATCTGTAGCGATACATGTCTTCATGTCAACCAATGTCAAGAATGTCAATGTCAATCAAAAATCGTTTGTCAACGTTTATTCCGAAGAAGGTTGGTACTTCTGTCCGTTCTTTAGCGAGCGATCCGTGATTTCCAAAGGTTGATATTCCTCGTTTAGTATTTTTAATAGTTTTAAGATTTTTATTGTTTACTTTCGATTCTTTATACTTTTTTCTTTCGATTCTATAATTTGAAAACAGTGTTTGAGAAGAAAAACGTGCAAATCTTACCTTTAATAAAACCTTTGCTCTCATTTGTCAAAATTTCCATTGATAAACAAGGTCAGTTAACACTTTGCCAAGACTTGTATTTCTGCGATTAGATCCGGAATCAATCGTTAAATCGTGTAATGTTTAATTCCCGTTGCAATAAAATCCATCGTGTAGATTAATCGGAAAAATGGCTGAAGCCAAAGTACCAATAAATAGGCCAAGTTCAGCCAGTACACCTCCTAATTGTGCAATATGCTTGGGGGGTTGCATGAACAAATGTTTTTCCAATTCGTGTATGCATCAGTTTTGCTTCCAATGCCTCAAGGAATGGTCCAAGGTATGTAAAACAGTATTCTTTTTTAATGAATCGATTTTAAATAAACTCTTTCATACACAGATTAAGGCAGAATGTCCCCTATGTAAACAGCCCTTTAAATCAATTATTCATAATGTTAAATCAAATGTAGAATATGAGGAACATATAGTTGAAGTTCCAAGTAGACGCCTTCATGCCACTCCCAATGGTCTGGCCGATCTGGCAGGTCTTCTTGATGTTAATGCACGAGATCTGGATTATGTGTTTGAGAACCCATTTACAATACCATCACCACCCGCACCTCTTCAACAAAGACATGAATTTCACGTGAGGTAAGATATAAGAAGGACATATTTGCGGCTTGGTCGTAAATGCCAAAGCCTTTTTCATTTAGACCAAACCATAAATACTTATTACGTGTAGCGATCAGTGTCTATTTTTTATCAAATTTGAAAAAATCCATCATAGTTGGCATTCATTTTTTTGTTGTCTAATTTAATTTGTATTTAGAACTACAGTGACTGTAGACTCTCGTGGAGAACATGCCATTCAACAAATGCTTCTGGCACATCCATTAACAATTGGTGGTCGAATTACAGTGAATGCTGGACTTCCAAAGTGAGTTGATTATTGATGACTTAAACTAGAAGAATTGTGATGTTAATTATTTTATTTCTAGTCCTCGAACCACCTTAATTCCGTTTAGACATCGCCGTGACTATTCGGCTACAAGTTTTCGTAGATCGGTTTATACACAAAACTTGTGGGCCAGCCCCTTGCCAGACATATTTGAACGTTTCCGTGACTGTTCACCAGTTTTTTACAGGTTAGATTTGATTTATTTATAATAACGTACGTTTAAATAAATGTTTTTCTTCAGAAATAATCCCTCAACAAGGCACCGACTGGTCCCGTGGCTCAATAGAGAATTGAACGCTTTGTTATATGAAAATACGCAGCTGGTGATGCATTTGGTCGACTTGATAATGGATAACTTGCTGAGATATCACATTTGTAGTCGCACTTTCCGAAACATGCTTAGGGAATATTTAAACAATAAAACGGATCAGTTTGTTCATGAATTCCATATATTCATGAGATCCCCTTATGACATGTTCGGTTATGATATGAATGTTCAGTATACTTCAAGGTATATTCAATTTTGGATTAAATTTGTTGGTTAAAAGTTAATTTTCAGGACTGGGTTCGATATAACTCCTATTTTAGATGATGAAACCGTAGAGATTCCAGATAATAGTGACGATAGTGACGTGGTTCTAGTTGGTGAAAGTAATCTAGCAGAGCCGATTACAATTGACTTGCTTGAAAGCAATGATTCAGATGAGCCTATTTTAGTGTCAACCAATAATGAAGTGAATTGCATATGATTACAATGAAAATTGGTTAGTGATATAAATTCTTTTATAGATTCCAATGCCGATTCCTGCAACATCTAATCAACCTTTCATGGTAAGACCTCCAACTCCTGCCGCCGTTAATCTACCTCTAAAACTCAGGTACAAACAAGGAAATGCAATTGACAGAGAACGGTCCAGGTCTAAATTTGAAAAACAAAGTTAATTTCTTAATTAAAATTAATAAATTGCTTCATTTTACAGGTCCTCGAAAAAAAGACATTGCGTAGTTAGATCTAGTAGTACGTCTTCAAGTAGTTGCAATGAAAGAAGTAAAAGAGAAAGTTATAGAAAGTATAAAAAGAGGAAATTAAAAAAACAGAAGACCCAAACGAAATACAAAGTGTTCACTTATGATCGTACTACTCCAGATGTAAGATGATTAAATTAAAATTATTATTTAACATTAACCAATCACTTGAGCAGGTAGATGCGTCTACAAATTCTGACACAGAAGACAACAGACCCTTAATAGATATAATCAGAGAGGCGAAGCGCAAATGTGAAAAAAATAAACGGAAACAATCGCATTCCAGACCACTTGCTCCTCTTTCAACAGATAGTTATGATTATCAAAATGCTCCTTTAGACTTATCCACTCCCACTTGTTCAAGGTAGTACTTAAACTCATGTTATTTTTCTTTGGTATTTACATACTGCCGTAGAATTCCCAGCAGCTCTTCAAGTAATGAGTACCGCACCAAATTCAAATTAACTGTGAATAACGGCGATTTTACTTCCGTTAAAATAGAAACTTCGGGAAATTTACCAGGTAATAACGTCAAAATCTGTTATTTAAAAAACTATTTTTATTTTCTGTGTAGATGCTTTTGAGGCTTCCACATCAAAAACGAAAATCAAAGTGAGAAACGAACCGAACAGTTCTTCAGCTTCGCATTACAATAGACGTGATTCAGACGTTGAATCAGATTGTAGTACTGAGCCGTACCAATTGCCAGCAATTAAAAGTGAGATTAGGTAATTATTGTTTGTGAGTTTAATGTTGCTATACATGTAATAGCAAGCTTGAAGTTATATGTGTAAACACGCCTTTAGTACAAATAATTAATAAGCTTTTAATTTGAAGAGAAGTGAAACATGAAAATCCGGGACCCAGTACAAGTAAAGCCAGTCCTTTAGTGCTAAGACGGTACAAAACGGAACAAGATAAATGGTACATTTTTGGGGACAGTGATTCGTCAGATTAGCATTTTGGTAACGAAGACTTAAAAGTAGCATAATTATATCAGTGGCATTTTATATTTATTACCCAGTTAGATTTTGTTGACAGACGGAATTCATTAGTTTTTTCTCAACAAAAATTGAAATGTAAGGACTTAGGGTAGATTACAGAAATAAATTTTTTTGTCAATAATTTGTTTCATATTAAAGTAAACTTAATATACTAGATAAGTGAACTGTTAGGAATAGAAATGTAAATATTTTATACCTAAGCGAGACGTTTGTGGCTTTGTGTTTGATCAAAAACGTGTGATAAATAGGGTGTATTTCTGTAGCTCATTCGCATTTCTTATCCCAAGAATTTCATTTGTAAACAATTTTGTCCGTAAAAATACTGCTTATATGCAGTAAATTAAGGATAATGTTACATCTTATTTATGTTCGTTCTCAATTTGTCTTAAATATATGAAATACCTTTCAAATTAATTTTTCATTTTATTATAAACTAAATAACAGGCTACGTTCATGGAAGAATTTTCTATAAGAGGAAAGTTTCTCAAGAAAACAAATGAAATATTATTGGTTCTATGTTTGCTTTTGTTGCTTAATTAATACTCATAAACTTCATAAGTTGAAATGCCTAATAGCTATACAGTTTTTAGTTCAAAAATCTTGAATTGGAATGAAGAAATTAAATAATAATACATATGTACAATATTTGTGATTACCTAGAAATAAAATCTTCATCTAAAACTGATAAAAAGGCAAATTTTGAAGATTGACTTAAACGCTCAATGAAGACCTATTATTCAACCAAAACTGATGAGCAGATACGGCCAATGTAATTAAATATAAAAGGGCAGCAATCCAGCAATTGTAAGCATTCTAAAACAGGATAATTATGTGTTAAGTATAAACTTTCTTTGTCAAAACAATTAAAACCTACTTGTTGATATCCATTTGTCATTTGTGCATAAAAATCATCCAAACTGTGGTACTCCTCAATTTCAGGAAGGTCCTCAGCCAACGCCACTGCCTCTACCCAGTAAAATATACCCATGAGGGCCTGTAGGATAAACAGGATTGGAAAATTACGCTTGCTATATGCAAGAATTGATTCTTACCAATTGTATAACGCCCCAAACGCTGATTATAAGGCCGCATAATGATAATTTGGGACCGCAAATGGCCATTTTTCTCTAATATTTTATTGAAACACCTAACTCAACCCAGAATCCTTAAACGTCATGTGATTATTGATTGACATTTGTATCGTGACCTATTCTGACAGTTATTGTCAAAAATCATCTGATCTAAAAACAACCAAGTACAATTCATTAACCAAATAATTTTATTTTATATGAATTACTTTTTTATTCTAAAATCAGCAATAATTTTAAATTAAAATTAATTTATATTTATTATTTAAAAAATTATAAAGACGTGTCATTTGGTTCTTGAGTAAAATTTACAATGACATCATCAATTGATAGATTCGGTTAACCAAATGAAAATCGGCTTACAGTTCAAAAAAATGACATTTAGCAGTCAAAAAGATGACACTTAGTTGTCAAAATTTTGGTTAGGGAAGTAGGTGGTGCGATAATTTTAACATTTATTTAAAGTTCACAATGGTGGATAAATTAGGTAAAATACCTGAAAATTTTCTTATTATTCCCTTGAAATAATTAAACCAACCACACCTAAGAGGTATTTATAAATGGTCAATCGCCCTTGATATGTTTGTCCGCTTTATAAGGTTAAATAATTGTTATAAATACTTTTCATGGTCTGTTTGTTATCCCCCTATTGTTACTTATGAAAGTTTATGATTTCCAAATGTGACTTAATTAAATATATAGTTCTTGGTGGATCAGCAAACGATTCGAATGCTTATTGAACGAATCGAATTAATTTTTAATGTCTGTTGCAGTGAACAGTGAAGCCAATGCCAGGCGAATTGCCATGGTCGAAAGTTGTTTTGGGAGTTCAGGACAAGTAAGTCGTAAATATATCTTACATAAAAATGTTTCTACATAGATCCTGTGTAAAACATACATTTCCTGATATTTTACACTGACTTGTATTTTATAATTAAAAAGCGAACTTTCTCTTCTATGATGTAGATTCACCTTCAATTAGTATTTCACGTAAATCGATATTGCACAAGGAATTTTACCAAAATTCAACCATAATTTGCTAATTGATTTCAGCCATTGGCGGTACCTGGAAGAGTTTTAGTGGGAGAAGGTGTCTTAACGAAAATGTGCAGAAAAAAACCGAAAACAAGACAGTTTTATTTATTCAATGACATATTAGTATACGGAAATATAATAATAAACAAAAAGAAATACAACAAACAACATATCATTCCATTGGAAGAAGTTAAATTGGAAAGCATTGAAGATGATGCCCGTAAAACGTTTTCATAAAATTAAAATCTATTTTTTAATGTAAATTTTTAAGGTGGCTATCACCACGGATGGTTAATCAAGACAGCCTCAAAGTCTTTTGCAGTGTATGCAGCAACGGCCGTAGAAAAAGGTGAATGGATGGCGCATATAAATAAATGTATTGATGATCTGCTGCGAAAAAGTAAGTAGGACTTTGCATATCGTCTATGTATTCGCTTTATCTAAGGTCGTTTACCTAACTGTGTGGGTAAAGGATGTTGCTAAAACAAAGGAATTTCCAATTGTGTTTGTATGTTAAGTTAGAAAATGTAATATTTCAGGTGGAAAGAAAGCCGTTGCAGAACACGCGGCCGTTTGGGTACCCGATGGCAAAGCACCAGTTTGTATGCATTGCGAAAAAACACAATTTACGTTGATCAATCGAAGGGTAAACATTTCATATTTAACAATAGTGCAATATTGAATTTGAATTTTTAGCATCATTGTAGAAAATGCGGAGCTGTTGTGTGCGGTCCCTGCTCAAATAAGCGTTTCCTTTTGCCGAGTCAAAGCTCAAAGCCGCTCAGGGTCTGTTTGCGCTGTTACGATTTGCTTAGTGGAGCTAGAGTGAATCATTTAACTGACTCAGCTCATAAAGGTAAACCTATTGAGTTTTAAAAGATAGTTCATTGTTTTGAAATTTTATTTTTGTTCTCGTAATAATAATAATGAGTAACGCCTTTGATAACGCCAACATTCTTGTCTGAAAATAAATTTTTATGCTACGAGGGAGAGTCAAATTACTTATTTGAGCTTTTTTAAGTGAACTGATGATCTGATAATTATTTAGAACAACGCCAGATGAATAAAAAAATATATGGATTAATCCTGATAATAAGATCGAATCGGTTCCTCGATTTCTCAGACTGTTTGGTGCCTTTATTAAGTTTCATTTGGCTCTAACTCGTAATTTAGTATTTATCTTATTATTTACTAGTTTTAATAATTTTTATAGGAAATAATCAAGATTCTTCTGGTGAGGAAGACTCAGATGATGATGATGAGGGGCAAAAAGGGCAAGAAATGACGCATGATTTGGTGAGTAATCACATGTTTTTTTTTCCAGTGAATCGTATTTGATAAAGCGCGTTGTTTATCAGAAATTATGGTATTTTTTCTTGTATAATTACTAGGAAAATCCGTGATAATTAAAAAATAATATTGTGTGCCTGACTTTTTGTGCAAATCCTTAAGTAAAGGTCAAAACTAAGGTAAGTTTAATGTATTTTTTTTTATATTCCATTAAAATTGGAAAAAATGAATCTGAAAACGACTTGATTCTTAATGAAGCTTTCTCCATGCAACTCGCACTTTAGATTTAACCATTTCCAATGAACAAAACATCTTCCATAATCCGGCTATGGCTATTTTTTTAAAACGAGCCATTTCGAATGCTGTATATCTGCCTCGTTAACTGCTTTTCTAATATACTACGAGCCTATTTTGTTGTAGAACAAGTAGTGTTAGTATTAGCTGCAAACTTTCCCTTATTTCAGTTATTCAATGTATTGGTAATTTTCTTATTTTTTTTCAGTACGACCTAAGAGAAACACCTATGTGGTACCAGTGGGGCAGTTTGTACATGCATCAGGATAGTGATAATTCCAAAGATTGTCTTGGGTGTTTAAATATCAAGTTATAATTGAAAGTGAAGATATTATTGTGATGAAAAGATAGCGGTTTGGTAAAGAACAAGGCTGTGATATGGAATTGAACCCATTAAGAAGCAAATACCTACATAATTTTAATGTGTTATAGTTTTTTGTATTGTTTACTAAGCACTTTTTATTGTTTTAATACCATTTATAAAATGTTTAATAAAAATATGTTACTAATTCGAAGAAGTTGTTTAAAACTAAAAATATTTTCTATATTAAACGGTTATGTACTGTTTTGTATCGTAATTATTAACAATAATTCTCTTATTACTTAGTTCAAAAGCCACTGCCTCGGCTATGCTTGCTGACATTATCCCTGTAAGTTATATATGGTTGATTGCATTAGAAAATATGGTTTATTTCTCAATTTTTGTGCCGCTTGATTGATTTTTTTTTCGCTTGAAAATGTATTTTCCGATTATTTCTTTCAATAAATTTAATTTCTTTTTTCTTTTTCAGCCTAAATTCTATGCAGTTAACGAAAAAACGACGGAATAATCATCACCCGATCCGTTCAATTCCATCGAAGTTGTTTTGAAAAGAAAAGTTTTTAATTAGAAATAATTGTATTACGATAACCCTAACGTCAAAGAAGAGATAGAGCAAGAGGATATAAAAATTTATATTTTTAATACAAACTCACTTCTTAATACAGGTTAAGTAGGTTTAGTTCACTTGTTTTTTCACTTTTGTGCCGTTTAATAGCGTCCTTACTTCTTGGTGCCACCCTTATGCTATTGTACATATTTATGAGAGATTTTTATTTATATTTATGACCAAGTGGCACACTCGTAACACGTCTATTGTATCTGATTTTTCACTTTCAGTGTTTGATTAAAGGGGATTGGGTTTCTTTAAAAAAATAAATTGTAACTGGAATTCTAATAAAGTTATTTATTATTTTTAAAGTTTACTAAAACGTACACCTCAATTCAATCCCAAGAATCGGTTAAAAAATTACGTTTTAAACGAAATTTAATAACTTTATTACATTTATTTGTTATTTTTGAATTTTATTTTAAAATTATTTTGGTTTAAAGGGGTGATTAATCGCTCGAATGTCACTTTTTTTTTGTCTGATCACTGAGAATATATTGATATGTGATGACCATCAGTAAAAGAAAATTAGTCAAATAAATTTATCATTCTTTATTCATGGTTTGTTTTAACGATTGTGATGGCACTAAAATGTCAAGGTCAACTGAATTAGATATATCTATTTAATCAAATCTGTAATTCAAGTTTGAAACTGGTTATTCTTTCTAGCACTTGAAAGCTATGTAAATATAGGCAAAGAAATAGGCAACCATCATTTTGATTGAGGATTATACAACGTAAATACATTCATTTCTGAACAAATTAAATGTTCTAATGGATTTCTAATTGCCTAATTGCATTTAAAGATTCATTAAAATCAGGATATGGATTCTACTATAACAATTTTCATCTGTATGGAATCCATTTGTTCCAGGACCGTGGATGCGGCAAGTTATCTTCAATTCCCTGATATCCAAGTTTCCAAGGCAAAATAATCTGGTTCGTATCTGCGAACATTTTCAAATTCTCTCTGCAATACAGCGCAAGCTTTTATGTGACCCCACCTCATTCTAGAGTCTTTAATACTACTTACAATTGGTCCTGGAGACTTTCCCGTTCATTGTCTTGTTTATAGGAATTTGTCGTTCTAGTAAAAATACCTAAAAAAGCATCCACAATAAATGTATAAGTGTATTACCTTTTTCCTTCCTTTAAACATGAAAGTAACTTGAGATTTAATTACCGCAAGTACAAAGAAAGTGTAATAAGAGCTGCCTGTATTTTTAATTTTACTGCAGATTTTCCAATAATTAGACAACCAAACAAACAGCCATTTAAAATTATAGATTTGAGAAACGACGGTCTACCTTACTTGTAGAAATAATTAAAAAGAAGAAATACACGGCTACTGGGAATAGTTTAGTACGTCTTGCACTACGAAGGATCTCATTCTTTGCGGTTCGTTAAATAAATATTTTTTTCCAAAAACGATCGAAATACAATAAACAATGAAAAATAAAATCCTTCACACAATTAATATATTTCCTATTCATTCATTCCGCTTTTATAAACTAAGGTTCCGGCTAGTAATTTTTCCCCATTCTCGGTCTACGAATTCCTACCTCGACACCTTAAGGTCACTCTCAAACTGGTTTTCCCAGAATCTTCTTTAAATCAACGTTTTCAATCTTGTATACTTAGTTCCTGAATTGACCAAGCAGCTAGTCAGTTTAACCATGTGTAACATGTAAATATGTAGTGTCGCGAATCAATAGAAAAATAGCCTTTCACTCAATTAAAAATGGAATCAACAACAGATTTAGTAACACGGTCCGTTGCGGAATTGACATTGGAAGACCAGAAAAAGCAGCCAAAAACTTTTAAGGAAATGACGGTAAAAGAGCGCCTTTCTTATGTTAAAGAAGTGATCACCGTTGAACCTTTAATAGCCACTTATGTGATGTCATCAATCTTAGCTAAGCCAGCTTTATTGGTGCTGGAATATGATAAGGCTTGCAGATCTAACTTGGGACTTAATGCTTCTGTCTGTGATACAATTGTTAATGGTGATGATCCAGTGTATGCTAATGAAACTCAAGATATTCAATTGTTGATCAGTGATGTTCACTCTTGGCAACTTCCTATACAAAGTGTCATGCCCTTGATTCTGGTACTCTTCCTAGGGTCGTACAGTGATCGACACCAATGGAGAAAGCCATTTCTCCTCCTTCCTCTTATAGGTGAAATTTTTGCTGTTGCGGGCTGCATTTTATCTGTCATCTTTATGGAGACTTGGTCTTTAGAAATTCAAGGGGTGGTCCAAACAATCATCCCGTCTTTTTTCGGTGGCCAAACCATGTTGGTGATGGCAGTGTTTGCTTACATTGCCGATGTCAGCACTTTGGAAATGAGAACTTTACGAGTTGGTATCGTGCAAATTGTTATGAACGCTTGTGTACCTACAGTGCAATCTTTTAGTGCCGTATTATTTACTGCAATCGGCTATATAGGCGTTCTACTAATTGTGGGGCTATTGTACGCTATAGGAATTATCTACGGGCTATTTTGGATTAAAGAGCCTAAAAGGCCGATTAAAAGTACGAAAAAGCACTTTTTGTTGGACGTTTTTGATACCAGACATGCTATTAATACTTTCAAACTGGTACTGAAAAAGAACGAGGAAAATGACAGACTGAATTTGGTGCTTTTACTTTTGGGCATGTTTATTTATGCTTTGGTCAATGTGGGTGAAGAGAGTGTGTTCTTTTTATATACTAGAGGGTTCTTGAACTGGACAGTGGTCCAGTACACTTCGTTTTTGACGGCCAACACTCTTATTCACTTGGCTGGTGAGTGGTATTTTCAAACATTGCAATATTTTTCTCATAATTAATGCACGTTTCTTGGATAAACAACTCATTATAATTGCAATTAATGGGTTTTAACGACGATATTTATAAGAAAACTGCCTATTTATATTCTGAACATTGTAAAATTTATAAAATATTATTTATATTCATTTTAATACGAGGTGAACCAAAAAACTTTATATACAGTATATTATTTTAGGAACCATAATAGCAGTACCATTATTTGCCAGATTCCTAAAACTCCATGACCTTATCATTCTCCTGTTGACTTTCCTGGATAAAATTGTGTGCAACATATTTTTCGGTTTAGCAAAAGATAGTCTGCTAATGTATGTCGGTAGGTTTCAGTTTATTTTTTAACTAATTTACAAAGTCTCACTCTGTATAATAAATTTAAGGTGCCGCAGTAAGTCTTATAACAGGCGTTACCGCCATATCTATCCGTTCATTGGCAACGAAAGTAGTGTCTGAAAATGATTTAGGAAAAGCTCAATCGCTTTTTGGTATTGTGGAAGCTATTGGGCCAGCTGTAGCTGCTCCTGTGTACAATGTAGGATTGTACACTCATACTTATACTTATTTGCCTTCGGCGTTTTTCTATTTTAGTGCCCTTTTGTATGCTGCTTACGTGATCGTTATAATGTATGTGGATTTGTATAAATTCTCGTAGTTTTAATAAAATTTTTATTTCAGCTTTATGTATATTAGGGATAGGAGGAGATCTAAGAAAGTAGGTACCAATACTCAAGATGGTAAGACTAATAACGGTTTACAAATGGAGGATATTCAAATAACACACATGTAGGCTATTTGTTTTTGTAAAAGTTCAATATTTTTTTAATAAACCGATTCGAAAGAATGTCCTGGTATTTTCCTTTTGTGATAAAAATGGAAAGTAATGCATTTCATTTTGTATCTTGTATCAGAAGCTGTTTAACAATTCCTCGATATAGAGAAAATTAAATATGACCTTCGTTATTGGAAATATCCAATAATAGGTTTAGGTTGACATTATTTTAATATATTTTTAATCTTTTTCACCTCAAAATGGAAACGTAAGTTCATCTGAAATCAGCTTTATTGCTTTTTAAATCACAGCTTTTCCCACATTAAATTCTTCTTCAAAGGAATTTTACCCACCTCCTTCTACTGTTATGTACCTAATTTTAGACCATCTAAATAAATCACTGTATAATATAATTTTACAACTTAGTTCGGTCCCTAAAATATTATAATATACCGAGAACTTTTCACCTTGAAAAAGGTTCATCGGCGCCAACGTAGGCATTACCAACTGACACGTACTCTAAGTTGGTTAATTTTAATTTTATTATTTTATCTCTTAAAAAACACATTTTAACAGTGTTCATTTCCATATTTTGTAATTTCTGTACTTTCCGATATTGTCTTTTATTATTACCACCACTCAGGAACCTCCCTAAGGGAGGGTATCTGAATGGTAACTTCTTAGGTAAAGAAGAGAGAATAAAGTCAGTTCGAATCGAGCATTCTTAGAAAGTACACACAGTATTTTCATTTCCTCTTACAAATCAGAACATAGTTAATAGAGTATCATTGATATTTCAAAATTATAAAAAGGATTGTTCCACAATTCGTTAGAACATAACACTACCCTTTCACCCTATATTTTCTCACTGACTCCTGTTTTAAATCGACACTCGTTCACCAACTCTCTAACTCACAAAGCCTACTCAATTTGCTCAATACAACAATTAGTTTTAAAACTGTAACGTAACTGTTTAAACTGGTTAAAACTACTAACTGGTTGAAAGACTTATAGTTCCCCCATGTTTGGATTAAAACCAACAATCATCCAAATCAGTTCTTTCAATTAAGTACCAGCGGTGGTACTACCCAGAGAAAAAAAAACAACGGCAACCTTATCATCGGGTTACGCACCATTGCATTTCAACATCTTGAACCGTTTTTCGCGAAGTTTCATTAGAACGCGATGATTGAATTACACGATGGACGTCAAAAAATTAGTGAAAAAAAATCTGATCGTCTACTTTGGCTTGGAAAACTCAAAGCCATCATCACGGTGGAACCGTTAATTGCCTGCTACCAAATGGCTTTGTTCCTTTCGAAGCCGGCCCTGGATAATTTAGAATTCGAAAAAACTTGCAGGTAAATATTTGCTTAAATTGGTAACGGTAATTTTTTTTGTTGCTTTCTTTCTTCGTCCTTTCAGGGTTAATTTAAAATATAACACGACAATTTGTGATGCGATTCTCACAGGAAACCATACTGGATACAAAGCGGAAAATGAGGAGGTTCAAAAGATTATTAGCACCATGCATTCCTGGCAACAGCCAGTTCAAAGCTTCACACCTCTCATCCTAATTTTATTTCTGGGTTCTTTCAGTGACAGATATAAGTGGAGGAAACCATTTCTATTAATGCCCATTGTGGGAGAACTGTTTGGAATTATCGGTTAGTTCTACAGTCAAGAATTGAGATTCAGCCATTCTGTTTGAAGGTCTAAAATAACACCATGTTTCAGGTTGTATATTGTGTGTAATCTTCATGCAAGTATTGCCTCTAGAAGCCCAAGGAGTATCCCAAAAAATCATTCCATCATTTTTCGGAGGTCAAACCATGCTGGTGATGTCTACGACCGCTTATATAGCTGATGTCAGTTCTATAAAAATGCGAACGTTACGTTTAGGCGTCGTGCAAATGGTGATCAGTGTGGTTTTACCTTCGGTGCAAGCTTTCAGTGGAATATTTTTCGTGAAAACTGGATATTTAACTGTATTGTTCGCGTCAATGTTCCTATATGTTGCGGCATTGTTCTATGGGTTTTTTTGGATTAAGGAAGTGCAACATGATGCAATGAAAAAATGCTTTTTAGTGGATGTTTTCGATCCGAAACACGCTAAAGAAACATTCAGCCTATTGGTGCAAAAAAATGAAAAGAACGATCAGTTATTGATATGGATACTGGTGCTGATTTCGTTCTTACATCGTTCAGCTTTTGATGGTACGGCTCTGTTTCATCTAAATTAATCCATTTTAAAAATACATTTTTTNATAATTTCACTTTAAAATTAAATTTAGATAATTTGTAAATTACAATGCCTTGTAATAATTGTAAATATGTATCATACATGTAAATTGTAAATATCACATTTTTATTACATATCATATTTTGTAAATAAATGAGTAAACTTACATATAAGAATTTTAATCAACTATTCCTAGTTCCCTAAGACGTGCATTGATTCTATTGTTTAAACTTGCATAATACTTCATTTTTATTACATAGAACTTGGCTTGTGTCAAATTCCCTTCCTTGAAGCATTCGTCAATTTGTTTTACAATATTTTCCAATTGATTTTTATTCTTTATATCCAAATCTTTCAATTTATTAACATCGTCAGTATCATCAAATTCCTCATTCAACTCCATCATTTCCATAAGAAAATCTGGATCATCGATCTTTTGATCTTCGTTCAGTTTGTTCCCTTTAAGTTGCAATAAATGCACTGCTCTTTTCAGAGGCACTTGCAGATTATTGTAAGCCTTATTGATTAAGGATGAATAATTTGCAGATATTTCTTTTTCTTCGTCACTTTTGTTACTGAATTTATCTGGATGTAGGTAGCTTTGCAGTTTTCTATAAATGTTATGCAACTGCTTTGAATCAATATTGAATTCTTCTTCTAAACTGAACAGTTTAAAATAATTATTTGGTTCCACTGGATTCTGTAATGCATTACATTCCTTACAAAATAAATTTTCGGTGTTTTTTCTTTCTAAACCACATTTCCAGCACTGTTTAGAGTCCGATCTTTGAGAGGCAAAATTATTCATTGAATATGGATATTTCTTTATAAGAGATGTTGTGGGATTATTAAGTGTGTGATAATTAAATTTACATTTGCAATTCGTTACTTTATAAAACGTTCTAATTCTATTGAAAACAAACATAGTTATTTTACAAAATTTTGAGGTTAGGATCAAAAATGACAAATGTGATCAATTAGACAATTGACCTTGTAATTAAATCTTAAAATATGATTGGTTGAAAATAACAGTGGTTATGTCTAGAGGAGTTTGGAGGGAAAATGTTATTGTTTTATTTTTAATTGTCTTTATCACGTTTTATGTATAATTCGTAGTGTCACAGAACATTATTCGACATGGACGACCATTCAAGAGTAATAATTCACTTTGATATAGACTGCTTTTATGCCCAAGTCGAAATGGTTAAAAATCCGAAATTACGTAGTGTGCCACTGGGTATTCAACAAAAGACTGTAGTGGTAACAAGCAATTATCTTGCTCGCGAGTACGGAATAAAAAAATGCATGAGGATCTCAGAAGCTAAAGAGTTGTGTCCCAATTTAGTCCTCGTCAAAGGTGAAGACCTGTACGACTACAGACAGACTTCCAATAAAGTATTTGAACTTTTACAATCATACTCTCCTTTTGTTGAAAAGCTAGGAATGGATGAGAACTTTGTTGATGTCACTGAGTTGGTAAAAGAAAGACTTCAACAGGCTCAGAAGGCTGATCTAGTTGGTTTTGTGTTCGGAGATGTTAATAGTACTGAATGTGTTTGTGGATGCCAGGAAAGATTATTAAAAGGATCTGAAATAGCTCAGGAAATAAGAGATAAGGTGTATACAAATTTGGGTCTAACTACTTGTGCAGGCATAGCCCATAATAAAATCCTGGCTAAAATCGTTGGTTCCGAAAACAAACCCAACAAGCAAACGGTACTGTTTCCAAATGACGCTTTAGAATTGATGCTTAGTTTAAGAAGTGTAAGGAGAATTCCATGGATTGGTAACGCGGCAGCTGATGTTTTGGAAAGAATCAGCATTACAACAGTGGAAGAATTGCACAATTGTGACTTAGAGCAACTAGGACGTGTTTTTGATAGAGACAAAGCTAAAAATTTAAAAGATCTCAGTTTTGGAATTGATAATACACCTGTTAAGACAACTGGCAAACCCCTTAGTATTGGTCTGGAAGATGCTTGTAAACTAACTGAAGAAAAAGCGGTACAAACCAAATTCCATGAGTTATTAAAACGTTTGCTAATCCTAGTTAAAGAAGATGGTCGGATTCCCAAGGTCATAAGAATTACCGTAAGAAAATTCAATCCCCTCCATCCAATGGGTGGCCTTCGCGAGACTCGTCAATGTCACATTAATATTCCTTTAACAAATGAAGAAAAATTCATACAAACTGCAATGAATCTATTTTGGAAGATTATAAACAGAAATGGAAGTTTTAAAGTAACCGTTTTAGGCTTGTCTTTTACAAAATTCGCGGATAAACCTAGCGAAAAGAACACTTTAAATACGTTTTTAATGAAAACATCACAGAAGGAATATTTTGAAAGTGATGCTAGTTGCAGTAATCAAGAACCTGTATTGAAACGTGGAAAATTCCTGCAAGACAATGTAGAAAATAGTGAAAATGCTATTGAGTGTCCTCCAGGCGTTGATAAAACCGTTTTTAAAGAGTTACCTTTAGAAGTGCAACAGGAGATATGGAGTGATTATACGAGGAATAAACAATTAATGGATAAAAATTCCAAGAGCAAGTTATCGAAACCGAATACGTTATTTAATTTCTTGCAACGCCAAAAACATTAATTAAAAATTTTTGAATTAATTAAGTAGCAAACTGATACCAGGAATACCAGTGATTGGGAAACCCCCTAATCCCAATCGCATTTCAATAAAATGTGTAAAATAAACATCAGAGAACAGATTACATTGAAGTGTTAAACTCTAATCAGCTTAAAATATCACATTTGATTAATTCATTGAAAGTTAATCATTTATGGCGTTAACAAGTGATTTTGAAATGGACCAGGAAAATCAGGAAAACACACGTAGTTTTTTAACAATGGATTCCATTCGTTTCACCTTGAACTATTTAGCAAGATTTTCCATTGCTGGTGTTGTCATTTTTGCGAGTACCATTGCTATACAGAACTATTCCTGGTTTACTTGGCATGTGATCTTATGCACTGTTGGGGTGAGTTAACATTGATATGATACCCAATATGAATATTTATAATATCAAAAGAAATATAGCACCTGAAATGTATTAGTTTAGTTAAAAATAAAAATTATTAACAATATACAGGGTTGCTAATTGACCGCAAATCAGACAAGTGGCTGTTAATTTAAAATCTGGTCACGTACAGAGATAATAACAATGTTTTAAAGATAAATTTAATAAAATTTTAATACGATTATTTTTTAGTATGTTCCTTTAATGGCTGAGTCTCTAATGCTCTTCTTAGGTGATGAAGTTTGGGTCTAAAAATATGACCAGATCTGCAAAATATACCATTCATGGAATAGTGATCTCCATAGCCACCATACTGATAATAATAGGAGATGGTTTGGTGTTCTATAACTTAGACGCTTTATATTTACGTACAACGCATTCAATAACTGGCAAGTTTCAAAAAGTTCTTGTAATCGTCTTTGCATCTTAAGTCGCTCTTCATTCCAGGGCTGATTTCGTTAATTTTCCTCGTCATTTCTCTTCCATTTGGCCTGATGATTAAATATAATAGAGAGGTGGCGCCTTACCTCCCAATACGGACCATTTGGGCTAAGACTTTGCATAATTTTCTAGGAATTTTGGGTTACGGCATAGGAGTAATCAGTTTGTGTTATGGATTTTATACAAATTGGTTCTCTTATTATACCTCATATGAAGCGAGACTTCTTGCTTTAATTGCGACTCTTTTAACGGGATTGTGGACGTTAAATGGTGCTATTATCTCTTTAGTTGAACAGATTAATACGATACTTTCGTAAAAAAAGTTGTCACTAAAACATATGAATTAATACGTCCAATGTACTGTGAAAAAGTTATATTTGTTTTAAATATTAAAAGCTCGGTACACATAATACTTTCCCTTGTTTTACAATGATTTTCTTTGCTTTGTTTTTAAATAAATATATTCGATTTTTTTAATGTAAATTTTATATTTAATTTGGCAGTGTTGTTTTCAGGTAAGGCACACACTTTATTTTTAAACTGCACCCTAAAAGTGCCTCAAAAACAATTATCCTAAATAAGAACAATCACAGACAGCTATTTTTACATAGAGATGAGTTGAAAAGTTTGTCCTATTAGATATGTAAATTCTTATGATTGCTCTTCGTACCATAATTTGTTTCCAATCATGATTGGATCAACTAAAGATAAAATTTTTGATGAATTTCGGAATAAAAATTTTGGAAAATCGATATTTATCTTTTTACATTGGAAACGATTCATCTCATCCTCGTATGTTTCTTGGAGTATTCTTGTTTAATCTAACACGTGCCATAAAAAAATTAGAGTTAATTTCAATGTGACTATAGAATACAATTTTTAAGTAAAAATCAGACTTTCGCACAACTTTCATTCTCTTCATTTTTAAATAAATTTTCTAAACTTACTGCTGCTACTACTACTATTGTAAAACCTACTAATCTTAAGAGTCCTAAACAATTTCAGTTTTCTGTTAGTAATTTATCAGTTCCTTGTTTTATCCATTAAATGTCCCCTTTCAATCTTGGTCTTGCTGAGCCCTTTTGCAGGAATCGCAACAGTTTTTCGTGTAATATGGGTAATTGCAAAGGCGCGCTTGAACAGCCAATCTACATTTCTGTATTCGATCCACACAGGAACCTAAATTTAAAATCTTTTTTTTTTCATTGTCCATTTCCAATGGTTACAATCTTACGGTCTAAGGGATCATCATCTTGGGCCAATTTGAAGTTAAAACTATCTCGGCTCTCTCTGTGCACTTCACAAGCACATGGCCGTTTTCCTAGAGGTACTTTGTCCTCTGGACATCTATTTGAAGGTCGTTTGTCTATGTCCAGACACTTAACTTCTCTCCTTTGAATGCCTGATGGACAATTGCCTTCGCATTTACCCCAATCGCTTGTAAACCATTGCGAGGGACAGGATCCTAAATATATTTAGGAAATTTTCAATTTGCACATTACGTTACGTTCATAGGAAATTTACCTAAACAAGATTGCTCTTCGTACGGTTTAGATATAACTGGACAAACCATTTCATTGGTAATATGAGGAACGCCCCTAATTTTTGCAATACACAGCACTTCTCTTCTTTGTTTCGCAGGACCGGAACAGGAATTTGAACATTCACCCCAAGGTCCTAATAAAAATCAAATCACCATGGAACCTTTGATACATGAATATATTTAATGAAACTAAACAAGTCTTACCTGCGAACCATTGTCCATCGCAATGTTTCTCACTGGAACAAGCTCTTGAAGTTTCAGGCTTGCTATTTGCGCTACAAGAATCGTGTTCGCAAAGTGCGAATCGAGTTTGATTGCCCAAACCTAAAGTTAATGTTTTGGAGACAATAGTTTTCAAAAATAACATCATTATATTTCATACCGCATTGTTCGGAACAGTGAGACCATTCAGTTACCAACCAAGAGGATTTTTCATGGTCCGGATGCGATGAAGAAATAGAAACTTTTGGCTGAGAAGAAGATGTATCCAGTTTTTGAGTATCACAAGGACCATTATGACAGTATTCTGCATGAGCAGGCCTGTTTTCTGGATGACACTGGCCTGAAGGACAAATTACTGAGCGTGTTCTGTGACCCGTACCGCAAGTAGCAGAACACTAACACAAGTTTATTTTAACCACGTTACTTCTAGAGTGAAAATACTCACTTGGGACCAACCACTGACAGTCCACTCTTTCCGATTTGAATGTTGAACGCTTAGAGGCAATTCATTATCTGTCAGTCCATTGAACGCCCCGCTACATTCTCTCTCTTGACATGCCCTGCTTTGAGGAGCAGGTTTGTCATGTTCGCACTGTGCATCACTTACCACAATCACTTTACCTGAAATCTCCATTACTCTAATCCTTGTAACTAAATGATAATAATAATCTTACCATTAACTTCTTTTTTGCATTGAGATATAAATTGTTGAAAACCTTCACCACAGGAAACCGAACACTGAGCCCAAGCGCCATCCCAGTATGCACTGTTGCATGGTTCTACATTGCACGGAATCGCAGTGAGAGCTGGTGGATCCAAATGGGCGCATCTTTTTTCATTTGTCACCACTTGATGTGTGGGACTGAGTATCCGATAACAAGAACGGATGTAATTTTGGGTGCCTCCGCCGCAGGATTTTGTACACGGCGTTAGGCCGGTGACTTTCCAGTGGAAATTTTTACGTCTCAATCTTGTTCTTCGATGTCCTGGATAGATTACTGACGGTTTTGGATCGTCTCTTTGATTATAAAATATAGAGGAATTAATGTTTGATGTTTGATCAAATTTATTTGGTTCTATAGTGAGAAGATCAGAAGGCGTGGGTCGTTTGATTAGAGGCGGAGCTATAATCGGGACATCGTCAAGCGGCAACGAGTATCGATATTTGACTCCAGGGTTGGCTTGGTAGTTTATGATCTACAAAGAGTTTCTTAAAATTATATTTTTAATTAGTAGCTTAATTGCCATTACCATAATATCTAGTGGTACCAACAAAGGGCCTGCAGCTAAAATTGACTCTAAATTAGTTCCATCTTGCTTGACATACACAATTTTAGTTCCTGCAGCCTCCACCGACTTGCTCACACCAAATTTCCAATCACCGTTCAAAATATATGAAGAATTGTCGCTTAATTTCAATGCTGCAAATAGACAGGCAATCGTTTAAATCGCACCAGGAGGTCCCTCTTTCAATAGAATAATTTAGATAATGGACTTAATATTGCATTTATAATTACAGGGGATTATTTGCATTGGAATAGCAGAAATTCAAGACATAGAAAAAATCTTACGGTACTTAATTGTTGTTTGCAGGAGAAAAAGTTATGTAAATTGCAAATAATTGTTTATGGAACTGGTTAATTAAATTTGTCAGTAAATATAGGTAGGCTAATAAAGATACTAACAAAGTGCCTATTTTAATAAACAAGAATCTGTATTTCATAAACGTTTTCTTACCTAAAACATTTCTGGTATGTTTAATTTGTTGCACCTGGATGCCACAGGATCCAGCAGGAATCTGCGCGACCAACGAGTAACCTGGTGGGAGGTCTGGGCGCGTGTAGATTCCATTAATAGTCCTACAAGCGCCACGAAGACACGCCAAACACTGATGTTCATTTTCGTCGCTGCCTCCAACGACTCCTTGGGCATTAACATTCTATCGAAAATTATAAAAATTTAGTTCTATTAACCACAAAATATTATTTTATGGTTTAACGTAACTATGTATGTCATATACGTCATATGAAACCGCAAAATGATATTAGATTTACGGTTGAAAGTGTTATTTCTCGTTGCGACTAAAACTTGTTACCACATGCGTTGTGGTTTTGGTGGAAAAGATATATATTGTCTATATCTGAGAGTCTAAATTGAATTAGAATTTCCTAAAGTTGAATATTTACATATGTAACACTAATTTACTATACAAAAGGCAGTTTCAATTTGTTGTATGTCTGGTTGCATCACTATTACGCTTGGGATTTCTGTGGAACGTGTCATCTATCGTTTCATGTACGAAACAGTGTGAATATGCTTGCATATCTCGCCAATTATATTTCAAGGTATTTGCTTGGTTGCATAACTATTTGCTTTTCGTTTAGTACTTTTTGAATATTTTCTCTACTTTGTTTTTTTTTCAATATTTTCAAAAAGCGTGACCCACTATTTAAGCACGCACGCAAAGCCGCCTTTATTAAAAAGTATATCGCCACACCAATAAAACGATTAAAAATTCCATTCGAAATTGGAAAAAATGAAATAACAATAATCAGAGGGCGGTCTCAAATTAGCCTTTATACGAGCGGCGTTAAAAAAAAATCGCTCTTTATAAGATAACCATCGCCGATCGTTTATGAAATAATGAAGGCATTATTGGCCCTTTGGTCTCGGTGGATTATACGCAAAAAATCGCTAAATTGAAAGCAAGATCGGCTATTTGTTAGCATTTAAGAAGCGCAGTTAAAAGGTGTGGATCGGACACAGGAGAAGAAAGAAAGAAATAATGATCTTTTGTTTTTTTTCTTTTGTAATGACCTGGAACACCATTTATTTAAAAAATATCAGAATTTTCCTATGCATATTATTTTGGAAAAAAATTATATTCCTTCAAACCAAACAACTTCATTACATACCCACCCAACCAACCGTTCACTGATCTTGATAACTTCAAGCTCTTTGATAGTCTTATTATCCCACGTAAAAATTCCATATAGTATCGATTCTGGCCCTGATACGAATCTCAGGTTTGTACAAGAAGAACGGTAGTAATGATCATAATACTTTAACAAATCCATTGAGGCGATTTACGTTTTACGGCACATTTTCCATTTTCGAAATATCTTGATTTTGTTAAATGTCATTTAGATGGTTATCCAGACGGATTTACACTTTTGAAATACCACCTACGCTTTTAAATTTGAAATAAAAACTAATAAAACTAGTCATTTATTGTTGATGACGGTTAATTATGGTTGATGCTTGATTATTGATGATGTTATGATGGTTGCAAATTGAATGAATATTTGGATGATTTGATCTAATTTTAAAATTTGACATGTAAATTTTGTATTTTTTTTAGAACATGTGCAACCAGTTAAACACTAATATTTATTAAATTATCTTTCTTGGATAACTTGTAGTGTAAATTTTAATTATTTAAATATGTGTATCTGGTTGAATAACGTGCAGTATAATTTGAGTCTTACAAACATGCCGCCTATTAACCGTTATGGGTATTTAGCTTTTTTTTCGATTTTAATAATATACTTGGGGTTTATAGTTAGAAACGAATCGAGTTTGACTGAAATAGAGTCATTTAAGAAAAGTTGAAACTTTATAATTTTGTATGTATACATGGTGTGTCAGAAAAATATCGAAAATTTACTTTTAAAATGAGGAACCGTTATTTCTAATCCATTTTAGCCGCGTAGACTTCACTGTGTCAAAAACAGTCACACGAAGCTACATAATAATATATGTAAATCCCGATATATTATATCAGGATGATAGGGAAGTTGACAAAGTTGAATAATAAATATCGTGATTGACCAAAAAATTTTCAATCATCCACATATGATTGATGAACAAGAAATCCATCCTACAACATTTCACTATTGCAATGAATTTCAGGTGTTCCCATTAGGTTAGGTTACATAAACAAAAACGGATACTTTTAAAATATGAGGCTTAAACCTGATTTAAAAGATTTTAAGGACACTATTAGGTACATTGAGTGCGTGCGTTTGACCATGATTTATGTCGAAAAAACTTCTACTCGAAACCAAGAAAAGTACAAAAATAAAATTTCGCTCGCATTAAATCACATGGCCCGAACCAAAAAAAAAACCTCGACGCGGCCGATTTATCTAAATCGCGGCCTTACATTAAATCCTATATGTGTGCGTGTAATGATGCATTTTTAGCGTTTTCCGCGCTATCTGCATATACACATATACTATGTATAATAATGTTAATATCTTTGGCGCCTATTTATTTTAGCTTCAATAAAATTCGACTCGTAAATAATCGGTTTCAATGGGAATCTTGCCAGTCTTGCCAACATAAAATCTCAAAAAAAATTATACATATGTGTGTATTGTGATCGTCTAGGAATATTAATTGTGGTGTTTGCAACAGAGTGACAAAAATGACAAAAAAAAAACCTGATTTAAAAAAAAAAGCGTTTGTAGCAATTATTCGTGCAACCTCTCGTTTCGAAGTACCCGGCTACTATTAACAATTTAATAATGATTGATATGTAATACATATAATTTATGGGATTTCATTAAGAAATGAAAAGTGGATAATTGTAGAGTATCAATCCAATAGCCTCCCTTAAAAAAAAATTAGCCCGCATCTAAATACATATTTTAATCAGAGAAAATGACTTAATCGTACTTAATACCCTTTTTTTTACTCAACGAATGACCCAAATTCAAATAAAATTATTCATGCCTTAGAGAAAATACACTTGTAACGAGCAAGTAAAAGCTTGATAAGCAACAAACACGTCAGAGATTTCTATTGAAATACTCAAAAGTATAATAAAATGTGCCCCATCACATACGAGTAATAATAAAATTAAATTGTTTAGTAAATAAGCTTAGTAGCACTGATAATTTGATTACAACATCTTCAGGTTGGAAGCAATTGCCTACCAGTTGAAGAATGAACCATCCAAACTCACCTAGTCGCTTAATAAATCCGATTTGGCTTTTTAATGCGATTAAAACCTAATTAGGCAGGTTTTAGAGAGTGACATTTCAATCATATGAAGCTTTAGGCCCCCAAAACCTCGAACGAAATGAAAAATATCGAAACCGTGAAACTATGAAAAATGGTTTCATAGAAAACTTTTTACGCACGAGACGCAAAGATCGATTTATCCTGGCAATTTTACACATACACACACACATCAATCATTAAGGCGTTAATTGCAAAGGCACTCCTATTATTCTTCGATGAATTCGATTTGTGATCAGTGGCGTCCCTTAAGTAGAACCCCGCTAGTTCAATTTTTACATAGATACGCCAATGCACTATTCGAACGGTAATTATTTAATTAGGAGCGGCACTGTTGTTAACATTATCATTGTTCTAATCACGGATAAATTGAAAATGACTTCTGGCCATTTAAGTTTTTCTTAATTGTTTTTTTTTAGAAATGTGGATCGGTTCAAAAATGACACTTTCACGTAATTGCATCAACTACTTACCGAAATTGCAAACAACAACAGAAACAGCTGAACTGCACTTAACATTGTAATTGGTTCTTCGAGCACTTTTTTGTTCACATTTGTTCCCCTCAGTTAATTTGATGCTAAACTTTAGGTTTTGTTTAATTTCGGTGTTAATGTTTTTTTTTCAAAATTAAGATTTGCGAGTCAGTGTCAAATGAAATTTAAATATGCAACTGAGAGGAGCTTTTGTCATATAAATTAGCTGAAATCTTATTCTTGAGATGACATGTTGTAACTGAAAGCAACGAAATTAGAATACTGCACTACGGAAGAGCAGCGTTCTGTTATTGGTTTCTTGCCTAGGGAAGAAGTAGAATGATGTGAAGCCACAATAAGGTAAATCATGCTTGTCAGTTGAGCAAGTGTATAGAACAGATTTTTTTAATTTTGTCTCGTACAAGACTATTTGTTTATTTATATTTTTTGTTAGTTAGTCTGAAGATTGCTGTTCTGGTTAAAGGTTTCTATATTTCCTACTAAAATTTCTTATTGTTAGTCACAAAAACTGTGCGAAATCAAAAGGAACATAGTTGTGAATTAGCTCTGAAAGGGAACTTCCTGAACATTTTCAAGATAAAACCAATATTAATGGAAGATTAAGAAGAAACAAAACCAATAGAAGACAATGATTTATCTTTACACGCGTAATTAATTCTTCAAATTCTTTCTTCAGAAAGAATGAACATTTTTCACGACATAATCAATGTTTCTAAATGCAAATTATCGGCGCCTCGTAAATAACACGCTAAAATACCTCCACGTGGGCATCAAACAACAACACTTATGTAGGCTTTACTGAAAGAGGAAGCCTCTTCTTCCTCATCTTCTTAGCATCATCGCTCGAACACGTTTAAAATTAGCATGTGTGTAAAGAGATATGGAATCGAAATCTGGCTCAAATAACATGCACGTTTTTTCTCCAACATCCAGCGTTAAATATTAACGTAAACAACCTTGTGGATTTGATTGACGGATTTCTTTTACGTTTTTCCCAATGTGTGATCGGTGCCATAACGTCTTTTTAAAAGTCCGAAAGGAACGAGAACCGTTCATCGTTTTGGCGAAAAAGAAAACAATAATATATAAGCGTCGCGACGTTAATGGTGATTTTAGACGACACGTTTCAACATCGCAATAATTTACGAGTCATTAACGTGTATTATGTAAATCAGTTAAATAAATATGTCATCTTTTCAATTTTTCGGTCGTAAACGCGATTTTATGGCTCGTTGTATTCATTGAAAATAAACATTTATTATAGGATACGAGTATAATACTCGTTTTCGATTGTCTCAAATTTACTCTTTTAGTCTTTATCAATAAATAATTTCTTAATTGTTGACAAAATTTTATTCAACTTCCTCAACCTTCGGTTATATATTATGTCTTTATTTGAATTATTTTTCAAGGTGATGAACAATTTATATTCCTATTTGTTCGGTTTTGGTTTTTCTTTTGTTCATTTTATATGGTTTTTTCTTAAAAATCTATTTTTTCATTTCTGGCAACACATATGATGACTTCTCCTACAAAACTAATTTTCAATAAGACTTTTTTTTCCAAGCCTACTTATTGAATTTTCTTTCCAATGAAGATATCGAAGTAAAAACCGCAAAGTGTTATTAAGGATTCCTCTTACAATAAAGATTATCGAAGAGCTATGCTTCACTTTAGTTCTGGCTTAAATTTTCAAATATTTTATTACATTTTGAAGAACATGAATACGTTGGCGTTTGCAACATACGAAGGGTTTTCTAGTATGAATATTTAAAATTAGAGTAGAATACTGCGAGATTAATCGATACATTTTGGCAAAGCATAAATAACGATGTAAAGAGTTGTGTGCGAACGTCATCAGATTTTTTTTATGTGGTTTTTATGTAGATAAAAATAAGGGATTTGCACAATTCAAGAGAAAAAAATTAGACAAAAATACTAAAATATAATTTAAAATTGTTCCATAAAAAAGTTAAATTCCATAGGAAAAGTATCATTCGTGATTCTAAGAATTTCCACACCTTATTCCTAAAAGAAAAGATAATTAATGGAAAATTCCAAACTTTAACTGCACCATGGCCAATTTTAAGCACCAAAAATTGCAGGCTGTAAAATAGTGTTTTACGATTTACTGCGAAAAAAAAAATTAAACTAGCAATAAAAAGTTAGAAATTGACGATGAATAAATAGGGGCCAAGGACTGAAAAACCATGTTTGAGAAGCAATGTGTCAATTAAGAAGCAAACAAAATATGTAAGGGAAACCTTAATTAACGAAACAGCGATGCAATTTTTCACGAAAAAAAAAATAAAAGACACTAAACACTACAACTAAAAACGCGATTTTTTTTCCCCGAGTAGAGAAACAACAACTGCACGGAAAGCGCGTGTGGTGCGCACTGATATACTTGAAGAAATAAACCCGCTAAACATCTATGTATTTGATGATGACGATGCCGCGGTTTGTTCTCACTAGTAATTTATCCATTCATACACGTGACATTTCTCTTTGCTAGAAATCTTACTCAAATGCCGGCAGTGTGCAATATTAAGTATCAAATCTGAACTATTGATACAAAGTCTTCCTTGTTGGCACCAGTTAGAAGTACGATTGATGAGACATATTGAACGCAATTTATCCAGGAAACTTGGATCGCAATACGAACGTACCAGCCCACTTTGTTTAATAAATAATCATAGAAATTTGTTTGGCTCAGGCCAGGAGAAAAAATATAAACAAATATATGTCAGTGTCAATTTCTGATCCAGGTATAAATCACCAAGAATTAAGTCAGAATGTTTCTGAGGAAACTTCACGTGACTTTTTCCATAAATTAGACTCATAAGTTAACAAAGAGAAAAATTTAAATCACTGCCGAGTTTATAAATAGTTTTTAATTGGAAATTAAGAACGCTTTAACCGTGGAAATTCTCGTAAATTAATGTTTAATTAGATCTGCTTCAATGATTCGTCCAAAAATTCTGCACACACGCACTCACTATAGTGGTTTTCCATTTTCCATAAGAAGGCATAATGACAGACGTACAATAATGGGGGGATCCATTATGCGGTTAAAATGCGGCTCGCTTAAGCGATATCCACAATAAAACAAATCGTTATTTGCGGCCGATGCCAGACACACAGAGAGGCAACAATTTTAACAAATCAAGTGGTGTCAAGTTTGTGTTTTACTGTTTGCCTATCTCGAATTGACTACCACTCACCGGTCTGATGGCATCCTAATGAGACAACCAGTTTTATTGGTTTCTGGTCAGGTTCAATTTTTCAATTCCATAGTTTTGTTTGTTTTTCGATCTAAACGAGCAGAAATTCTTTTTAAAAAAATCTAGTTTTTAAGGGTTTATCTTAGAATTGTAGACATTTCTCTGGGTGTTCAAGGAAAAGTGATTGAACTCCAATGCCTTATGTATCCAGAACAAATTGTCTTCTAATTTAAGAGCCTTAAAGAGAGTTCGCCATTTTTGGTTTGAGAAAATCTGCGATGTTTACCATAATTTCGTTCAGTTGACCATTAAAGTACAAATAAACTCGGCTAAAGTACTATGAGCTTTTCTTGTTTCAAGGAGATGCTTTTTTTTTCAAACTAAATTTGGCAATTTAAGAGCCTTAAAACATAATGAGAAATAAATGTTTATTATGTATAATATATTCTTTTCAACAGCACATGTAGGTATATACTACGATTTCAAAGATAAATCATTTATTAGTTGCGTAACATTTTTATATATTAAAATGTCGTATGGTGAAATGTTAATGATTTCATTTTTTTTAATACACACATCGAACACTGTTTTTCTCTTTAGCTCATTACGATTATTGCAAATTGTTTGTATTTTTAAACAAATAAAATCTCATTTTCTATCCATTTTAACTGTTGCCATTCCATAAACGTGTCAAGGTTAAAGAGTAAAACGGCCGAAACGGAAAATAACAATTCTAAACCATTCGAAATTAATTAATGACGCATAAAGTCGCATTAAAAACATATTAAATCTCATGTCTCAATTTATTTTAAGGGAAGATTATTTAATTTTCTAATTCGATTCCTATAAACGTAAATTTATTGATCCCATCGAACATATGGTGATTTAAATAAACGGCATGCAATTACATCGATTGATAATTTATTTAAAAATTAATTAAGGATCTATTAAGAACCTTTTTTCCCCTCAATGAATTTATGAAATAAATGGTTAAATGGCAACATTGCAAATGGAAGAAATTGCTTCACTCAATTTCAATGCATTTATTTAATCCAGTTTACCATGAATAAACGATACACGATATATGTATATAAACGATTGATAGACAAATCAATGGGTTTATTTTCAGATGAAAATTGGAGAACTCTTAATAGGATAGGCAGACAGATTAATCTAATGAAGGTAAATGTCCTTAATGTGAGAAGACTCGAAATTTTTCGGGTAAACAATTAATTATCAATTTGAGGCAACACTGTGAAGAAGCTATCAGATTGAACAGTGAAACATTAGTGTCTCACTAATAAATGATGCAGGAGGAATCCCAAAGTAATACATTTTTTAATTGTTGGAGTTTAGTCTGCACATGTAAGCCTATCCTTACCGGAAATTGCGCCATTAGAATTTGTTTTTTTGTTCGGAAAAATTAAAATTACTTTTTTAAAATGAGAGACAAGTCAGGAAACAAAAAGGATTTAATTAAAAAATTTAGTTATCTTTCTCACTTGCTCCTGCATATGTATGTATGCAGAAATGATTAGAGCTGTTTTGTTCAAGCCCGTATGTTGGCGTGCAGCCCTTTGTCGCACATTCTATAAATGTGCTTTTATTAACTACACTAAATTAAGCCAGATGCTCGCCTTTTTCTCCATTTACCAGTTCTCAATTCCAGTAGGCTTAAATGCAATTAGACCGGACCGATTTCAAAATATCGTCGTAAAACTTAATTATCTGTTATTGGATTAAGATCGTCGTCCTGCTGAACGCTCTTATTTATTATTTGCCAGTATTTCTCGTTTGATTAAACGAGTTTTTAAATATTTATCTGTGCTGTGTGAAATCCCTCTCTCTTTTTCTTTCCTGATTCTGTGTTATCCCCTCGTTAAAAACGGTTGATATCGAAAATGTTCGTTAACGTTTTATTTAAGATCGTTGACTGTGGTAGTAATAATATTTATCTGAAATTCGGTGGAAAACTATGCCGAAAAACCAATATTTGCATAAATCGATCATCGCTTGTGCGTTACTTCGAAATTTTTTTATCGCAAAGAATTTACGACTTCCAAAAATAAACGATTTCACGAAAATTGAATGAAAGTCGTAAATGTTAAAGGTTGATTCGATTCGATGAATTAACGGATGGAAATGTTTAAAAAACTATTATTTCTAAATGTTTGATGGAATATTATTCAAAATATTCCTTTTTAGTCAGTCTCCTTTCATCAGCATTTTCGTTTTCAGTTCATTAAAGTCAGAAAATTTCTCAAGTTAACAAATCAGGAGAATATGCAGGATGGAGTCTTAGAACAATATTTTTCTATCGTCAAAAACTGTAAGATTTGAAGCGATAAACAAAGAATAGTGACGTTAGTGATCTCACAAACAGTAGTAATTATTCCTGTTTCCTTTTTTTTTTTGTTTTTTTTATACAAATTAATAGAAATATTTTGTGTAAGTTTGGTCATTGATGCCAGGAAAATGTAAATCACCTTATAGTGTTTCGCTTAGAGGAAAAACTAGGTTACGTTAAAGTTTTTATTATAAATACTAAAAGAATTCCGGTGCCAATAAGGCCAATTTCTATAATCTAACGTTTAATTTTCTTTCGGTTTTTGTTTATTTTCTTAACATGCGATAATTATAACATTTCACCGCTTTTCTCCGTAAATAATAATAACGTTACTAGAAAATGATATTTACTGATTGATATATTACAGATCTCTAGTAATTTTTTGTTTCACTTTCACCTTTTACCTTTGTGTTAATCATTCTGGGATTTGTTTGGATTTTTTTAATGTACCAGTTGTAAGGAAAATTAATGGTAAAGTGTAAAAATTTCTCGACTACAGGCAATTAAAAGCCTAGATGAAAATTCTTTCAACGATTTTTCCGGCAGTGAAAACCTACAATCATTTAATTAATAATAATATTGTTTGGATATGTCGATAATCAAATTCCTCAGTTGTTTAGAAATGAAATGGAAAAGAGGGCACATTTTGTGTTTCACCATCCAAGAAACCACAAATAGCCGTAAGAAATATTAGATAGTATTTATTAATTTTTATTATTTTTATTACTATTTATTTATTTATTTATTTATTTTTATTTATTTATTTTTATTTATTTATTTTATCTTAAGAAATCACAAACTGTGATAATGAATTTTTAAGTTGAGAAGATCTAATAATAATTCCATAAAACACAATTGTCATCGTTAAAACTACTACAACATTATTGAATAATGTATAAGCCACTAGTGAATTTCAGGTGCGAATCATAAACAATCGGCCGTTTCATCTTAGGCGGCCTCTCATCCATAATTAACGTGTTAATTATACAAACGGCGTTGAAAATTTAAATAAAACACCGTTTTGTTGTCAGTGTTGTTCCTCTAATTAGAAATTAAAAACGAAATTGACGCTCCATAAATTCCCGAAACCAATGCAACCGTCTCCTGAGCCACGTACAAATTAAACAATTATTGAATGTTTATTGTTGCTAAATTCATTTAATTATTATTTGGTATTTCAACACTTGAAGTCTTAAATCTTCTCGATTATACGTTTCCTTTTTGAGGATGATGTCACTTAAATAACATTTCTATCAACACCCATTGATATATGGAGAATTTCTTCTTTAAACACTGTTGGTTATCCAATTTAGAGATTTCTTTATTATTGAGTGAAACGTACTGGAACCAAATCTGGTATTTCAGTTGGCTCCACAATTCACCATTCTATTTATTACCTAATCTATTCTTGTAATCGTACTATGCAAAACAATCGAGCGTCATATTGTAAAGAATCATACTAGGCCGTTATCTATTTCCAGAAGCTTTCATAGATGGTACGCGGCAAGATAAGCGACAGGTAGTACATTTCGAGACCATTGTTTTCGAAATAAGAACCGCATTTTCTTATCTAATACCCGGGTAATATGTGGTGTTCGTGGTACCAACCTGTTCAATTGTATTTTAAAGTGACGTGATCAACAGCAGGTACCATCGTTCCGGTAGATTAAATACGATTCTTTTTTTTTCGGTACAAAAGTACTATATTACGGGACGTTCAACTGGTCGAGATTGGAAATGAAAATGTTTTCGGTCTTCGATATACGAGTGGCAAGGAACATGTCCAGAGTTTTTTTTTATTTATAGGATGGTTTACGTAAAATACGACCTTCTCAGCAGGAATATTTTGTCTATTGAGGTTGAGTCTGCTTTTGATACATCTTTGGATTATGTCGACCTGTTTTTAAAAAAATTACTAAGTATATGAAAATATTTTATTTGAAATCCTGTTACGCTTTAATACGAATTAAATTTCTTGTGAAACAGTTTAATCAAACTGGAAAGGCATTCTAATTGGATACAAGGATTAATTTGAAAGTTTTTGAAACTGTTAATTTTTCAGATATTATTATTCTCATATGAAATTTGAAACCTTTTTAACACCACCCGGTAATAAAAATTACTATAATTATATTAATCTGTAACCTTCGCTGATATAATATAAAAAAAATCAAATTAACAATTCCTGCTGAGTTCTCATACAGCAAAAGAGCCAACTTTTCACTCAAACGAAATGACATAATATAAATTACAAATTACAGATGAAACGGGTGTTGGAAATCGTACATTTTAATTTAAAGAGAACAGACATCTTGAAGATTTATTTGCGAAAACGTATTTTGTTATTGTATTCGCACATACCGGCGACAATGTTGCTGCCAAGGTTGTATTATGTCAAACATTATTTGTATTTTCATTAATTTCACACATTTTCCCATATATTTTTATCAAATGGCATTAAATTATGAAGATAAGAGTGTTTCAATGTTAAGGAGGATCTTATGATTGTTGATGAATCAAACGAAATATAATATTTTTGTATGTAAATGTGGTCGTAAGAAATAAAAAAAATGAATGTTGGCAGTATTGTTCGGTGACTTTTTCACTTTTAGCATCTAGCAATGGCCGGTTCACACCTCCTTCAATGTTCCCTTTGTTAAGTAATTTAAAATCTTCCATTGCATTGATGCTTCAATAAATTCAGCTGTATCATGATGCCGATGCATCATACAGTTTCACTTTAATATCTTCATTCTTTTGCAATATTATTATAATTTACCGTTATCTAATCCTTCTTAAGGCTATGTAAAACAATATTTTAAAGTAATCATAGACATTTTGAAGCTCTGCTTGTTAACCTTCTTGTCCCATGTCAAAGCAACATCAAGATTTAAATTGTTACATGCACATACTTTACCGCCAATTAAAGTGACAAAGAATTATAAATTCACTATTAATCGAACCTTTTATAAAAAGATAAATTACACATTTTCAAATAAAGACACGGATTAACATTAAAATATATTGAAATCTCAGGTGTTAAAAGCCGAACTTGATTTGCATGGAAATGATTCAATTCGCAACGCACTCGGTTTTTATCATCACCTTTATGCCCGCACGTTAAAAAATCATTTACAGTCACTTTCGAATGAGCGACAAAGGAAAAAAAAGTTAAACTGAAGGGCTAAAAAGCAGGCTTTGTTTTGTTGAAAAAAAAGTTTTTAATATCGATACAAAGTTTTAAAATAAAATGTTATTCTTTTAAAGTAAAACAATAATCCTTCTTTTCGAAACACCCTGTATGACAAAAGTGGAATAATCCCAAGATACACTTTAAACGCATTAAAACGTCCTATTAAAGTGATTGCATCTCTTCTATTGTTAAATGGACATTAATCTATCGGTCTAGGATAATGGCTCGTGTTATTTGCAATTGAAAATGTCAAATGTGAATTATGGTTGTTGTGCAGTGCAAAAAGGAAGACGCCTATGATGAAGATGTCTAGGTATACTTACTCTATCTTGTTTATTTTGCTTTTTAAATAATTACGAACCTTCAGTGTATTTAATAAGATAGGGAGTTTAGCTCGAGCACCCACAATAAGTGTGGTGTGGGAACATTAATGTAGACGTTATGACAGGTATATAGTGCTTTTAAGGATTTCCAATATCATTTTACAACGTTGCATTTTGCTTATTATTGCTTTCACCATTTTGTCGAGAATTTATATAATATTTTTTGTTATCTCTGTTAAAAATCTTATTTTTACGTAATTTATTTTTCCCATTTCCGTAACTATTACTCACTTTACAATATCCATCAATGCACACACCTCTTGTACCCTTTGCGGCCAATTTTCCCGTGGACGTAATTGGACGATAACAAGGGGTGCCGTCAATCACAGTTTTGTTGAGGGTAGCGTAGAAACTCAACCCCCTGGGACGACAATTAAGCGCGCATTCCACTTTTCCTAAATAAACAGATGTGGTTGTTAGATTATAAATGAATCAACATTTTAGTTACACTTTTCAAACCTTAATCGAAAACTCATCCATTTATTGAGCGATTATTGTTAATATTCGAATATTAGCATCTAGATTTGGTTTGAAAGGCTTTAGTTGAGCTTTATTTGGTATTAAATTAGGAGAAAAATTACAGTTGGTTGTCTCATTAAGTCGAAGACTTCATTTGAATTGATGATGAACTAATTGGACAGTTAGATTTTTCGATAAAAATAATGTGTTTGTATTAGAAAGGTGAAAATTTGATCGGGTTTCTTGTCAATATGACTGTTAAACTCTCTAATATTTTTTTATGGAACTACGAACAGCCTATGAGAACAGCAACCCAAATGAGAGGGTTAGTTAAGGCACTGCAATATTGGATCGATTTACCTTGATAAAACGGCTCCCAGTAGTAAATTTTGCCTTTGAAGGGCCGATTATTAAAAGCGGCACATTGTTCGTATCTGAAATCTTCTCGATTCCCCGGGCAGTCCTGCATGGAGGAGAAGAAGAAGAGGTAAATGAAGTTAATGAATAGTCTGATTAATCAATTTAAATGGGAGAAACATTTGTTATCGTGTAGCGAACGTCCAAATCAATTAACCTATCTCTCTGGCTTGTAATGGAATCGGACTCGCCTATTTCTTTGTTCCATGGCTCGGGCACAGAACGATTATATGCGACGAGGCACATTGATGATCCCGGAAGAATGTCTTTGAACCTATGCTTTAATAAAGTTTTATTGGATTTGAAATGGACTTGTCAGAGTTAGATTTCTCTATTTTGGAAATTAAGCGACTTTCTAGTTGAGTATTATCTTGTCGGTGATACAGTCTTTATTGATTTTCGTGGAACGCTCTCGTAAAACGTCGCATAAAGAGTTTAAACCTATAAAATCGAGCATTTATTTATTTTTTTTCAAACCTGTTACTTAATTATATGTTACTTTTTAGTGGTAATTTCTCTTAAAAGCCAATGTTAAATAAAATAAAATCTCAGTAATACAATATTTAAGGTGTTGTCTACTTTTTCAATTTTATAATCCTCCAGGTGTTGCAATTGAATTAAAATCCATTTTTTACATACCTGAGTATTACACAAATGGATCCGTTTGTACAGGCCTACGCATTCATTAGAGGGTTTCCAGTCTTGTCTTCTTCTTCGTTGCCTTTTCACGAATCTATAAAAAAGATTATCGCATAAATTAGTTGTTGTTTGGAAAGGTCTGCGTGCAACCACATAATTCCTTTGTCCTGAAGACTGGAATTAATATTGAATCATTTATTCTAAAGGGTTCAAACTTGACCCATTGTAATTTATAACCTTGTCAGTGAAAAGTTCACAAACAATGTATTTATTCATAAGACAAGAGGGTCCCTAACAAACAAGAGATATTACAATGGTATTGAATGAAGAAAATATTTAAATTAGACAGTTCAAAGTTCAGAAAACAAAACAAAAAATTAGTAGTAGCCTAGAAATGGGAAATGCATGTTATTCGAATGAAAAACAATCGGAAACAACCAGAATAGAAGTGTCTCACGCCCAAAAAACGTAAAAATACCATTCAGTTGGTTGCTCTTGAACAATAAGGCATTAAATCAGAAGCCTGTCAAAGCAATTTTATACTCACAGTCGCGAAATAGGGTCACCTTTGTAATGACGCTCAATCTATTAGGGCCACATTCTTTATTGGCACCAGGAAGCGATTTTGCCGTTTTACAAACTGTTGAAGTCCGTAGTTGCGTGCAAGATATAAGATTGTAAATCAAAACTAGTGCTACCACCAATTAGTGAGCATTTATAACGTTAATTGTTGGGCTGAGAGTGGTTATGGTTCGATCTAACATTCGAATAAGATTAGTTGTAAGATAGCCGAGTGGTTATAAATTGAATAATTGGTGGCTTTTCGACATGGTAACTGAAAATTATGTGAACAAGGATCAATAGAAAAGAGCACTTTTTTCAAAAACGATAAAAGATCATTTAACCTGTCGTTCACGAGTCTCAAAACTTAAACAAAAATAAATTAGTTTCGAAAAAAAACAATCTCTGGTCAAGTGAGAAACAAATGCAGCATTTCATCACGCCACAAAGATCAATCACGTTAATTAAACAAACCATCTACTAGCACCCCCCTTTGTAACGAAAAAAATAGACACACACAACTATCCGTTTTAAGAATAATCATTTACGAGCTTTCACGAGACCCTTCTTCGTCTTTTATCATCTTGATGAACGNTGGCTCTATCAGGGTGGGGTTCTCGAATTTCTGTTTTCTGATTCCTATAATAGACCAATAAAAACATTCAGTTACATATCGAGGGATGAAAATCAATTTTGTCCAAACGAAATTGCAGCCGCCTTACATCCCTAGTTATGTAAGTACCTAATCTATTTTTTCTCAATATATAAAATTAAATAAATATAAAAGATCAAAAGTGAAGGGATAAATCTTAGGATTTAGATAGTTTCAGGCTTAAGATTATATGAAATTCCCTATTTTAAAATCCTCATATGTTTTGTAACATTATCCAAATGACTATTAACCCATTTCTTATCATCTTATCTTCCACACACACGTTACTACTCTATAATTAACCAATTTTTCGAAAAAAAAAATTGTTTAATGACTCGAGTAATTACGGTTAACACTCGCACTCGAGCAACTCGTAACAACTTTATCCTCCCTGACACTAAACTGATTGTATTGATGTGCACATCGAGATAACGAGAACCAGACCCGTATTCTCGACTTTTGCTAAATATAGAGCACATCTTCAAGTGACTTTATTAATTTTATTGAAGATAAATGCAGCGTAACAAATCGAAATAATAATAATAAATTTTCACATAAATGCATTCATAATGTGATAAAATTGGAAAATTAATCATTACAATTCACGCGATTAAAATTTTATTGCACGAATCGCAAACGCTTGATGTGGTTGGTACCTACATGGTACGTTTCAGACAGATTTATCTGGGATCGTAATTTCAAGAGATGGATACTTCAAAAAGAAGAGAGTTCCCGATGTCTTTATTTACTGTTTAAAAGTAGTTGCAAATCGCCAACAAGCAATTGAATTAATTAATACATATTTCAATCACGTTTTAATACCGTTCTGTCTGGCGATAATTTTAATTTTATGTTAATGTTTATTAGACTTAATTGAACTTTAGGATTTTTTTAATTTTCAAATCATGCTGAGCATACACAGCATAGGGATTTGCATATTGTAGCATGAAACATAAATCTCACAACATCTCTATAATCTTGCTATGTTTATGGACTACACGAATTAAATTTTGAACAAATAATAAACGATAAAAGTCGAAATTGCCATTCATTAACATGGTTTTCTTTTGCAAAAAGATAATAAATAACGTAGGCTCACCGCAAAGAAAATAAGCAGGAAATCGGGAACTCGACTTTCTCAAAATAACGGTGGGCGGAATGCAACGAATATCGATTTTTGTATTTTTTTTTTGAACCTTTGATCCCCAAAACGATTTTTCGAACGTAAACAAATGCATTCATTACATTTGTTGCACAAATAGGTTTCAAGCCACATACCTTAGCAGGATATTTTCTCACTGATTTGTTGCCAGTTTTCTTTAAATGATCTGAAGAGTTTTCGGCCGCACACATCTCGATGAAAGCGACGATAGTCGTAAACCTGTAAAAAATAACATGAAATAGATAAGATTGTGTCAAGTTTCTGTTAGAGAGTGGGAAATACATTTGTTAACTCCTACAGGAATTTTAGTTTCACATTAATTTTCGTCCACTTGGAAAGAAATTTCTAAGGTATTTAACAAGTTTCTCAAAACCTTGTTCATATTTAGAGTTGATTAAAAAATTATTCTCTAACACTAGAAATACATTGTGTGAATTTCTTGTTACGAGCAATTTAGGCCGAACATTAACATTAAATTAGGTTTCGTGAGTTATTGATATCACTGTAAGGGCGTATTGTATACTATTGACTAACTGTACATATGTATGATTGATCGTTGCGACCATTAAAAGTTTTGAAATAATTAATCTGCATTTCCACGCCGACACCTTCATTGGCGTAGTATAATCAAGTTGCTGGATTTTACCATTCATAGTACATATTTATTCATCAAAGACGTGGCAGTAATAAAATTACATAATCAAAACCCAATCTCCAGATGCGTCTAAAAAAAACAAACATTACAATGCCCAGTAGTGTTTTTGTTACTTAAGGAATGATCAAATTGTTCCGCCAATGAACACGACAGGTATATGATCCTTACGTATTCATGAAGCATGTCGATTGATTAAGCACGTTTAAAAGGAGTTTCTAAGAAAGCCGTAAAAGAAAATGAAGACTTATGCCGATACCGAACGCTTTCCTACGACTCGAATGCGGTGGCTGATCAAGATTGATCATTCGTATTAAACAGATGACTTGTTTTAATTAATCTTTAGGTATTATTTAAGACGGTAAGTGTACAACAACACATACCTGAACCGACATTTTTCAATGAAAATAATATTTGTTATGGGCAAGTGTGGTCAATGTAAATGTCACAGGAGGCGTGTTGAGCGATCAATCTTGCAGTAACAAAAAGAAAAATGCAATCGAAGACGCAATTTCTCGGCCCGTATTCTGACGAAACGAACGTGATCAGAAGGAAAAGTGAAAATATTCGAATCGTTACTCCTGCAACTCATAGAGCTGACCATGAGCCGGACGAGGAACTCTTGGAAAAACTGGATAAATACGATAATTTCTATGATACAACAAAAAGCCTTTTGGTGTTGTTTCAGATAATGGGAGTGATGCCCATTGAACGGAAAAAGGGAAAACTATTTATAGGCATTTGATTTTGATAACTGTTTTGTGGACATGTGATTAAGACGGGTTTCCAGATGGTTTTCTCCCACAACTTGCTGGGCTTATTTCATTTTTTTGACGGAAACTGCTTTTGTGAGTGTGGTCTTTAAGGAAAGGCTCGTTTTGATCTTAAAGCCAGGAAAACGTTTTGACGAATACATTTACGGAGTGATTTTTATCAGTATTCTAATACCGCACTTTCTATTACCAATTGGTGCTTGGAGAAATGGAAGTGAAGTCGCCAAATTTAAAAATATGTGGACAAAATTTCAAGTAAATTCTTTTCGCAAATTTAGTTAAAATTTTTTCCTAAATTTCGAACTTTTCCAGTTAAAATATTACAAAGTAACAGGAACACCAGTGATTTTTCGTCATCTCACTCTCATAACCTATTCTCTATGTGTATTCTCCTGGATGGTAGGAATCCTAATCATGTTGGCCCAATACTATCTGCAACCAGACATGTTATTATGGCACACCTTCGGTTATTACCACATATTAGCAATGTTAAATTGTCTATGTTCTTTATGGTTTATCAATTGCACGGCCAAAGGACGAGTAGCTGTTTGGATAGCTGAAAAACTGCAAATTGCTTTGGAAGCTAGCGACTCGGAAACTGCTAAAAAATTAGCGGATTACAGAGAACTATGGGTGGATTTATCTCACATGATGCAACAATTAGGTAGAGTATTTCTATATTTTTCATGGGTAGAGAGGACTTGGGCGATTAGATAATAAATAAAAATTGAAAGTTCGTGCAATTGTCGAGCTCTCATTGACAGATCAAAGTGATTTATGGCTATTTCAGGAAAAGCGTACAGTGGCATGTACGCCCTGTACTGTTTGCTGGTCCTGCTCACGACCATAGTAGCAACTTACGGATGTTTAACAGAAATCCTCGATCACGGCTTGTCATTTAAGGAAGCGGGCTTGTTCCTTATAGCATTCTACTGCGTGACCTTGCTGTGTATTATTTGCAATGAGGCCCATGCCGCATCGAGAAAAATGGGACCCGAATTTAGGTAAAACATACTATAAATTTTAGTGTTAGACATTTCAATATGTACCTACGTGAAACTATTTATTTCAAGAAATCGAATAGGGATAAATCTGAGTAATAAAGAGGTCGATGAATAGTTTTAATATTAAATTTACATCTTTTTTTGCTTAAATTTTAATATAGTATATGTACATATATGTACGTTATAAGAATTACAGTTTTGACATTTGAACTTTTTCCAAAAAAAAATAATAATTATAATTTGTTTTAGAGAACGTTTATTGAACGTAAATTTATTGACTGTTGATAACAGAACCGTACAAGAAGTACACATGTTCCTAACGGCTATCGATAAAAACCCACCCATAATGAACTTGAACGGTTATGCCAATATCAATAGGAAGCTAATTTCTTCTGTAAGTATTCGCATTGTTACTTGCACTACCATAATAATCCTCCTTTTACGTGTTGCTCTCGTACACATCACCCATCATACTCTACTCACCTACGTAAACATGCCATAAAAACGTTCGCTTTCGATGGGTATTGAAAGCGAAACAGTACATATGTACTTGTTGCTGGTAATAAATTTGATTTCAATTTCTTAAACTATGACATGTCGATTTGTAATCTGACTGTTTCTTTGTTAATGCTATTTGAATCAATGAAAATTCTTTTTCTAAAGTGGCAAATGAATGAACATGAGTACGTGAGAAATACTATGAATTATGCATGTACGTATCTCTTTGCTAAAATGGTTCGATAACGCTATTAGCATGATGCTATTGTTATAAAATTATAAATGTTTGTTCTTCACTTTTCCGATTATTATTCAAATTCTAATTTAGACCACCAAAGTCGAGGGAATTTCAATTTCCTTCAATTAGATACCACTACACGCTTTGTAATTGAAACTTGCACGCGAAACCATTGAAATTTCAACGTTTTCTTTTATGCCTAATTCAAGTTAAAACCAATAATGAATATGTTTTTCAGACTATAACATCGGCTGCCACCTATTTGGTGATGTTAATGCAGTTTCGCTTGACTCTAATGCGAAATGCCGCCATTGCGGCTCGGAAAGCTAACGCTACAATGATGATGCATAATTCTACAGGACAGATTTAATATGTTTTCAAGAATAAATAAACAGTAGTAACTGTCGGTTGCATATCAGAAAATTGATTTCTTAAATCCATTAGTATATACAATGGTATTCATATTTCCCAGATCTAGATCCTTTAGATTTTTAGGATTAATTGATTTACAATCAAAGATAGATAATAATGTTAGGGCAACCAAATTGGCACGAAATTAATACGCGCCGCCAATCTAAAAGCCAATCATCTTGTAGCGATAGTAATCAGAGAAACCGTTAAATTACCCACGAGAAGCGATGCCATCCGAGCTTGACTGGAAGGCGCCTTCGTTTGTCTTCCTGTCCTCTTCGTCAAGATAGAATTTATTGTTTTCTCCGATGACATAATCGTTACGTTTCTCACACATTGCAACTGGATTTGTGATTGATTCGTTTCAATTTTTTCAGTAATTGAATTGATCGTTGCCGAAAGGAAGCACGTTCGACTCGTTCAAGGTACTCGTATTTCGATAACACTCGTCTAAAAATAGGCCGGATAAATACATAGTACTTTATGCTCGAAGCGTTCTCGAATGGACATATAAAATTGACGACCATTGAAATTCTTTTTGCGTTTTCAATAACACACGTCAATGTTAAAAATACGAATGAACTTTTCGACTTCTGGAAAACTTGATTTTTCCAAAGGATTTTCATCCGCATAGAGTCGGCCGTTGAAAGAGATATTGTTTATTGGGCTTTAATGAACATACGAGCATCTTTTTAAAAATAAACTCTGTCAGTTCCAAAATATTCTTAAATTTTGTCCAGTTTTCTTTTTTCTATTTACTCTGGAATGATGTAATATTTATTTCCGTGATGTTGCCTTGCGCTTTTATTTGCGCCATGATCTCATCAATTTTCTACAATTTTTTCTCTTTGAGCGTGGAACAAAGAAACCGAACTGGCACGTCGTTATCCAGATATGCATCTGTTTGTTGTTAAAGTTCTCTTCTTCATGAAAGATTTTCTAATTGGTTTCAAAATCAAAGAATTTCAATTACATATTTTAAAAAATTAAAAAAAAAAACAATTTTTCTTAGGATTAACGTGTAAACGTTGCTGTTGTTGAAAGGCATCAACTACTAATAAATATTTTCTGACAGGTTTTGCCATTAGAATATCTTATTATTCGCGAGTGGAGGTTCAAAATGCACTCAGTCATACTGAACATGAATTGATTAATCATGAAAATCAATTTCAAATTGCACAACAATGTGAGTTCTTGTTCTTGTGGCGTTACCTAATTTTTACCGAATATAATTTCCTTTTACATACAAAATACAGTAAAACGGAAAATTTTAAAATTTGAAAAGATTATAATCATCATTTGAGTGGCAAAAAATCATATTCTAAAGGTAAAGTTTGAATGAATGCAATATCCTTCTTACTCCACTGACCTCGTCTTAACCGATTATCACGTCTTTGGTCTATTTAAAGAGACACTAGGTTGCAAGAAATTTCAGGATAACGAAAATGTGCAGGTGGCTCGCAAGTGGTTCATGATGACGTTGTGTGTACAGCACCAAAGTGGTCGTTTTCCTTCGGATATTGAAGCACTTCTCAAACAACAAGTAGCAACAAACGTTTTAAGGCTTTTCATTGTAAAACCCCATAATTAACATGTAAATTTAGAGGCGGTCACGCAGACATGCCGACATAAAAACAAATTTACTGATTAATAAATAATTTCCGTTCAAATACACGAAATATTAAACATGTAATTATTAAAACAAATTAATTTTTCTCAAAATAACTCTGGATTGTACTTATTCAAATAAACATGTTGGCGCTCGTTATCTCTGATGTAAAAACCGCACCGGGTCTCATAAATCATATCCAGAATTAATTGAACGCTTGCTGATAACCCCCGTAATATTAGAAAAAAAATTGACATTTCTAACCTAGTTTATTGGAAAAAAGGAAGCTGAAATGTCCTCCCAATGAATGGACGCAAACATTTTACTACTAGATAACTAGGCTTTTTACAGTTTTAAAATAAACATAAACAATTAAAAGTAGCCTACGATGGTATCATATCGGGAAATGTTTCGTTTTACGATTAGTCTAAGGCCAATGTTAATTTAATAAACAATTGAGCATAAATCTGGTGCTCTCAGAGGACGTTGTAATAAATTGCTGTAAATGTTAAATTAAAAAGTTCACACTGTTCTGGGGTCTGCACACAGCAAATGTTTCGGTTCTGGCCGAGTATTATCGCCTTGAAAATATTCGATTTTATCGTTGTCAAACTTGCCGCTAAAGTGACGTTTAAGTGCTGCTCTCACAAGAGCTACTACTACTACTATGTAATATACACATGTTGCTTATAACGAAATATTTTTTAAGATTAGAACGTTCGTTTTGGAACATTTCAGTAACAAAGAAAATTTGTAGGTGGGGGCGTAATTCGATAATTTAATATCTGATGCTTGTTTAACGAGCAACGTTAAAACACCTTGGAAAACCATTAATTTCATACCCGTTCGGGAACATTATCGATATTAACATGCCGTCGATATTTATAAATCATTATAATAAGCAGCACTAGATGAACGAACAAAGTGCATTGATTTATTCGCCAATTGTTGTAAGGTTGATGATATCTTGAACGAATATTGTTTTTTTCAAAAGATGCAGAAGAATTTAGCAACATCGCCAAAGTGAAAAAATTTTCATGATTGCGCTTTTAACCTGAAGAATAAACCATTAAACGTATCGAATGAAATACACGGAGAAAAGACTTCACATGGAGTTTTGGCAATGACAAATTTGAGTTTTAATTAACAAAGCTTTCCTCTGATCCAACAATTCAAAACACAAATTGGGGTCTATAAAATCATCAGTTTAAAAATGATGAATTACATTATGACTTTTAGTGAGTAGTCCATGAGATTAGGCGTGTACGTTGACCTATTTTACGGGTGTCTTATTGTTTCCGAAATCGTTATCGATTATAAAACGGTTGCGTAAGTTTTTGAAGCTTTATTGGCGCCGGATTTAAAGGAATTTTGTTGATGCGAGCTTATCAAGTTGACAATCGTCAAGTAAACTTGGAGAATACGGAAGGTAAACAATATAAGAAAAAAATTAAAAAAAATTTTTGGATGATTAAGTACATATAGAAAAACAAAAGAAAATATGATTAAAAATAAATGATACAAAAGAGAAAAAGAAATGGTTCGAGAGAGAAGTTAGTATCATTGAACAGTCACCAATAATTACCAAGTGTTGACTTAAGGCCTATTTAAAATAGGTTAAATTTAATTGTAGATGATATTCAAAAATAAGGTTCTACAGTCTACAGCGTAGACGAAAAATATCACAACTTCACTGTATGCTGAGACATCCATATCGTTGATTAAAAGTATCAAACTGCTAAGTCCAATTTGGATTACTTCACAGGAAAGATAAAAAACTATAGTCATGTAATATTTAAAAAATGTTTTAGAAGATTCAATAATAGTTATAATAGTATTCATTTTGTTATTTTACCCTTAACAGGACATGTGGCGTCTGACAGACTACGTATTACATGTTCTCTTATGGGGCAACAATTTCACATGACCTGTTACGGGTTAAATAAAAAAAAATGACATTTTTATAGGAAAACTTGTATTTTTTCGAATTTTGGAAAATTGGACTTAACAGTTTTACACTCTTAACCGATCTAGTTAAGAAATAAATCTTTGAGAAAATGAATAAAAACTAATGGTTCTTTCAATACTATTTAGATCATTGAATTGCAATATAGTTTATAAATTTAGAGATGTAGCCCAATTTTCATGACACGATTCGTTCAACAACAAACCAACAAGCGAGCATCGCATAATAGCAAAAAGATGACACAAGGCACGGTTTCCTGTTTTGCATTCATAGGTACGAACCTCTGGTAACAGAATTTTTGAAACCCCACGACACACCCGTCTTTTTTATAAAAATCCAATTTTACAAAAATGAAAAATTCCTTATGAATAGTAACCATATAGGCACTGATCTAATTCGACACAGAACCGAGTGGTTTTATTCTTATTTTAACCTGTTATACACGCTCAATTGGCTAACGTAAGCATTTGCCGGGCCTCTCATTACAAGAATAAGGCATAACTATTCGCGTTACGGCTCTTTAATCGAAAATAATAACGATCAAAATAATTACAAGTTAAAGCTATAGCTTAAATAGTAGTTGTTCCATACGTTCGATCCGATCGTTTCGTACATGTTTGTACGTGATCGAATTAAGATTACATTAGATCTGTTGCGTGTGGGTCGTCTATTAAAAAAAGGGTGAATCTCGAATGGTCGCACATTTCGGTTGTGCCGTGCTCACCTTATTGCGGTGAAAAGTAATAAAAAATGATTTATGCCACCCCAAAAATTAGCATAGCAATGGCTAAATGCGAAAACATTAAAATGTGATAAAAGGGAGTGTTAGGAAATACTTTCGCTCAAATCATAATGGGAACGTTTGTGGGCTAAAACCAGCTGCCGCAGTTCGAATTCGTCTTTTTCAAAGGTGCCCCCGAGGAGAAACCTGAATGAAATAATGATATATAAATTCGTTTCGAGACACGCAGACAGGCCTACGCAAGCAGGTGTGAAATTTATCGTAATATAGGCAAAAGACAGCTAAATATTTAATTTCAAAGAACAATAACTCTATAAAGATTAATGGAAACAAACTACATAAAATAAGAGAGTATTTCAGAGAAATTAAGTCATAAATGGATTAAATCAACATACATATCTTTTTGCAGGAAAATAACAGTGCGTTGACAATATATTTTTCCATCGAATGGATTAAAAGGCTTTTAGACGGGCAGCAGTAAAAATATGCTTTCTGTTACGCGCTAACGGGAAAGCGTCGCTTTTTACGAACTGTTAAATTTTCGAATTAAAAGCCTATGGATTGGGCCGTAAAAATCGATGGTTCTCACTCGTAAAAAAAATTGTCCAATCATGTATGTTTTGATTGACAAAGGAATTATGTGTAGAGTGTGTGGAAAACGTCCCGGATTGTGCGATTGACATTAAACGGATGGAAACTCGATTCTTCTCGCACAGTCGGACGTCTTTGAGACATCCATTTGGAAAAAGTATCAAATAGGAGTTTATTAATAAATTCATAAATCATTTTGGCTACTTAGACCCATTTGTACGTTGTCAAATTGTCAAAAGACCAGCGATACAATCTACAAATTGAATATTGTCGAACATGAAGTGCTGCACCACAATTCGAATGGTTAAAATGTTTTAGATTATTCGGCCAAGGTGAAAAATTGGGTCGATCTGACGAGTAGGTGGTTGCTGAAGAATAACGTTATTTGGGTGCGTGTAATTTCTTCGATAACAATTAGAGCAAATGAAGAATGTTTCAAGTGCGTTAACGAACCTGTTTTCTTAATTAATTTATGTGACGTTAATGGTCTGAAAGATTTCAGCTGCCGCCCAATTTCCTCTTTCTTAAAATGCTCTCACACATTTTTTTCAGCTTTCCAATGTGCACACCCACAGTTATTATTCCCAATTGCTATCCAGAAAATGCGTTCTAATAGGACTTAGCCAGTGGGCCAGCTCATAGCCTCAAGTGTACAACTTCAGATTTCTTTTTATTAGGCATGTCTAGCAAACGTATGAAAAGAAAATAAATTCAATAGATTCATTTTGATATCCCTTATATTGTAAATGTTATTTATTATTAGGGACGTAAATCCTTGTAAATATTACTTTTTATCATCGAATAGTGGGTGTCTTAAATTGGTTTCTTGTATACAAAACAGTGGTTATCGTTGCTCAAAAAATTAATTAACTTCTGACAAGTTTTATACGTCTTTATGGCCATATTGTTTACTGAATGGTTCTGCTTTTACGACTCCGTATGGAGTACTATACAAGCACTTTCCTCCTACATTTCTGTTTTTCTGACCTATGTGTTTATGTATATACATATGTGGTGGTCTTCCCCTAATGGCATGTCACGCTTGGTCAATAAATTTACGAAAACATATTGCTCAGCTTTTATATGAAATTTATTATTTTCGAAAAATAAAGATGAGGGCAACTAATCTTAATAACGGATTTATTATAAAACTGAAATTGCCAAGTTGCAATGATGCAATTCAATGTTGCTATTAAGGTCTCAAGGAAATGCGATAATTTTAATATTCGCATTGCGAATTGTACAGAGGCTTTTTGTTCTATTAATCATTTTTTAAGCACTCCAAGTCATATGTATACCTACTGATTTTTTTGTTTAAATTGCAAAGCAATTTTAGATAATGAAACTACGCCACATTTTCGTTTAGATGTTCTTGTTAATAGTAGTTAAATATTTAAATTTTACTNAATAAATAAAAAGTAAAATTAAAAAAAATTTTTTGGATGATTAAGTACATATAGAAAAACAAAAGAAAATATGATTAAAAATAAATGATACAAAAGAGAAAAAGAAATGGTTCGAGAGAGAAGTTAGTATCATTGAACAGTCACCAATAATTACCAAGTGTTGACTTAAGGCCTATTTAAAATAGGTTAAATTTAATTGTAGATGATATTCAAAAATAAGGTTCTACAGTCTACAGCGTAGACGAAAAATATCACAACTTCACTGTATGCTGAGACATCCATATCGTTGATTAAAAGTATCAAACTGCTAAGTCCAATTTGGATTACTTCACAGGAAAGATAAAAAACTATAGTCATGTAATATTTAAAAAATGTTTTAGAAGATTCAATAATAGTTATAATAGTATTCATTTTGTTATTTTACCCTTAACAGGACATGTGGCGTCTGACAGACTACGTATTACATGTTCTCTTATGGGGCAACAATTTCACATGACCTGTTACGGGTTAAATAAAAAAAATGACATTTTTATAGGAAAACTTGTATTTTTTCGAATTTTGGAAAATTGGACTTAACAGTTTTACACTCTTAACCGATCTAGTTAAGAAATAAATCTTTGAGAAAATGAATAAAAACTAATGGTTCTTTCAATACTATTTAGATCATTGAATTGCAATATAGTTTATAAATTTAGAGATGTAGCCCAATTTTCATGACACGATTCGTTCAACAACAAACCAACAAGCGAGCATCGCATAATAGCAAAAAGATGACACAAGGCACGGTTTCCTGTTTTGCATTCATAGGTACGAACCTCTGGTAACAGAATTTTTGAAACCCCACGACACACCCGTCTTTTTTATAAAAATCCAATTTTACAAAAATGAAAAATTCCTTATGAATAGTAACCATATAGGCACTGATCTAATTCGACACAGAACCGAGTGGTTTTATTCTTATTTTAACCTGTTATACACGCTCAATTGGCTAACGTAAGCATTTGCCGGGCCTCTCATTACAAGAATAAGGCATAACTATTCGCGTTACGGCTCTTTAATCGAAAATAATAACGATCAAAATAATTACAAGTTAAAGCTATAGCTTAAATAGTAGTTGTTCCATACGTTCGATCCGATCGTTTCGTACATGTTTGTACGTGATCGAATTAAGATTACATTAGATCTGTTGCGTGTGGGTCGTCTATTAAAAAAAGGGTGAATCTCGAATGGTCGCACATTTCGGTTGTGCCGTGCTCACCTTATTGCGGTGAAAAGTAATAAAAAATGATTTATGCCACCCCAAAAATTAGCATAGCAATGGCTAAATGCGAAAACATTAAAATGTGATAAAAGGGAGTGTTAGGAAATACTTTCGCTCAAATCATAATGGGAACGTTTGTGGGCTAAAACCAGCTGCCGCAGTTCGAATTCGTCTTTTTCAAAGGTGCCCCCGAGGAGAAACCTGAATGAAATAATGATATATAAATTCGTTTCGAGACACGCAGACAGGCCTACGCAAGCAGGTGTGAAATTTATCGTAATATAGGCAAAAGACAGCTAAATATTTAATTTCAAAGAACAATAACTCTATAAAGATTAATGGAAACAAACTACATAAAATAAGAGAGTATTTCAGAGAAATTAAGTCATAAATGGATTAAATCAACATACATATCTTTTTGCAGGAAAATAACAGTGCGTTGACAATATATTTTTCCATCGAATGGATTAAAAGGCTTTTAGACGGGCAGCAGTAAAAATATGCTTTCTGTTACGCGCTAACGGGAAAGCGTCGCTTTTTACGAACTGTTAAATTTTCGAATTAAAAGCCTATGGATTGGGCCGTAAAAATCGATGGTTCTCACTCGTAAAAAAAATTGTCCAATCATGTATGTTTTGATTGACAAAGGAATTATGTGTAGAGTGTGTGGAAAACGTCCCGGATTGTGCGATTGACATTAAACGGATGGAAACTCGATTCTTCTCGCACAGTCGGACGTCTTTGAGACATCCATTTGGAAAAAGTATCAAATAGGAGTTTATTAATAAATTCATAAATCATTTTGGCTACTTAGACCCATTTGTACGTTGTCAAATTGTCAAAAGACCAGCGATACAATCTACAAATTGAATATTGTCGAACATGAAGTGCTGCACCACAATTCGAATGGTTAAAATGTTTTAGATTATTCGGCCAAGGTGAAAAATTGGGTCGATCTGACGAGTAGGTGGTTGCTGAAGAATAACGTTATTTGGGTGCGTGTAATTTCTTCGATAACAATTAGAGCAAATGAAGAATGTTTCAAGTGCGTTAACGAACCTGTTTTCTTAATTAATTTATGTGACGTTAATGGTCTGAAAGATTTCAGCTGCCGCCCAATTTCCTCTTTCTTAAAATGCTCTCACACATTTTTTTCAGCTTTCCAATGTGCACACCCACAGTTATTATTCCCAATTGCTATCCAGAAAATGCGTTCTAATAGGACTTAGCCAGTGGGCCAGCTCATAGCCTCAAGTGTACAACTTCAGATTTCTTTTTATTAGGCATGTCTAGCAAACGTATGAAAAGAAAATAAATTCAATAGATTCATTTTGATATCCCTTATATTGTAAATGTTATTTATTATTAGGGACGTAAATCCTTGTAAATATTACTTTTTATCATCGAATAGTGGGTGTCTTAAATTGGTTTCTTGTATACAAAACAGTGGTTATCGTTGCTCAAAAAATTAATTAACTTCTGACAAGTTTTATACGTCTTTATGGCCATATTGTTTACTGAATGGTTCTGCTTTTACGACTCCGTATGGAGTACTATACAAGCACTTTCCTCCTACATTTCTGTTTTTCTGACCTATGTGTTTATGTATATACATATGTGGTGGTCTTCCCCTAATGGCATGTCACGCTTGGTCAATAAATTTACGAAAACATATTGCTCAGCTTTTATATGAAATTTATTATTTTCGAAAAATAAAGATGAGGGCAACTAATCTTAATAACGGATTTATTATAAAACTGAAATTGCCAAGTTGCAATGATGCAATTCAATGTTGCTATTAAGGTCTCAAGGAAATGCGATAATTTTAATATTCGCATTGCGAATTGTACAGAGGCTTTTTGTTCTATTAATCATTTTTTAAGCACTCCAAGTCATATGTATACCTACTGATTTTTTTGTTTAAATTGCAAAGCAATTTTAGATAATGAAACTACGCCACATTTTCGTTTAGATGTTCTTGTTAATAGTAGTTAAATATTTAAATTTTACTTTGCTTTTTCAATTTTTTGGGAAAATCTGAAGAAAAGGAAAATTAAGAAAACAGCCCTAGATTATAAACAAAAATAGGGAAGTGGCCTTAATACAGGCAACCAGACTAACATCTATTAATCAAATTACCGTAGCTAAGTAAGGGTTGTCAAAATGTCAAAATGACTGATGAAAAACTTAATCGTTCTTTAAAAAAACTAAAATAAAAACAATAATCATTTTGAAGTTTTTTCTCATATTTCTATAAAAAGACTAAAAAGTATTGATGGCTTACTTGAATATGTAGAGACCGAAATACATGTTTTTCTGGGCAAAATCAAATCCAAGAGCAAAAAAGTGCGTTATAATATCAAGTCAAATCACAAAAACACATTTCCACAAGCATTTATATTTTTTTTTGGTCTTCACCATAAAATTCTTATTAAAAACGGTAATTTGTAACGCGCACGTGCCACGTTTTAATTAAAATCGGGTGGGCGACCGGCTTCGTAAACGTCAAAATAAAAAACAATTGAGGAACGCGAAACATGACGTGCCAAATAATTGTTTTTTGGTCATTGGTTTTTCATTTAATTCTACACAAAAATTCCGAACAAGACAGATCTTAATAAATGCAGATAATTATTAGGAATCCTTTTGACTTTTTAGTAACAATATATAGATTTACTACGCACGTTTATTTTTTCGCCAAGTTTGTATTTCGTATTAGCGCCACGAAGAGCGGCAACTGACTAAACGCGCCCGATAGGCAGTTGTTTTAAAACGTCACGATGCGTGCCGGTCCTAATAGGAAAAATTCGGTCGGTCTACTAGATGATAAAGCGACAATATTAATTTGCCCATACATTTCCAATAATAAGTCTTTGTAAATAGATGGGTGGATTTTAAATGGTCTTTGGTAAGTGAGAATATCGATAAACCCAGATTAGTGCAACAGGGGGAGTTTCGGATCAGGGAGGCTGGTTTTAAATCGTTGAACAAATGCATTCCAACCTTTAAGCTTACACTTTTCGATGCTATAAAAGGTATATATTTTATTTAAAAATTATCATTTTCAAGCAAACGCAATAAAAATCATCATCTTTGCATTGACTTTTGTTGAGTAATTATGACAAAATCAAAACTTTAATACAGACAATAAATTTTGTTCATATCAGTTCCAAGTCAGTTTACTTTTTTTGTGATAAAATTTTTGTTCTCATCAAAATATGATTGTAGAGTTGATCAGAGATTTTCCATTTGATTCAGTTGAAATACATTAAAGACTGCAATCAATTGGGATGGAGCCCAAACTTTTGCCTGACGCAGTGAAGTTAATTGTTTGACTGAGAGAACGTCATGGATCTACTAAAAAGCGGATCATTGATCGTGTAAGTGATCCGTAACAAATTACCAATTAACCGATATTGAGAAATTTCCTATAGATAATCAACGATTTAAGAAAGAATGGAGGTGAAATAAGAAATGTATATATGTGCTAAAGGCTATGGAACGCCGCCATCATAGCTGCTTTATCAGACAAATAAAGAAGATACTCCTTAGGTTCAGATAAGAACGATTATACGGTTTATCGAAAATTCAGATAGAATAGTGGACTTTAGGTAAGTCTTAAATAGTTCTCATGAATAAAAATATATGTAAATACATACAATTTTAGATTACGACGCTTGGAACCGAGATGCTAGACTCTCTAGTGGTTGAAAATCGAGTCGTAGCTCACGTAAAAAATTAAACAGGCCGAGTCGTAAAAGAAATCACTCCAGATATCCAGACACAAACAATGAAAGCAGTAAAAAAGTATGAGTTTTTGAATAGCTTTATGCAGGAGTATGTTATTGATCACTCCAGTTCCAGTGGATAGGAGCCAACGTAATAAAGGTTGCAGATCTAAGAAATTTAAGTAGATATCAAATTATCAGTCCCATAATAACAAAAGCCCTCATCAAGAAAGAAATCACAAATAAGACATGAAGAGATAATCAGAAGATGATAGTGCATTATTGGCATTTGCTTTCCTTTGATTTTTTAGTCCTACAGCTTAGGGCACCTGATGTTTCAACTGCAATAGCCTTTCGATAAGACTATAATCAAAATAATTAAATATTTTCTTGTCTAAATGGTGACTGGGTTATTCGGAATATTGCAGGATCCAACAACTTTTTGACAAACACAGGCACATTTAACAAATACAGAAGACCCGCAAGTATTATGTCGTAAAAAACTAAAGATAGCGTTGCGAATGCTAAACAATAAAATTGGCTAACCATATATGCCAACCTGAGAGGACCTCGCGAGAAGTTGGGTATCTTTAATATCAATCCCTGCTATAGTGTATCGGAAGAAATAATACTACTAAAAAACATTTGTAACAATTTATTCTGAAATATTTTGATTGTAAATGCCCACCAACAAATTGTTTTTATTCGTACAACTTACTGGTTGCAATTTTCCCAAAAAAACCTCATAACCACAATCTTGGGCATACCACTTTCTATCAGTATCAATAACGTCCATACAAAAATACCCCTGTTTGGTTTTAATGTTTTCTTGTTTATGAGTTTGATCAGCCGCATGAGCTAAATTAAAATATTGTTTCTCATTTTCAATGAATATTTTTTGAAAATGAACACTTCTTGGATAGGACACTTGATGACAATCTTTAATTCCGCCATAACAGCAGGGACAACAAATAAAATCAGCATTGTTTTTAATGCACATTTGTAAAACTAAATCCGTTGCAAGTCCGCAAGCATGCAATGCCAAACCCAATTGAATTTTTCCTGTAAAATAGTCTAAATTTGATTGAACAAGAATAACATTCTTAAGATTAAGTTTGGAAATCGTTTGCTTAGCTCTATCTATAGAACGTTCCTTGTTTTCAACTAGAATTACTTCACATTGTGGTAAAAATAAAGCTGCAAGTATACCTAAATGTCCACTACCACTGCAAAAATCTGCAATCCTATATTTCTTGTTGCCTACCACTTTTAATGTAGCCTTTACCAAATTTTCTAATTGTTCACACTTTCGATTAGCTCGTTTAGCAGGCAAGGCACCACCTTGAGGATTTGCTGTCAAAGGCACTGCTGTCCAATCAAATAATTCGTCAAAGCCAAATGGTAAAATGTCATTTTTAATAGCAATACCCTCAATTAAACTCAAAGCAGCTTCAATTTTGTATTGTTTGGTATGTTTTGTAACGGGAGTCCTTGCGGGGTCTGATTTATACAAACTCATGTTGTCTACTTGAGGGACGTTGATTAAGAAATCGATGCTACTCTTATTTGGAATATGTAAACTAGTAAATGTTATTTTTTTTAATGAAAAACTTTCCTCAAGTCTCTGAAACCACGCGTTAACAAGATGAATTTGTAATTGGTCATTTATTTCTAAATATTCACGACAATATTTGAAGAAAACTTGAAAACAAGGATATAAAATTAAGTCTGCTAACGTAACTTGAGGTCCTTCAGCATAATTGTGAGACACCTTGAGGTCTTTTTTAGGTATAGAACTATTAATGGTTTGATCATTCTGACTGTCTCGTGCTATTTTGTAAATATTATGTATTCGTACTGGTTGTTCTAAATGCTTTTCATATTTAAAAACGTCTTCAGGCAAATTAAAGCGATTGTCTTGAATGTAGTTATTGTGTAGTAGTTTGTTGATTGTTTCTGGCATGTCAATTTCACAAAATTTCGTCCACACTGAACTTTCGGCACATGCCGCTAAACAAGCTTCACGAAATCCTAACAAATCTTGAATTGCTTTCTCATCGCTAAATTTACACAGTTGCCTGGCTACAGAACATAATCCGGACACCACATGCTGCTGCAATAAAATAACTGGCCAAATACATATCTCGGTTAACTCAGGAGCTTTTTCTACAAATTCGTAAGGGACATTATTTAAACTGATAACTATGAGGCTATTTGGCGATGAGTCGACACATGATTGCACTTTTAATTTGAGATTAGATGACCCAGATAACTTATAAAGGTTTATTACTATAAAACTTTGAATGTCAACTAAAAATTGTCCATTCGCATGAGGTGACACTTTCACAAATAAACTATTCATTTTTATACACAATTGGCTAATTGTCTTTGAACTCTTTGCATCATTCTCTTATTTAAAACCTTCTTTCTAGCAGTAACACAAACTGTCGAAATAATACTGAAGCTTAACATGAAACCTTCAAATCTCCAGAAAGTCAATTCATCATAGTAAGCTGCCCTATCACAACTTCGTGTTACAATTTCTCCGTTAGCACATTTGAGAACTTCCTTATACTGAGTATCTATGCAAACCCCTAAAGTTTTGCTGCGTAATTCAAAAGCTGTGCATGGTTCACAATCCTTAACTACTTCATATGGTCCCTTCTCAAAACAAGTGGAATTTTGTTCAACTATGAAGGTATTTTTCTTGCTAGTCGATCGGTTATTATCAGTCCAATGGGATTCTACAATCAGAACTACAATAGTAAGACTGAAAAAAACGTTGCTTTTAATGAATTGAAATAAATCATGATGCAACTTACACTCCAAGAACGGTTATACCGAGGAGCATTCGTTTTTTTGGGCACGACTCAATCATAACTAATTCAGATTTTGCAAAAATAACTTAGAATGGAATCATTAATTTAATTGTTACAATATAACCTTAATAATTCTTCTTCTTTAACGTCTGTCACATGTCTAGGGACAAGTCAAAATATTTGTATGACGTCTGGTTCTTGACATTTTANTGACGGGGTACGAACAAAAAGGGTCTAAGTGACGATTTTTGCAAAAATGAGATAAATACGAATTTAAAAACCTAAAACTACAAATTTTTACTGATAAAAAAATCACAGTGATTCCTGTACGTTTAGGAGAAAAATTAAAACTATAAAAAATTATTTCGTACATCTTTTGCCAATAAATTGACTTTAATGGCAAATATCTCAAAATAATAAAAGTGTCATTTAGACCCTTTTCGTTCTTACCACTTCAATTATAATTTTCTTATATGTCAAATTAACTAAGAGACCGTTAGAGCTATAATAATAAAGAAAATAAAAAAAAAACAATTATTGAAGATATGGGTAATATTTATGTATTAAAATCTTAATAATAAAACAATAAATAATTTTTCTACAAAATATTGCGTTTGTACACAGCTTCCTCATTTATCAGGATTTGGAGGGACATGAAGAGCAAATGCCACACAGTTTCAATGGATCCATTAACATATCTTCATTGAGATCTTCCAGTCAAAGTCTTCTCTCTCATTTGATTATGGATAGATTAAAACCTTCCAAGTATATTATCCACAGGAAAATTCGTATCGAAGACAAGGAACCTTTTTTCTCTTTCTTTGTTTATTTTAACTTCTCCGTTGCTCTCTGGAGGAGAGTAGAATAGTGGCAAAATTTCTGGATCTTCATGTTCTAGGGTTGCAACGACATCTCTCTTGCTAATTTTTTCATTGGCAGGAAGTTCAATACCAACATCTCTCACCAAATCGAAATCAAAACTTCTCCCTTGGACTAGGACACAAACCATGATTAACTCTAATGCACAAATTCCATAAACGTTTTTCATGTTGCTTGAATATACTTATACGACGAACCACCTTTACGTTATTGCAGTTAACGAGTTCTGAATGATTTTCAAATGGATCTCTGACTTTTATAGCACAGAAAACATGCCCGATCACGTTACTCTCGAATTTCGGTGATTGACGCATTTACTCGTCCTCTAATTAATTGGACATATAAAAGTGAGAAAAATGTGCGTAAATAAAATTATTTGTTAATCACTTGTTTAAGCTTCTCATCTTGTGGTACAATGAATTTTTACGTCGAAGTTTACATATGATTTGCACGTTTATTTTCCGTTAAATGTTTTCTTTTTTAGCCATTTATCACCCAATATCGATTAACTAAAAATAGAAACTACTATATTTTTAATCCAAAAAGAAAATTTCGAGGGAATTTCAAAAAAAAAAAAAAACATTGGACTTAAGACGAAAGAACAAGAGCTAAAGATATGCTTATTTGATTCTCAAAATTCAAAATTAGTTATAATAAAGTGATATATGTATTATAAAATTGTATATAAGATCTGAAACAGTTCAATTTAAGGTTGAATATTTGCTATATGCGAATACATATAAATAGGCACACAAAACCCTCTAAATTTTCTGTGTATCTTTTCAATGAGATGAAAAGGTGCATGGAATAATAGGTATTTTGGAATTTTATTTTTTGCACCATGGAATAAAACCAATCGATGGTGAGAAAAATACAAATCAAAACAAAGATTTAGGAATTTACAAAGTAAACTTTACTCAATCGATTTGATTGTTAAATAATAATGAGCAAGTAGGAAGAAAGTGTCTTCGACTTGTTACACTTTCAGAAATACAATAAAAACTTCATTATTGCTCGAACCTATTTTTATTTCAGTAAAATCATGACTCATGAACCTGCATTAAAACCGAGTTTATTTATTTAATTACATGGCTTATGGAATAGCTGTATATACATTTACTTTCACGGAATCCACTTTTAAATTGCACTACGATTAGTCAACATTTATTTAAAATTCTTTTTGGAAATGTTAATTAACTTTAATGGTTCCATATATTTGATTTCTACGCATTGGAGGTCCATAAATCCACATACAGTTTCCAGAATCCATACATTTATTCTTCTGCATCTTCATGCTCAACTATTGTATATGAAGCTCAAGTTCAATATATGCTTATGTAGCCATAAAAAATGAGAAATTTTACAACATTTTCGCTTTACAATCTTGACCTGTCCCCATGCAATTATTATTATGTTTTTAACCCATTAAAAAGTCAAAAGACGTAATGAGGTATAATTTACAACTTTTGAAGGATTTCGCAATCAGTCGCAAAAATTGTTTGTTGTAAACTAATAATCAGACTAATGCACCCGAGACAGTTTTCATGGAAACTTTTTCAAAATTTAACATTTTTTCACTGTTCCTATGCATTGTCTCTGAAGTTAGAAAAAAATATGGCTAAAGTCTTTTTTCATTGTTTTTAGTGTATTAAGGAAAAGGACCCTATAGAAAATAATGTCTTTGGAGTTACGCAAGATGTTGTTGAAAGTGATTAATTTATTGAAAAAACACAACAGTATAAGCGTTATGGTGTTATACTCTTTTCTCAATGAAACAAATTGAGTTCATTTTAATTAGCATTAACTGACATTGACAAAAAGTTTTTTGAGATTTGTTGTCAAGAAAAACTATTATATTTATTAGGAACACATGAGATGTATTCCTAATATCACTGTGTTAGTTACAAAATCCGTCAAGTGGGACACCCAAGGGGAACACCTAATTCCAGTCCTTACCAATGGTCCTAATCATTTTCCTAGATTAGTTCTTGTTTCAAATTCAAATTTTTGGTTTGAAAAACCCAAAAAAACATTATTTTTCTCATTTTTTGATCACTTATTGAATAGAATCGATAAAAATGATCGAATAAACATAATATTGACAAATATAAAGGAATCTAATCTATCTAATAGAAATTAGTTGAAAAAAAAAAATTCGTTTCGCTTGTTTTTAAGATAAGTTTTCATAATTTTTTCGCAAAAAGTCAACATTTCTTTTAGTTTTCTTTTTTTTTCATTTTTTCAATTTTCATTTATTGATCCGAAAATTGGTGAATATTAATTGAAGATATGCTCACTGTTTTTTTACTACCGAATAATGTCATTAAAAATTTCAATTACAAACATAAATCTAACAGAAATCACATAAACAAATCGCGGATAGACCTTTTCAGACGAACGTTTTCTTTAACAACAATCAGTTTCATCTAATCCAAAAGAGTCCTTAACTCAAAATCGACAAAAATGTCACTTGGACTACTCTTCTCCTCAATTCCTTAATTAAAATTTGGAAAAAAAAGAATATAATAAATATATATATTATATATTATATTATATTTATTTATTAGAATTTGGTTAAAAAATCTTAAGCCGTTTGGAATTTAAAAAATAAAGAAATGTCCTTTTTTTAAACTTTAACACCCTGTATCTCGGAAACGAAGCATTTCCGGACCTATGTTCATAGGAACTTTTCGTCTTATTTTGAGCCGTACTCTATGTGGTAGAGCGTTGTATCATGAATTTCCGAACACCCTGTATAAATAACTATTATTTTAGTGTCCGTAACAGATCTAAGGGCCAAGTAGTTTGTAAACTAACCAATAGCCATCTGTTATTTTCTTGAAATCAATCAATTCTGTCAAAATAGCGGCATTCTTAGGTATTTTGAAAACTAGCCAAGTAACCATATTAGACCGTAACATATACATAGAAATTAGGAGGTGAGTTGTAAAACTCGCTCGTTCCATTTTTCAAAAAGAAGTAAGTTAGCTATAGTTTCTAAAAAATTTCCCCGCTCATTTCGAATGTGGCATTAGATAGGAGTAAAATCCCTTGTTCCTGTAAAGTCCAGACCTTGAAATCGTCGGTTCATTGCACAACTCCTTTGTTTCACTGTTAGTTTGTGTCAAAACTAGTTGTCTAAGTAAATGTAATTTCTGGAAATTACATTCTAGTGGAACGAGCTAGTTTTGCAGCTCACCTCCTGTACAATAATAGGTATTATCCTAATATTACATTTTAATTAAAAAAATTCAATTCTCAAGGATTCGTCTAGTAACCATGACAAACAAAATTTTATTTACATCAGTGTCAAATTAATTTTTTTATTGGGACAAAATTTTTAATATCAAAATTTGATCGTAAATTTGATCAACGGGGGTTTCATTTGATCTATTTCATTTCGTAAAAAAATGCGACGAATTGGAAAAAACCCCAAATTATTGCCTAATGTAATGGACGCAATCGCTTGTTTGAAAGAACGCTATGGATCTACCAAAAAGCGGATAACAGATTATGTAAGTGATCTGTAAAAAATTTTGAAACTAATATTGTGAAATTTCCCATAGGTAGCCAATGACTTGATAAAGAATGGAAGTGTTTTAAAAAATGTACCTTTATATGTTCTAAAGGCTCTGGAACATGGCCATCATGCCGGTCTTATCAAACTAAAACAAGGAAAATACTCTTTAGGTTTAAGTAAAGACGTTTATGGAGGTTATTGGAAACTCGCACAAAACGGCGAACCTACAGGTAATCTCTAAACCAGGGATGAGCAACATTTTTGTACAACGAACCAACTACATACAAATTATAAATCTTTGTGTGGGCCGCAAAAAATTTTACTTTGGTAACACTGAGGAGCGGATTCGATTAAGTGTGAATTAAAAATATTTAAATGAATTGTTACAATTCATCAAATGCATCTTTAAAAACTGAACAAACAGCATTTTACAACCCGTTCTCTTGATGGCACATTTTTATGAAAGGTGTTGTTAATTGTATGGCCTTTTTTTTAAAACTTTGCCGGACCTCACAAAAAAATGAGAAGGGTCGCCGGTTGCTAATCCCTATTCTAAATGGTTTTTCTTAAATAAGACTAAATATATACAATGTCAGATTGCGGCCCCTGTAGACGAGGTTATAGACGTGGTAGTAGTCGAAAATCCATTCGTAAGCGTCGTAAAAAACGAAAGAGGCAGAATCATAAAGCAAAATATTCCAGACGTCAGGGCACGGACACTGAAAGAAGTGAATCAGGTTGAGTTTTTGACTTGTTTTATATATGAATGAGTTGATTTAATTAATTTCATTTTATTTATTTTATTTGATCAGAAATCTCAATTCCAATCGATAAGAGTAAACGTAGGAAACGCCGCAGATCGAAAAAACCCAGGCGGAAACCAAGAAGAAAAGTACTACCTAAGAACCAAGATGGATATAGTACGGATTCCGCTTCAAATCGTAAAATTTTAACACCTGCAACTTCTCCGGACAAAAATCAAACTCATAAAGAAGCTAATAATAGTAAGTTTAATATCCTTAATTGTTCAGTAATTAACTGTTCCAATTCTTAATCAGGTCATCAATCAAATAACACTAATACCACTAATAACACTAACAACAACAACAACAACACTCATTTAGAGAGAAACCGTCCATCTGATATTGACAGAGAACAAGAAGATGAAGTCGAATGCGGAAATCCAGAATGTCTTTGTAGCATCCGATCCGATGATCATAGTCCATCCAATTACATGTCAAGGGGCGATCTTTACTAAAAATCACATTGTACTGTATTCTCATGGCAATAGATTTTTTCGTTAATAAATATACATGATTTTTAAAATACTCTATTCTATTTAATTGTGTTAAATGTGTTTTTCTGTGCAAGAGTTGTTCAGCGTTCTACAAATTAATTCAATTGCTCTCGTTCATTTCGGACATTCTATCCATTAAAGCTACAATCGAATAAGCAGACTTTAAAACCTAAAAATCAGAATCAGAAACATTATTTATTGTTTATTGAAACCGGACAATGTTCAATACGAACCGATGTTAAAGATTGCAATGATAATGTAAAAAAATTGCCTGCTGTTAAATAAAATGGTCTCTTGCTACGTTCCATGATTAAAAATAGCATGTTTCTCGCTGTGGTTGACATATTTAACCAGTTGCAGTCATAGCAAGCATTACTAATATCAGCACTCTAAAAAAACGTAACGTTTAGTAATTTTTTGTCGACTACAGCTCTTCTAGCCTCTCTAAAAAATCCAAATATATTATTCAATTCAAAAATTGCTCTAAAAATATTAAATTAGAAGGATCATAGTTTTACATCGAGAATCAGTAGAGGAGAGGAGACTTTCGGAAGTAAACTTTGGGGTGGCGTTTGTGAGAAACACTAGACAAAGTGAAATAATTTAAAATAAGTGTGAAACACACTTTTGTTAAAAATAACAATGGTGTTACCGTACTTCTTGTATAAATATTATAGATTCGTACAAGAAGTAATATTTTACCGTTTTAAGCAGCTCTCATACTGGAGCAGTAAGCAACCGGCAACTGGCAATTATCATTAGGCAATATTATTGCCACTAATCTGCTTGCGGGTAATGTATGAGTTGACATTGTCAATTTTCACGGTACGATATCAGCCATAAGTTGCTATAAGTAAGCAACATATATTATATTTCGGTAATCTATGTATATAACAAGATAAAGTGAATGTCATGTCATCATCAAGTGACGAGGATGAAATTTTGATTTTGTGGTGGCACCGAAATATATATTGCTTACTTATACTGCCGTACTTAGCTTAAAACGCAGTGTCTCTAATTTTTATTATTTTGCGAAACAATGACATGAAGTTCAAACGTGCCGGCCACCAATGAAACAAAACTTGTTTGATGTGGTTTTCATTTTTTCTTTTTTTTTTGAAAAATTAGAATATCTATTAATTATAATTAATTAATTAATAATTATTAATTTGTGATTACTTAATAAAGAGATATGTTCCAAAATGCCGTAAATTTTATTATAGCAACTGGGTAATGATTAAAAAAAGTCTGGACTTACTGCTTTTTAGTCTAGTATGGGTCAATAAGTTGATCGATACTGCAATAATGTACTTAAGATTTTCTCCTTACAAGAATCGATTTTTAGTTTACCACTGGATGTTTAAGTTCTATAGAGATAGTTAAACAGAATTTCATCAAAAACTCAACTTTAATAAAAATTGGAATTACTACGTTTTAGCTAAGCACGGCAATATAGCAATTTAGATGGTCGATATCGTACCGTGAAAATTGTCAATGTCAATTCATATGTTACCCGCAGACAAACTGATGGCAATAATATTGCCTAATACTAGTTGTCAGTTGCCGATTGCTTATTGCTCCAGTATGAGAACTGCCTTACTTACATAAACAATAATTTCATTGCCAAACCAGCAATACACCACCAACTGAAATAAGGCAGCATTGCAATATAAAGACATGACTAAAAAATCAAGACTGAACAGACTAGTCTGAAATATTTAGAACCAAATTAATTAGTTTTCACGATTTGACTGATAAAACTTACGGTTAGTAATTGAAATCCTACGGTACAAACGGTGATAACACTTTCAATATATTGAACAAATAGTACAAAACTGAATATAGTCTGTGTCAATTCAGTCAACCTAAAATTAAACTGTTCAAAACCCTGGTCAAATAAAATAAACATTTACCTGGCAATTTTATAATGATGAACAACACAGTCCGTTAAAGAAGTTTCGGCTGATTTCCCATTCTCCGAATCTTGGTATTCGCTTCCAATAAAGCGAATCTTCCCACTTAAAATGCACAATTGTGCTTTTATTACACATGTAGCATATACAAATAACATATCCAGACCAAATGTTTTTAGTCCTATATCATCCACATTCAAAATTTGCATAACCATCATAAACCATTTGAAATGTCCAAATAAAGTTATTGGAATAAACATAACTCCATCGTCAGTCAAAAATGGCAAAATATTAATTAGACATAAAAGAACAAAAATTACTGTTAAAAACCACTGCATGGTTTTCTTGGTAATGTCCATGGTGTCAATCATGTGTTTTTCCAGATGTTGAGGAACGTTAATGAAATGAGGGTCATTTAAATACTCGTAAAGTTCTAAAACATGTTTGCCATTTCCCAAAAATACCCAACCCTTAACCGTAGTCATAACAAGAGAACTCACTAACACCAATTTCTTAAAAAACGTATTCAGATCGTAAATTAACGAAAAACAAGCTTTTACACTCAAAGATACGATTAAAAATTCTGTTAAAAGATAACCCTTTTGGAAATATTTCTGGAAAGGGGATTTTTGAGGCCAAGTGCCAGACAAAATTAACATAATTCTTGGAAGTTGAAAATATTTGGAAATATCCATTTTTTTTATATGCTAATACTGAAATATGTTGTTACTTTGAAAATTTTGAACAAATAAAAATTGGAAAAGACAATTTTCAGATTTAAATATTTAATTTCATCCACAACCTGTACGTTTTTCAAATAGGTAATTAAACTAATTCCATGTCTGCCCATTTAGAAAATAATTACTGTTATTAATATTGAACTTGGGCCAACGCGTATATTATTTCTCATTTTAAATAATAAATAATAGCCAAAGATAATACTAGCCACCTCCTAATCTTGATAATTTATTAATTACAACATTTTCTATTCAATATACAGGATAGAGTAAAATTGAAATCGTGAAAACACTATTAAATAAGGAACATATATTAAAGCAATGATTTATCTGCAAAGCTCATTCGACATAATCTAATGTTAAAATAACAGCATCACGCATAAAATTTCTATACAATATTACCAATTTATTTCTAGTGTTCCTGCAGCAATACTTTAATCGGCCCCAAAGTTTCCTCGCCAATAAGAATCGAGGTTTTCTCGTTTTTCTACGCCTTAAATGGTACTTATGTAAGCTAATTTCAGTCAACAAAATCAATCCTGTAAAATTTCATGTTAATTTACTAAATTTCTTCATGTGTACGTATTCAGTAGCCAACCAGCAAAAATATTCCCCAAACATAGTAAATAGAAGCAGCCCTGAAACATTTTTAAATTAATTGGCTGCAATTTATCATCTTCAGTTGGTTTAATTCGTTTGATTTCGATTTTACTTGTTGTGTCTTCATTTTCTCGTATTTTGGCTTCGGGAATTTTTTGTTGTCTTCCCAGTTTTTCGTATTCATTTTCAGTCATTTTTGTAATAATTCCAGCTTCAAATATTGCCATAAGACTAAATATGAACAGATTTGATTTTAAATTGCATAACATATACGTTTATGACACACATTTTATTAATTTCTTCAATAAACGGACATCCCAATTGTAACGCTATAGCCGAATATGCGGTATTTAGTTTTTCGCTAAGATGGAAATTTTTTGCTCCTGAAAACCATGAGATACAAAGTTGTTGGATTTCGTGTGTTAAAATTCACCAAAACGTTGAATATCGAAGAACAATGTTTCACGTCCCGCCATTACAGCCACATTACGGTTGTCTCTTACTAATTTTACACCTTCCTCAACCGACTCCACTACATACTTACTTTGTCTTTGTTCCATTAATTCCCATATCTGTCCATAAATTCCGGTCCCATTCTAGAAATGCCCGTAATTGACAATGGAATTAAATAACATTGAATTATATTCTTCACCTCTAACAAGCCAAATGAAGGGCTATGTCTTTCGACAAATAATTTAAAATCCTTAGATTTCATTACATTTCTTAATTGATACAAGTTGTTTATGGCCTTCTCTAAAAAGGTTTCATTAAAAAATAGAAAATCAAATTGTGTGTTATCGTCCACCCCTTCCTGGACGTGCAAGTAGGGATGTTAAATTTGCGGAATACATGTCCGTAATAACGTAAGTAGCAGAAATGGACAAAAGTATTATTAACAATCGGGCTTTGTGTGTGTTGCTCGGTTCTTTACCAGCTAAAAATTCACATTCACTGTATTCAAATAAAAGCAAAATAACATTAAATGTACTTTGTTTCAATAGAATCGTCACAGTGAACCAGGTGCAGTCAAAAAATAAACGAGCATGTGAACGTACACGAAAACGAGGATGCCAAACGTTAGGCAACACAATGATGCCATATAAAAAGGGGCCTACTGTAAGACAAACAACTCCTATAAATGGCCAAACCTGTCAAAGAAACAAATCTTGGACTTCGTTCAATTAAAATATTGAAGCATTACCTGCCACTGAAAGGGCCTTAAAAGGGCTAGAACTTCGTTTAGTCGACTTGGAGTATGTGTAACAAACGCGCCACTATCCGCAAGTGTTAAAAACGAATATTCAACCACTCCGAACCGTTCCGAAGTGATTCCCATGTCCCCAATAAATAAGTCAGCTTTCTGGAATATGTAAAATTCAAAATTGTTGTAAAAAGAAATTTGCTTTAGGTACCCGTTGAGAGATGAGCCCTAAAACCCCATTAAAAGATCCACCATCGTTAGTTACAGAACCTTGAATCCGTTCTGGTGGATCCGAGTAATTGTATCTGGAAATGATTATATTTCCAGTTTTTTAATGTTTAATAATACGTAATTTTGATTGTAACCTAAAATTCAACTTTTTCGAGAGCAGATTTAGAATGCGATCGTCACGTCCTCCGCTTACTTCAAAAGACTCATTGTTCGAGTTATACCGTACGAAATGCCATGGAGGTTTCTGAAAATGTCTTTGTAAACTCTTGAAAAATTTCTTCTATTTAGTGTACTCTACATGTAAAACGGGCACTTGCAAGACTTTCCCGTGGAAGTCTTTGTAAACTGACTTTTTTTGTGTCATAAGGTTCGGATGATTAAACAGGCCTTTATCATCGTTCCACCATTTGATTATTTCCAAGTGATGCTCCCTGTAGCTTGTCCCTTGGTTGTAGTATAGTCTAAAACTAAAAATGAATGATAGATCACCAAGAAAATGTGTTTTTCCATAAAATTGGCATCGTAAGTTCAACATATTTTTATTTTTACTTTTAAAGCAGATCTTAAATAACTCATTGCTATTTTAACCTTTGCTTTGGAATTTTGAGTGGTTTACTGCATTCATTTGTTCGAAAGATATAACAAACTAAAAACGACACTCAAGTTTTAGGTCTTAACAGGTTATCAAATTCAAAATTTAAAAATGCGACGTTCATTGAATTTTTGAAATGAAAAAACATTAAGTCTAACCAAGAGGAATAAAGTTTCCGATGTAATTAAATTAGAAATATTTCAATTGAAAATGCTCTGTATTTACATATTATGTACAGGGTGTTTGGAAAAGTCGGTACAAAATTTAAGGAGGTAAAGACAGATCTAAAAATAGTTAAAAAAGTTCCTATAAATATTGGTCCCACGCAGCTCTAAAAATGTTTATTTTTTTATACATTTTATGATGCAAAGTTATAACCTGAGATTTAAAATAAAAAATTATTTGCTTTACTACGTCAAATTTAAAAAAAATATAAAGACATTAGGTCTTTTCGCGGTAGCGGTTTTGAACTAATTTTGAACTAATGTGGGCATTACGCGCTTATGTAAATCGTCAAAATTCCTATCCCGAGTACCAATTCTTGGAAAATTTCTTTAATTTAAAGTTACTTGAATGTGTCAAAGGAACTTAAATAAAATCTAAGCAAAATTCGAAAGTCGTAGCAACTTTTTTTTTTGCTTTTTATATAATAATGGTTAGTGAAATAGCAGTTTTCCAATAGTGAAATAGGTTTAACAAAAAAGGAAGAATGCCTTCGGAATCTTTCACAGTAATTTTTGGCAACACCAAGTTCAAAATCAGTTTAGAACCCGTACCGCGAAAAGACCTATTGTTTCTTTGAAATACCCTAATTTATTAGAAATGAATATTATTTGCTTGATAATTCAAAGAAAAAAAAATTTGAAAAACTTCTATAAAGGGTAGATACAAAACTACCATCAGTTTATCAAACTATCAGTTTTGATGAAACTCATGATAATTAAAGATCCTTATGGCATGATTATTACTGGCAAGTTACATTCAATTATCTTAATCAGAAAGAAAGTTATTTTAAAAAATATTCAAATGATAGGGCCCTTTTGGAAAGTCATAACTCATTGTCAGTAATGGTGCTCCGTAAGATCAATGGTTATAGAAACTTTTTTACAATTTTTGTATCTAGTTTCACCTCCTTAAATTTTGTATCAACTTTTCCAAACACTCTGTACATTTAACATTTAACTCTGTGACAAACGTCAAGTCTTAAACTCAAAAAAATTATTTGTCAAAATTTTAGTTCTCATTTGTTTGAATTGTTTTATTATTTTTTATTTTTATTTTATATGTGTTGTGCATTGTTGTGAACACGATACAAGTAGTGGAACTGTCGATGCAAGTGTTATGAAAAATAGCGTACATATCTCAGTTCAACACGGATGATTATACCATTGTTGCGATATGCGCGAACCACCCGATGCCGTAAAGAAGCATTTTCAAACCTCGATATGCAATATATTATTAAATAAGTCTCTTACGTGCCATTACGTGGATTTGTTATGGCGTAAACTCTCATTGCGTAATGTATATTCCTCAAGAAATGTTTCCTGTTGAAGCTTTCTCGACCCCAATGAAAAATGTAAACTAAATTACGACGAATGGAATTCTTATCATGAATCTACAGAAAGTAAGATGACTTTGGATTTTTTAATAAAAACATCAAATTATTTACCATTAACAATACATGTTCATATAGTTTTGGTGATCCAAAGAACAATGTGGTGATCGACCAGTGATTTTCAGTTTGTTTCGACAAATATTCAAAATACTTGTCACAAAAAATACGGTTATTTTAAGGAACGCATAAAGTTTTATGAAAAATAGCTTACGTAAGTTGGGAAGTGAGTCAGTCTTTATGAAAACGAGTAGTTTTAACTCGATCCAAGAGACTCATCTTCCCCGAAACATAATATAGGTGTTTTCCAGCAGCAATCCGCAACCAGTCAGCGCCATGTTGATTGGTCCAAAACAGTTTGCAAACCGTTTTAGACCAATCAGCATGGCACCAAATAGTTGCGGATTGCTGCTGGAAAATACCTTATACTATACCTTTTCTTGGCTATCAATTAAAGAAAAATTGAAGAGCATCACACTGACTCGTCCAGATAACAGTTTTCTAACGAGATGTTTTATTAGTTTTGGATCTAAAAAAATGTTCTGATAAATTGACAAACTTCAATGCAGTACCCCTACCGGTTCTTTCAAAAGCAATGGTGATTTTTCTTTCGGGAAATCCTCGGAAAAAGTCATAGATGGCTGTTATTAGATCTCCTCCATTGTTTAAACGTATATCGATATTTTCATCTAGGATTGTTGATTTTTATTTATGTATTTCGGGTTAAAGATACTTTTACCATCTATTGTTTGAGAAAGAGGTATTTCCTTATAGAAACTGATAACCGGCGAGTAAAGAAAATTGAAAATTATTAATATCACGAAGGCGTTCATGTTAAAACCTGTGTCAATCTGATTTTAACTTGGATTTATTGAAATAATAATTGTTTAACATTTAATATCAAAACGCCAATCATTTGGAATACGGAAAACCCATTAGAAAAGGTTACTTGTAATTAACATTTCATTTTCATATAAAATTTGACGTAAAGGTTATAAATAACTGAACTGAGTTATACGAGCGATATGATTCAGTCGGCGCTGCATTATTAGGAAATTTTGTTGTTGATGCAAATGCGTCTCAAAATTTCTGGACTGAATACGGAATTCTGTAAAGACTTTATTGCAAACAAGCATGTGATTGGAATTAGATGAGATGCCTTTCTTATAATAAGAAGAGGAGTGATAGCTTAAAATCTAGAAGTTGATGTTAGTGGATTTGTATAATCAATTTAAATGGTTAAATATAGTTTAATCTATTATAAAAGATTGTAGGTTTTTATTGTCAGAAAAATCGTTAAATAAATTTTCATCCAAGTTAAACTTCTGTGATACCAAGGATTTTAGACGTAATTTTCGCTCACAACAGCGATCACATCACCAGAGACGATAAAGAAAAGGCCGAAGTGAATCAATTGATGACGTTAGTGACATTCAAACCACTGTCCGATGAAAACAATTCTCTTTATAATACATTAAAATTTAAATACATTTTTATTTATTGCACATTTTGAGACAACCAGCTAGCAAAACGAGTTAATCTCGTGTGAACCGCAGGTGCACCAACAGAACATCCAAAGTCGCTGCCATATGATGCTATGCCAACCTGAAATGAAAAAAAAAAACTTGAAAAATATTACAACTATAAAAACTGGATTAACTTGCCTGGGTGCCATTGACAACCAACGGACTGCCACTGTCACCAAGACAAATATTTTTGCTATTCTGTAATCCAGTGGTGCACATTTCGGTTTGCTGCACCTTAAATAAATACGAAATAGTGCAAGCCAAATAAGGAATAATCGTGACTTCAATTTTTCTAAGAACATTCGAATATATAGATTCTACGTCACTGTATTTTCCCCAGCCAGCTACCAGACCTAAATCGTCATCATATGTCAATAGAATGTCTTTTAAAGGTGGTGTTTCGATAGTTGATATGGCACCTGTGAAAAAATTACAATAGAAACAAGTTATACGCGAGATATTAGATATTGACTTGTAAGATTAACACTTTGACCTAATCGAATTATGGCAATATCATTTGTATGAGATGTCCAATTGTATTCTTCGTGAATAGTATAGTTGGAAGATTCCAGTGTTACTTGGGTATCTTCCTTTTCTTCTAGATTATGTGCTCCTAGAGTTATAGTAGTTGTTGTAGCACTGTATTCAAGAGTTATTTCAATCGCCTGAATGAACAATTTGAATGAAATTCTTACTTGTAAACGCAGAATGCTGCCGTTAAAACTTGATCAACTTTAATTAAAGAACCACCACATCGTACTGAATGACCATTGATTTTTGACTCTAAAGCGACCTAAAAGTGATTTTAAAAATAAACTTTAATGTGTCAAATGCAAATTGAAATTTTTGTGTATATTTAGTATCCATTTTCAACACAAAGCCGCATTACATTTTTTAGGAAACCCTACACTAATTGTAACACATTTAACTAAAGGATGTCTTCATTTTGAGAAGAGGTTCATGGATGTATTTAAGATCTCCGTGAAAATGCGAAAATGTTGTATGTGCATATAGGAAAGAGTCAAAAAGATATAGGAATTTTAGATAGAAGTGAAAGAGAAACACAGTGGTTGCAAATGTTGTGAAACTCGTCAAATAAACTGTCTTAAAATGACGCGCGACGTTTCATTTTTCAGACACCATCCAAACTCTCGGAATATGTGAATTCTATATTGCATGCACAGACAGGATTAATTCCCCTGCGAATTACAGTTTCATGTAATATTGTAAGAAAACCTTTAATGTCGATTCTCGTACAGTCTTACCATACTTTTCGTGGCATATTTTAACTATTCTGTTGTTTTTTTTACGAACTCTTACCATATAAGGGAGTGAATGTGGTGTTACCTCATCTCCATTCACAATAGCCAAACACTGATTTGTATTCTAAAAAAGATAGACTATTATCAATGAAAACCATGTAACGTCATTGTTGCCGTACCCAAATTAACAAAATGAATAAAACCAACCATTTTTTGATTTTTAAAGCCCTGAATTCACCGTTTATTGCCATGCTGATCGATTATTGTAGTCAACTAAAATTTATTGCCCATAATACTAAATTATCTGATAAATTTCGAGTGGAACAATTGACATAATAAGTTGCAGCTGTGGATTACGTTTATTTTACAATTTTTCAAATGTTGTTATTCCAATTTATATTTAAACAAATTTAATATAAATAATTTCAACTAATGAGTAACAATTTGTGGTAATTATTTGATCAATTTATGTGAGCCAATTTTGATGAATCCATGGTAGATAATTTGCTACTCTAGCAAAAACTGGCGGCCAACCTTGTTCGCAACCCCAATTGCTACCAAAACTCACCACTCCAACCTACAAAGCAGATGTTTTTTCAATTAAAACCTTAAAATTAATTTCAAATAAAACTCCCTACCTGTACTCCGTTAATAACTAATGGTCCACCCGAATCACCGTTACAGGTACTACGCCCATAACGTCCCGAACAGCAAATGTGACTCTCCTCAACAATTCCCATATAGGCCAATCTGCAAGGGAAATTACTTATTACAAACGAGGTCACTTCTCTTAGAACGGGCGAAATAGTTCCGATGCTGTCTGAAGGACGACCCCAACCGCTCACTAAGGTGGTGTTACCCAAGTAATCTTGAGAATTGTCCAGTGGAAGCATAACCGTTGAAATGTTGTCTAAACAGTAAAAATAAGTAATCATTTAACTGGAATTTGTCTGACAATGAAGCATTACTCACTAGTTAGCTGTAGGGTCTGGGGGAGAATTATCAAAGCAATATCGTGAAGAAGAATAGATCTCGTCCAACCTGGATGAAGTATAATGTCTCTAGTACTCACACTTACTCCATGAGCTTGTTGATTTGGTGGTAAATTATGGATTCCAAACCAAATAGTAATATTGTTTACTGTACTAAAAAATATGAAAAAATATCTTTGCTGGTAGTAGGTATTTTTAAAATGTTCAAAAAACTCACTTGTCAACGCAATGGGCGGCAGTCAAGACAGTTCGGGCAGTGATTAATGAACAACCGCAAAATGAAGTACCACCAGGTACTGGAATATACATAGCACACTAAAAAGAGGTTAACTGATTTTTAGTCCATTCAATTTGAATAAAAATAAAAATACCTGGTAAGGGCGTGTGTTTGGCCTAGACTCGGACCCACCTACAATAAAGGGTTCAGCAGCGCTGGCCGGTGCTGGAATATGCGGATAGAGTTTCTTGAATTCTGGATCATATTCTATGTGGCCGGGAATTGCATTTTGATACTCTGAATCTGTCTGCAAATAGGAATGTTTTTTTTCACGGGTTTCTTCATTTCCTTACTTACAAGTTCAGCAGAAATGGTGAGAAAAATGGTGGCCAAAAGGCCAATCAGAAAACCGGCCTTCATCTCAAAAAAGTGCCTAATACCACTGTTCCTTTGGTTCTTATATAGATATATCACTAGTTATATATGACCTATAAGTTTTATCTTGTGGATATCTCGGGATTAATTCGTATTTACAATGGGCAATTATGGGAAGATATTCATAAATAATGGTAGAAACATAAATAAATGTCTTTCAAGTCCAGTTATCAGGATTTAAAAAAATTTATTATTTTTACAATAAATATTTCATTATTTTTATTATCGCCATTACATTTTTTATACTTGTACAAAGCAGAAAAGGAGTAAAAGGAAGACTATGGAATAAAAAAATCTTAGAAAAAGAAGAAGACATTTTTTTTATCTTTATTTTTTTAATTTAATTTTTTAAGTATCAATAGAGCTCTAAATTATATGTATAGGCACAGACATCTATATACTACTAGACTGCGAACTTTGGTCAATTGGCATATTATAAAGTGAAGCAAAATTTTTATTCTGGCAGCCATTTTTTGATAGTCAAAATTGAGTGTGATTAATGTGTTTCATGTGTTCCACGTGTTTGTAATTAGCATATATATATATATATAATCTCTATATGGAGCAATAGGACGATATCGTGAAGCCGAGACTGTGAGATAGATATAGAAAACGTTACATTGGTTTCACATAAGTCTGTCTCTATAACTGAAATGACAAGTAGGTTATAGAGACAGACTTATACGTTTTTATCAGAAGTTTAAAGTCGTGTTCTCTCTCTCTTTGCTTCATTTGCCACTCATTTTGTGAATGGAGAATGCTCCATACAGAGATTATATATATATGGTAATTAGTGAAAAGTATTTCAAAGTTATGTATATGTTTATGCTCATTCGCATCGATAACGTCCACATGAACTTATTCGGCATCTGATAGCATCAATTGTATTGATTTGCCTACCAAAAAATGGCTGCCAGAATTTGCTTCATTTCGAGTTACGAAGTTAGTAGTCTAGTAGTATATCGACGACGGAAATGTGGAAACACGTAACTACGAAAATGAAACTTTACAGGAGAAGCAAAAAACTGTTTATTTTCACTATAAGATTCGCAAATTCTTGAAATTTAGATTGAAAATGCCATTTACAAAAAAAAACGGAAAACGCGCGTTTGAGTTTTCAAGAATTCATATGTTTTTAAAACGTGCGTTTTGAAAGCGCCCTCTTGAAAACGCCCAGTGTGTACTAGCTCTAATGCGACTCGCGCTCGTCCAGTTCAGCTTAGTAGGCTAGGGATGACGCAGCGAAATTAATATTTAGACGTAATTTTCCCATTTTTCAACTTGCGATTTCTCTGTTAATAACAGCCGGATTGACTTGATTTTTGCGTAGAAACATTCAAAAATTATTAGCGCTACTGACGAGTCAAGTTGCATCGTAAAGTTTTAAAATATACAGAGTGGCCCACTAAGAAGTTTTCAAGAACTAAATCGTAGATAAAAAGTGTAAAGACAAAATTTATTTTATTTTCCAACTTTATAATCTAAAGATATTTTCATTTATACAGAGCACACCAAAAAACTTGTACAGTATGATTTTTTTTTGTAAATAGCAAAGGTCAAAATTTAGGGAACCTAGAACTAAAAAGTCGATTTATGCAAAAAAATTGTTTTGCATTTATGGTTATTTTTTTACCACTACTTTTTTAAAGAAATTGGGGGCTCGGAAAACAGAACGCGACTCGCGCTCGAAACCGTGCGGCCTAGTACTCAAGGGAGGGGATGTCGCTGCGAAATAATTATTTTGATGCAATTTTCAAAATTTTTAACTTGCGATTTTTCTCTTAATAATAAACGGATTGACTTAATTTTTGCACGGAAATATTCGATAATTATCAGCGCTGCTAACGAGCCATGTTGCATAGTAAAGTTTTTTTTTTATAACAGGAGGCGAAAAATTGAATATCGGTTTCAGGATTGCATTTTAAGCAGAAAACATGATATTCATTTTTTTTCCTATCGGGCTTCGTTTTCCAGATAATGAGCCACGAAGTTTTCATAAAAATTAAAAAAACAAAATAACCATAGCACATGTAAGGTGATTATTTTTTGTTGTTGTTTATTAGATAATGACAGTTGTCTCTTATTAGACTTGTCATTGTCACTGTTCAAATGGAATTTACTAGTGCAGGTTTTTGCGATGGCAATGCTTCAAAAAGTTGCATAGAATACCAAAGAAAAAAAAAATAATAAAAAAAAATAATAATAATAATATAATCATAGAAAAATAAACACCTTACATGAGCTATGGTTATTTCTTTTTTAATTTTTATGAAAACTTCATGGCTTATTATCTGGAAAACGAAGCCCGATAGGAAAAAAATGAATATCATGTTTTTTGCTTAAAATGCAATCCTGAAACCGATATTCAATTTTTCGCCTCCTGTTATAAAACACCCTGTATACTATATAGTGACCCACTAAGAAGATCTCGGAGGAGCTAGCTCAATAACTATAAGTCTTAGAGAAAAAATATAAAGAGAAAATTTATTTAATTTTTCAAAATCTGTAGCCTAAAAATATTTTTATTTATACAGAGTATANGTTTCATAGTATTCTTTTTCTTTTTTTTTGTTTACACTTAGTATAAACGAAATATTCCCAGTTTACTTAAACAAGACATAAAGAATTAAAGGGTTACGGGCACTTTAAATGAATTTAACAATTCAAATGTGACGCATGCGCAGAAATCTTATTTAAGGTTGACATATTTGACGGAACCCTCGGCGATTTATATTACGGATACAGAATTGCATTACGTTACGGCAATCTATAAATTAAAGTATTAACTTCCATAAGGTCAACTTTTTTATGGTATTACGGCTTATGTTACGGGCACTATAAATCCCGCTTTATTCTTTTAGTTGACAAATGGAACCATCAACCTATCAACTCTACTGACAGATGAAACCAAAATGACGGATAGAAATACTCAGAATCAGATAATCTAGGGGCCGTATTCATAGTCTCACTTCGAAGGAACACTTAGGGTCGTATTAATAGTCCTACCTTCAGTATTCCTCTGCACTTAAGTATTCTTTGAATGTTTGTTTGTGATTAATAGTCGTTTGATGCAAGCCAAGGACGACTTAAGGCCTATCAATTATGTTAATAGTGCGAGTATCAAGGTATACTTGAATGACGCATCCTTAAGAATTCGTTCATGATGCGATCATTAATACAGCCGTAATCCAATCTCGCAGCCACTTATAAGTCGTTCAATTACTGACGCGGTCTATCTCTTATAAGTCTATGGTCAAATCAAACTACATAACCTCAAAAAGATGTTGTTGCTGTAACTTGTAAAAATACCGCAAAGTTGAACCATAATATTTAATTACAAAAAGATTTTATTTGTGTGAGAACTAGTGTTACATTTATAAAAAAATGGCCGATGAAAACCTTTCACAGACAACACCAACTCCTACAATACAACAACTCCAAAAGGACCGTATTACACAGGTACTCAAATGGGATTTGATAAGTTTAAAAAATTAAAATTCTTAAATTTCAGCTTGCCGAAAAATATTGGGCTCCACATTCCACTAAAAAACATGGAGAATTCAATTCAGATGTTGTAGAGGACATTTACATGCAAGACATTCGAGGAAGCAAGTATGTAAAAAGAGTGATTCCTTGTAGGTTTTTATATCAAATTAATGTTTTATAGTTTTTCAATAAGAAGAATAATGGTATTGGAATTTAGCCAGTACCTAGAGAATTTCTTATGGCCTAATTATAAACCTGGAGCTTCTCTGGCTCATTTGATGTCTATTGTTATTATGGTAAATGAGAAGTTTAGAGAAAGAGTACAAGTTTGGGAGGTAAGATAATGTCTTTTTTACATATTTCAATTCATCTAACATCTGTTTTACCATTTAGGCATTTAGGAGAAATAACGAACACTTTGCAGACTTCTTCCAAAGAATATTAGAAGCTTGTCTTGAAGATGAGCTTCTCGTTAATATTCAAGAACAAACAGCCCTACTCATACTTTTAAATCATTGTTTCAATAGTATGGAAGAGGAGATTTGCAGGGACCAAGTAAAAAAACTAGTTTCTCTATCGATGTGGGTATCTTTGCAACCAAACCGACGTGAATATGAATTTAGAATTAACCCCAAATGGAAAAAGTTTTGGAGAGCCATTCAGAAAAAAGATAAACCTGATCAATTGGAAAAACTCAATTGGGAAAGAACGTTTTTACGTAAACTTATGTTCAAATTTTTATTGATTCTTGAAAGTATTGGCGAAGAAGGCATTTGTCCACCGGATAAGGTTTGTGTATTATTACTTCTTTCAAAGTTCCAATTAAAAATTTAATTTTTGTCTTAGGTGCATTACTGTGAAAGATTTTTAGAATTAATGATAGATTTGGAAGCTTTATTGCCAACTAGAAGATTCTTCAACATCGTTTTGGATGATTGTCATGTTGTGGTACGTTCCTCATTATCTGGTTTGGTTAAAAGGCCAGAAGGACGTCTTTTTAGTCAGGTAAGTTGTTACAAAATTTTTCTGAAGCTTTAAAGTGTGCCAATATTGATTTTCTTCTGAATTGGGAAAACGTTGCTCCATCTGACAATGCTGCTAGTATAGTTGGCAATAATTATAATAATAATAAAACCCAATTGCTAAATATAAAATTTTATTAAAAACAGTAATATTTTGACAATTAAGTACAAAATTGAACCTAAGATCTACGTAGTATAAATATCATTAAAACATATGAAAACACATAATAAATGTTAGAGTCTTTTTAAGATCTACCCTCGCCAAGTTGTCTAATTTATCACAATTTTCTCGTTAATTTTCAATCACGTTACATATTAGCCAAATCAACGTGAAAACTTAAAAACAGTAGGTTCTCTATAATAATCAGTATTCATGGCTGTCATTTCGTCTCCCCATTCATTTTCCGGTTCCGGACGCCAACAAGGACAAATGCAATTCTCGTAGCAGCAAGTTTTTTTCAATAAAAACACCACGTGATGTTGATTAATAACGCAAATATAAAAAAGAATCGGTCCTAAAAATGTATTCACAATAATGTGGCTGTTAATTAGGCCTTCGTATTTGGAAAATGACGATAGGAAAAAGAGCCAACAAAGGGTCATTGTTAATAGTAGTAGTAGAAACATTCTGAAACTAAATTAAACATTAGTTGAGGATTGAAGGATTTTGAATGTAAAACGTACGTGTGTCGTAATTTATGATGAATACGTCCGTAAGTGTGCATTCTATTTATCTTTTTAAGGGTGTTTGCAAAGAAAAATATATCTGCAATGACGGTGAATGCTATTGGTACAAAGAAAATTATCATGCCTAAGGAACCTATTGGAAATTATTGAGTAAAAATTCTTTTACTTATGTTAACTGTTAAATAAGATTCACCAATTTGTTCTCGAGGCTTTTCATGAGCAATCAGAGTTGATAAATCTGGATAATCCAATGTAAAATGCGCAAACATTGCCAAACATCCTAAAACAATAGTAGCAGTCCAAGCGTAACCGCCATAGTAACAATACTTTTTCCCATCAGTTATTCGCAAAAATACATTTCTAGATCTGAAATACGTAGTTTTCAATGTACAGTTCCAAATTGCATTCCGATTGTGCTAAAAACATACCTGAACGTTTTCCAAACGTAATAACCTAAACAATTTAACCAGAAAAAGGCACCCAAAAGGCTAACATAGCAAATTGCTTCTACAAAAGCAAGCGTACAAACATTCTCAGATTTTGTGAAAAACATATTACGTACCAGCAATAAGAAGGCTTATGTGGCTCTTGAAAACCGTGAGTAATCTGACCAAATCAGCTGTCTGACTAACAATAAGGCACATACATATTGTTGTTATGATATTTCCAGATAGGTCTCTTAAAGTGGGCATAACAAAATAAATTATGGCTATTGCTAACAGGCAAACAATGGTCACACCATGTGTTAAAGGACTTAAAATGTTGTGCATTAAAAATTCGTTTGTGGCCCATTCATCCTTGTGATCAGGCGTACACACCCAGGCGAATTCGCTTTCAAGAATACCATCAATTCTCTATATGAAAATTCTTCTTTAGTGTTGTAAAAATGACGACGAATGAAATTCTTACTTTGTCTAAGCAATATTTTCCAAAGGGATAATCATGAAACAATCGGTTCTCACTGGCAATATCTATATTATCCAGGTCAAATTCGTTTGGAATTTGATCGTCAAAGAAATGTCTTAGAACACCGCTGGGTAAAAGTCGCAACTTATCAGCGGACGATCGATAGTGATAAATCGGCCATAATTGCATGTGTTTGCAATTTGGTTTTCCAATTACCATTCTAAAATATTTAATTACTTTTCTAGTCGGGTTCAACGGAATCATTGTCTATAATACCTGTAATCAACTTGCAAATTCTGCTGTCCATTCTCAGACGTAAACAATGGGCTCCAATAGTTTGTTTCATTAACCAAAGTACAGTATGCCCCCATTAAAATTTCATCCGGTCTACAGCATTTAGCTATCAGTATTGGTTGTGGAGAGTCGACCTCACTATCCACAGTACTAACATTACAATTGGCACATAAATAAAACAATGAAAAAACTATTGCGACCTTAATATACATTTTTTTTTAAAGGGATTTTGTTGTTTTAGGTTATGTCGATTTTCTAACGTGAACACTAAAATATACGTTTGTAACAGTGTAAAATCTTATCATTTGAACTAAAAGTGCGTATTTATACTAAAATAAAGAAATAGATGCTTTAGGAAACAAAAAAAAAGTAAACGATATCCACAATTTCCGTTTTCAGGTTGAATCACACCTGTACAACGTTGCCGGCTGTTGTCCAGGTAATAGGTATTTCATATTTTCTTTACAAATTTGTCTGACGTTAAGGGAACTTTAGATTAATTTGGCAACTATGTGAACTCAAACCGTTATTAGGAATGTTCTCGATACAATATCGATATCAGGGCTGCGAATGATCGAATAATAACGATCGAATGTTAGAACTTAAATTGCAACTGTGTTTATTCATTTCAGAATGAAATGATTTTTGGTTAAACATGTTATTCTCAAGTTTCATCAACCTGCTTGTAGTCCCGTTATAGCAATGTGAGGCATTTTTTAATTAAATACTTTTATTCAATTTGAAATTAAAACATCGATTAAAGAGATACAACAAGAACGCCCCGAAAAAATAATTTTCAAAATTGTTCCCAAAAAAGAGCATTGCGTTAGAGCAAAGTTACTTTGAACGATTCTTCGTCTTACAAATAAAAGTCCTTTTAGCACACATCACATACATAGATTCTTTATTTAAGAATAAATAATTAATATACATATCACATACAAAAATGACATAAAAAAATAAAGTTATGATTTGAATTCAACATTTACGAGATCATCTTCCTGGTCCTTATAAAGCACCGTTATATTATTTGTTTTATCCTCTTCCTCGTCCATTTCCTCATCTTCTAACTGTCTCCATCTGCTCGGAAATGGTATATTACATAAATTTTTATTGGCCAAAGCTCGACGGACGCGTCTACGAAACACTACGAACACTAAAAATATCAACACTCCTTGAAGAATATTGACGAGATCGAGCAGAAACCTTGAAATAATTAATTAATTATATTTAAGAGTCGTGTTATGTAAAATCCAATAGACTTACACTAAAACCTGTTCGAATATGCTACTATGTAGATTGGCAGCAAAGGTGGCTACTTCGATGACCCATGTCATTCCCATAATGATATACAATCTTATACAAAGTTTACACCTGAAATTTGGACATTTTTAATTTAGAAGACATGGATAATGGTCCATGTTAAGATACTCATGTAAAAGAAATTTGGAATAGGACAATGGCATAGAAGTTTTAAAAAAATAATGTTTTGATGAATTACCGATATTTTAAAATTTTTTCCTGCTGTTATTCACTTTATTCCATAGAAATGCAATAGTCCAGAGATAAAAGATCCCGTTGACTATTAAAAGCATTGAAATTGGTGTCCAAAAATATATCCATTGGACTTTTACAGCTACAAATTAAGGAAAATAATACATCGAGAATTACAAGTTGTCTACAACCTTACAGCTGAACCAACATGAAACATCTCCAAATCCTGGTCTAATATCTAACCAAAACTCCGAAGGCGAGTAATGGGCCAAGAGGATAATAACGAGAAATAATGTTGGACCACCGATACCAACACTATGGTACGGTACCATCCATTTAATTCCATGGCCCATGTTAGGTTTCCTAAAAGAAACATTTTTTCATGTGATATTAGATTAGATTTCTTTTGCATTGATCTCTTACACTGTAGTTCGCCAAATATGAAACGACAGGACACCTTGCCAGCAGAACATATAGAAAGTGGCAAAATACATTAAATACGCAAATGTTTTACATGCATGATCTCCGTCAATTTGCCCTCTTAGTACGGCGAGAAAGATGTAGACACAGGCCAACGCTGCCAAAGAATGCACTATGCAAATTGCCTATTTTTTAAAAATTCATTGTTAAATTTAAAACAAATACAACGAAAATAAGTGATTTTTCACCTGTTGATCAAGGAGACTTGGCACCATCAGATATACTAGGATAGTTAAAATAGTAAAACAAGCAGATATCAGTATCAGACAAATTATTACTTGATTTTTCATTCCGAAAAACTCATCTTCAGCTGTGGGTTGGTAACATACAATAAAAACGTTTCCATCGATTTCTGACTCCTCAATTTTGGCGGCATGACAATAGCTACATAAATGGAAATTTTTTAAAGAATTACTCTATGCCTGAAAATATGAAATTCTCGTATTGATATATCAATTTTCGTGCTGGACTAAATCATTGAATCAATTGTTAAATCTCAGGATTAAGCCTCTCTTTTGACAGAACCATAGTAAATTGATATTTTAATCTAGATGTTAAAGCGCTTTATGGCTTTTTCAGTTCTTGCCAATTGAACTCTAACAAAACGATGTTAGAATAGACAGTTTCATGCTAAAATTGATAGATACGTTCACTTACTTTGTGACTGTCCCCGATTCATCCACAAGTTCAGTACCATTTCTTAAAAAACCAAAATCACTGAAATCTCCATTGTCAATAAAGAGCTTTCCCTTGCAAGAGAATGGCAGTGAGTGGTTACCATTGTCCCTTGGGGTGAGACACGTCATGTTTGACAGTAAAATATTTTGGTCTGGGCAACATTCATAAACGCATTGAACCACCGCCAGGGGCGCACAAAACACAATTACCATTAACAGTTTTTGGATATACATGTTTCCGATCAAAGACTTCAGCAAATCTGAAATTGTACAACAATAGTCTTTAATTGTTCAACAAAACCTAACAGGGATGTTGATGAGAGTTGATCCAACACACAAACACTCCCACTTCCTCTTTAACTGTCGTCTTGGTCAATGCCAAAATTCAATTTGATTGTCTGGGTGTCTGTTAGCTGTCTCAATATTATATAAACATTTGCAGAATGGTTGTAAAATTTCCGAAAATAACTCGATCGCATATTAACGTCACACGAGAATAATCAAGTGGGCGTCACTGAAGACTATCGACGCAATTCGATAACACTGTTTTCGTTCTTGTTCTCCAATGAAATCCCCACTTTGTTGAATTCCCGTATGAAATGGTAAACATACATTTTTACTACATACAGGGGGAAGTACATTCTTCACTGAAGTTCTCCTAAAATACACTTTAATTAACCCCTTTAAGTTTTATTTATGTTTTTGGTTCAATTCCATAAAAATATTAATTATTTGTTGATGAACGCTGGAAATATAAACATTTTTTGTACGAGGTCGTAAACAGGAAAGTTATTCTTGAAATAGAATATTGAATATTTTCATTACAAGAATCTGCGCCACATTAATACAACCGCAATTCTTGCAATTCAATGTACCTTTCTAATTGATCATTAAACAGGCAAACAACGATCGTTCATTCTACAGGGAGTGTTAGAATGTTTGACACCTTTCGAAACTTAGAACTTTTGAGGGAAAAAAAGTTGCCATAGGTTTTCCAAGGTCACAAACGCTAGTTAAAAGAATTCAATTCTTATTAAACGCAAAACTTATAACTATTCAACGAATTTATCGGCACGTGTTCCATATATTTGAAAATTGGAAATGCTAATTTTGAAATTATTTCAATTTGCAGCTGTTGGAAATGCTGAAATTTTATACGCGATTTGAAATCAATGATGAAACTGGCGATCCTTTGAGCGACCACGATATGACTCAGCTTCACTATGACAAAATTACTTCGTTACAGGTAATGTACTTCTATTTAGGGTAGAAACGTAAAGTTTTATGATTCTTTGCAGAAAGCGGCGTTCGCAAAGTTTCCCGAATTGCGAGCGTTTTCATTGGCTAATGTTGCCAGTGTGGATACAAGAAAGGCACTCGAAAAGCATTTTGGACCTTTAAGGTTGGTAATGCTATATTAAAATTGCGATTTACTAAAAAAGGCATATTTTTTATTTAGTCAAGAACAATTGAAGGCGATTGCCATCTATTTATGTTTGGTGCCCCGGTCAGAGGAAGAAAAAATTACAAATGGTGCAGATCAGATGAGGTGTTCTTAAAGGAACTTTTGGTAAAGCTTTTTCATTTTATCAAATATAAAAACGTATTGAAATTTCTATGTATGTACATGTGTAGGTGTCACGACACGAAAAACGAGTTTCCCAATTAGTGGCCTTAAACGAGATGCCGTTATATCCTACAGAAATAATTATCTGGAATGAGAACATCGTCCCGACTGCATATTTTTCCGGCGAGGGCTGTTTGGCACTACCCAAGTTAAATTTACAGTTTTTAACGTTGCATGATTATCTATTGAGGAATTTCAATTTGTTTAGATTGGAGTCGACTTGTAAGTACATACATATACAGGGTGATTTGGGTTTTAATGTAGAAACTTTAACAGCGTATTCCGTATTAACAAATAAGAAAAAAATTTAATGCAACTATCGATCGAAAAACACTTTGTTTTCGAGATAATGGATATTGAAGATGATACATTGACAATGCTTATTTCGAAATATTTCCAATTTAAATGATTTGCTTGAAGAGGTACAAATTATTATTAGAGTAAAAATATAGATTCAACTGAATGGATCTCCAGCACATTACAGAAGAATTGTTCGACAGTGACTTCATAGAAATTTTCTGCAACATTATATTGATCGGTTAGAACCTATTGTTTGGCATCTCAGCTTCTTCGATTTAAATCCGTTGAATTTTTATTTTTAGGGTACCCTTAAAGAAAAAATAGCGAAGTAGAAAAGCGAATAACGAATAAAAAATAACCCAGTCCAAATGTTAGCAGCAATTAATTTTTTGGTTCTTGCGTTATAGAAAATGCATAGAGTTCGAAGGATATTATTTCGAACATCCGTTAAAATGAAAAAATATATATATACAGGGTGCCCCAAAAGTAAACGTAGACCTTTGAGGTACGTGTTCCTCTCATAAAAATAAGCAAAAAAGTTCATATGAACATGGGTCCGGAAATGCTTCGTTTCCGAGATACAGAGTGTTAAAGTTTAAAAAATGGACATTTCTTTATTTTTTAAATTCCAAACGGCTTAAGATTTTTTAACCAAATTTCGTATATGAGTTTAGCATATCGGTAGGCTTAATCCAAAAAATTACCAGCTTTAACCATTCACCAGTGGCGGAGATGTGGATATCATGTATTATTAAATTTGTATGGAAAAAAAGGAAAAAAAAAGGACACTTATATCTCCGCCACTGGTGAATGGTTAAAGCTGGTAATTTTTTGGATTAAGCCTACCGATATGCTAAACTCATATACGAAATTTGGTTAAAAAATCTTAAGCCGTTTGGAATTTAAAAAATAAAGAAATGTCCATTTTTTAAACTTTAACACTCTGTATCTCGGAAACGAAGCATTTCCGGACCCATGTTCATATGAACTTTTTTGCTTATTTTTATGAGAGGAGCACGTACCTCAAAGGTCTACGTTTACTTTTGGGACACCCTGTATATGTATATGACATGTGATTTTGAAGCGCATTTTTTTTTCATTTATGTAAATAATGTATCTTGTACTCTGATCTGTAAAGATATTTTTCTTGAATACAGTGCGTTCTATCGAAATAATTTAATTAGCAACCTTTCTTACAAAAATATTCTGAGATTTTAAAATAAGAAAAAAGTAAAAAACTGCAGAAAAAATTTACAGAACCATATGCCAGCCTCCCTTAATACCTCTGCTCAAGGAATTTAAGACATTTCTTTTTAATATTATTCCAAAAAGCGTAAATTATTCGTTTGTTGTTGTTCTACAGAATTTCGTTTGTTTAACTTAACAGATTACGGAAATATTTTGAAATAAATATTGTCAGCCTTCTATCTTCAATATCCTGTGTTTCGAAAACAAATTGTTTTTCGACCTATATTTTTATATCAACTTTTTTTTTCATATTCTTTACTGCCAAATAATCTGTCAAAGTTTGTACATTAAAATTTGAATCATCCTGTATTCATATTTCTTTTCTCTATTGATTGAAATTTTAACATGGCAAATTGTACTTTATATGAACTTTTTGGGAAACACGGTCCATAAAATTAACGATTATAAACAAGTTTCTTGCGACAAATTAAAGAAAACATTACATATTCATGTTTTGCTTAGCTGGCACGCCTATTAAGGAATTAGTTTAAATTTGTTTATGTAGAAGAATATGTAAATGTTATTACATATTTGAATTTTTATTGCAAGCACATGTGTTCCGACTTTATGAATCACCTTTTCTTAGAAATTCTAAACAATTTCTAGCTTTATATTGACATGGAACTGTTAAAATTAACAAAACATCTTATATTCGTTTTATTTTCTTCATATGTTCGGTAGTGGATAATTATTAAGGTAGTAGTTAAATATCAGAGCAATCGTTCAACTAACAGTACTTATGTATGACGAAACAAAAATTATATTCGGTCAAAAATGGAGAATTTTAATTAATTAACGATGTTCTATTATGGATAAATCAATATTTTTATGGAAATTGATAAAATTTAATTTTTTTCTAGATGAAATTCGACAAGATATAGAAGATGCAGTAAGTCGTCTGTGTCCTTGGTAATTTTAAATTTCTTTAATCTATTTTAAAGTAAAAAAAAAATTGAACCGATTTTTAATAGGAAAGCAGAAGATGGCAGTACTTATTGGGGTGGATGGGCTCGAATGGCCCATCCAATCGAGCATTTTGCTGTCGTGGAAGTTGCCAAACCGAATATCGGAGAGACGAGACCGAGTAGAGTTCGTGCTGACATTACTGTTAATTTGGCTGTAAAATCTGAAGTTAAAGCTGAATGGGAAAACTTACGAAAACATGACGTATGTTTTTTGGTGTCTGTAAAACCTCCCAATCCTATTGGTAAATTTTCACTCGCCATCTCCTATGAAAACTCGAAAAAATTTTAAATTTTTTAGGAACGAGATACAATTATAAACAGCCTTTTGTTCCACAAGTAGGGCTTCAATATATTCGTGGGTGTGAAATTGAAGGGATGCTCGATAATAATGGTCGAGTAATTGAAGATGGGCCCGATCCAAAGCCTTTTTTACCAGGAGATAGACGTACTTTTAGAGTTTGGCTAGATTGCAACCAATACAGGGAGGATATGAACGAAACAAATAAAGGAAAAGAAGATGTTTATAGTAGTTTTAACATCATTATAAGACGAAAGCCAAAAGAAAATAATTTTAAAGCTGTGCTGGAGACCATTAGGTTAGTTGAGCTTATGTGTACTTGGATGATACCAATTCATGGAAGTGTTAGAGAATATTTCTATTAAAATTCCGTTTTCATGTATTTTAGAGAATTAATGAACACAGAGTGTGTGGTTCCGGAATGGTTACACGACATCATATTGGGTTACGGTGATCCAAGTGCTGCTCATTACGAAAAAATGCCCACTCAAATATCCACGATGGATTTCAACGACACCTTTATTGACGTGGACCATTTGCGCTCATGTTTCCCGGATCATCAATTCCAATTTAAAACTGATGATCCTCAAAAGCTTTGTCGCCCATTCAAACTCACTTTCGAAAATTCCATTGAGGACGGCAAACCCAAAAAAATCACTGTCGAACCCCATAAAATTCCTAGACGAGGTCCTTTTCATTTTAATGAACCGAAAAAGAATATTATTCCGTTTACACCCACTCAAATCGAAGCCATCAAATCGGGAATGCAACCAGGATTAACTTTGGTGGTGGGACCACCGGGTACCGGGAAAACTGATGTGGCTGTGCAAATCATTTCGAATATTTATCATAATTTTCCCAACCAACGAACCCTGATTGTCACCCATTCCAATCAGGCTTTGAATCAATTGTTTGATAAGATCGTTAGTTTAGATATTGACGAACGACATTTACTTCGTTTAGGACATGGAGAAGAGGCTTTGGAAACAGAAAAGGTAAAACAATATTTAATACTATTGAAAATATTTTATATCCGACACTAATTTAATTTTTATTTCTGAAAATAGGATTTCAGTAGATACGGCCGTGTGAACTACGTATTAGCAAAACGTATCGATCTTCTAAATGAAGTCCAAAAACTCCAAGAATCGATTGGAGCTGAAGGAGATCAAGCCTACACGTGCGAAACCGCTGGCTATTTTTACCTTTATCAAATTCTATCCAGATGGGAACACTTCTTGAGTATCGTCAAGCCAAAACATGGAAAACAGGTTCCAATTGAGACCATCGCAAAGGAATTTCCCTTTCGGAAATTTTTCAATAATGCACCTCAACCGCTCTTTTATGGTAAATCCTACGAGGCTGATTTGGAAGTGGCTGAGAGTTGTTTCCGATACATCGATCACATTTTCAAGGAACTGGAGGAATTTAGGGCATTTGAATTGCTACGCTCTGGCTTGGACAGATCCAAGTACCTTCTGGTGAAAGAAGCAAAAATCATTGCTATGACTTGTACACATGCCGCCTTAAAAAGGAAAGAATTAGTAGAAATTGGTAATTATTCTAAACATTTGAAAAAGTTTTTGGAATTAACCCTGTATATACAGATGTACAAGGTTAAATTGCGGATTTCTTATTTGTTTCTGATTTGTCTAGGTTTCAAGTACGATAATATTTTAATGGAAGAGTCCGCACAGATTCTCGAAATTGAAACATTCATACCATTATTATTACAAAATCCTCAGGACGGGTATAATCGGTTGAAACGATGGATTATGATTGGAGATCACCATCAGCTACCACCAGTAATCAAGAATATGGCCTTCCAGAAATACTCCAACATGGAACAGAGCCTATTTACGAGATTGGTACGATTAGGAGTGCCCACAGTTGATCTGGATGGTCAAGGCAGAGCCAGACCAAGGTAATCCTTTTTCTTTCTTTTTAAATTTTTCTTCTCATTTAACTGATGTAATCAAATGGTTTCTTAGTATATGTGATCTATATAAATGGCGTTACAAAAAATTGGGCAATTTACATCATGTTGAAAATTGGTTAGAATATCAAAAGGCCAATGCAGGTTTCGAGTTCGATTTTCAGTTAATCGACGTGCAAGATTTCAATGGTGTTGGAGAATCCGAACCAAATCCTTATTTTTATCAAGTAAGTTTTAGTGAATTATTTTAAAAATGATTAACATTAAAATTCCTTTATTAGAACCTGGCCGAAGCTGAATATTGCGTTGCCGTATTCATGTTCATGCGACTGATTGGTTATTCGGCAAGCAAAATTACAATTTTAACTACTTACAACGGTCAAAAGCATTTGATTAGAGATGTAATAAATGCTAGGTGTGCCAATAATCCCTTAATTGGAAGACCCTATAAGGTATTTTAATTCTGTTTTAAAGTTAGTTCTGTTAAACTGAACGATTTCTTAGATAACCACTGTGGATAAATATCAGGGTCAGCAAAACGACTACATTCTTTTGTCATTGGTCAGGACCAATGCTGTGGGTCATTTAAGGGATGTAAGACGTTTGGTTGTAGCTATGTCCCGTGCGCGACTCGGTCTTTACATTTTTGCCAGGGTTTCATTGTTTCAAAATTGCTTCGAACTCACTCCAGCCTTTCGACAGGTAACTTTTTTTTTATAGACTAAAGTATGATTTTTTTATATTTAAATTGGTTTCAGTTAATGAAAAGACCTACAAAACTCCATTTAGTTTTAAATGAGTTGTATCCAACTCAAAGAACGAACCATGAAAAGTTGAACTTACAACCTATGATTGTGGAAGATATGACTCAAATGGCAAATTTCGTGTATCAGTATTATTTGGAAAGGGTCAAGGCTTTGAAGATTCATTACGAGGTATCAGTTGAAAATTGTTTTGAACAAAATATATTTATTTCATTTATTTATTTGCTTCTGAAGGAACGACAAAAACAATGGGAAAAACCGGGCAACGTTGGAGGTAAAACACATGAAGGCTTAATATCCTCACATCCGGGTGAAGACCGGGATACCGATAGTGAAGATGAAGGAGATGAATCGAAAACTCAGATGCCAGTTCCTATTCAGGATGAACCTATTGATGATGTCACAATTCAATCTAACGGAGAAGATTCTGAACCCGTTCAAGTAACCCTTGTATTTGAACAGTCAAATCCTCTACTAATAACATTTCTTGTTTATAGGTAATTATGAATGATGATGATGATGATATGGGAGAGGAGGATGCTCAAAGAGTTGAGGTCATGGATACCGGTGAAGTTGCCAGTGAGCAATAATTTTAAAACACCTTTCCGTTCAATAAATAAACTCTATTTTAAATAAGCGTTTATTTGTTCTCTTGATCTTACAAGAAATTTATCTTGTAAATGGTTGATACTCGGTTAATGGTATTTTCATCATTTTACTTTCTTGAGCCATTTTCAGTGCGAGCAAAAATAAGAGTACACTTTTGAAAATTTTCCTATAATATTCTGTCTGATATAAGGATCTGAAGAGCTTGATACACAAATCCGAAAATGATTTGACGGGTTCAGTTGATGATGATGATGGAGAAGATTGACTTGCCAATGGATCTTCATTAGACGGTTCCTCTGGTACTTCAGTTACGACACTTGTCAAGGATTCCTCACTTTTCTCCATCTGTTCTCCATCGTTATTTCTAGCCATATTTCATTTATCCTTAAGACAGGGAATTAGTTTTTAACAGCTAGAATGAAAATTATATTGACTGTCGGTCATAGATAAGAAAATGTCAGTTGGAAAAGTTTTTTCACATGACAACAAAATTTTATTTAAAAATTTTTACACTCGACATAACGTTGTAAAATGACGGACTGTGTACAATACATTCAAAGAGCTGCATTCATCATCTCATTACAAAAAAGGATGTAGAGAGCACAGACATTAGGAAAACTAGTGAATATAGATTTTTGTGCCCAACTGTACCCAAAAAGAGTCTGCAGTCTTAAAATCGCATTTAATTAATTCCAACAAAAACAAAAATAGTATCTATGGCAACAAATAATGGTTCAACTGACAGTTACGGGTTCACCAAAACCCAAAGTGTCAAATTATACGCCAATCGAAAACCCAAATTTTTGTACATGAAACAAGATGGTAACCCCGAAAACCGTTTAACAGAAATTTAATGTAATTATTTTCTTATAGGGTAAATTACGCATCTGAATGGGTGGTAAATATAAATTGAAAGTTAGAAAAAAGTAAATATTCACATGGCTTCACGACTCAGTCCGCGAAATTCCGAAGTAAATGCATTGGAACAGCGGGGTTATTTGATTGGGAAAAAAATCGGTCAGGGGTCATATGCCACTGTCCACCTTGCCGATTATGTAGACAATACCGGGCCAAAGAAGATGCGATTGGCGTGCAAAATTTTCGATAAGGAAAAAGCGCCCAAAGATTTTCTAGAGAAATTTTTTCCTAGAGAATTGGAAATATTGACAAAAATTGAAAATCCACATATAATTCAAGTACATAGTATTTTACAAAGAGGGCCAAGGGTCTTTATTTTTATGAGGCAAGTAATAATTCAAATTTCCTTTGATGGCAAATGAGGCCTTCCGTGGCAATGGCAGGTCATATTAAACCCTGAATCATGTTTGTGTAATATGATAACTTCTTTTTCAGATATGCAGACAACGGAGATCTTCTGGATTTTATTAAACGAAACGGAGTGGTACCAGAACAACAAGCAAAAATTTGGTTCCGACAAATGTCCAGTGGCCTCCATTACCTACATGGGAAAAATGTCGCACACAGAGATTTGAAATGCGAAAATATTCTGCTCAGTCGAAAATTCAATGTCAAACTTGCCGATTTCGGATTTGCAAGATTTTGTGTCGACTCCGATAATCGTCGAATTCTTAGTCAGACTTATTGCGGTTCTGCCGCGTATGCCGCTCCAGAAGTTGTCAACGGCACCCCTTATAATCCTAAATTATCAGACGTCTGGTCTTTGGGCATTATCTTATTTATAATGTTAAATGCCTCGATGCCGTTCGACGATTCGAATTTAAGGAAATTGCTGAAAGATCAAATGACGAAAAACTGGGTTTTCCGATCCCGTGTTCGAGAGACTTTATCATCGAGCGCGAAATCCTTAGTGCGACATTTGTTGGAACCCGATTTGACCTTACGTTTGACTTTGGATCGCATTATTCAGCACGAATGGTTGCGAATTAAAAAAGATCGACCATCATCGTTGATCGGACGTTTAGTGCATTCAGCACCACATGGTCAGACTGTGGGACAATCAGAAGTGATGGCTGGAGAATATCGGACTGACAACGAGTCGGTACCTGGAGATTTCAAGAATCCCGATTTAAAAAAAAGCGAAATAATGATTAATGTGAACGAAAATTGAACATTCCGAATGCGCAAAACATGAACTTCAAGGGACTTTCATTCAAATTTTATTGTTGGTTTCAGTTTAATACGAAATAAATGTACGGCATGCAAATTCTAAATTTTTGAGATTATAGTAGTATGAGCATGGGAAACAATACTATTACATTTTTAATGGCACGATATATCAGGCAAAATGAAAAGAAAATCTGTTAAAAATTTATTAGTTAAAGCCATCATCAAACGCCATTTTGGACAATAAGGTCTACGCCATTTTGAGCAACATTTTATTGGTGTGGGTATCATTAGAAATTCTACTACATCTGTCTCAGAACTGAAAAATTAAATGACAAAAAAAACAAAACCTCTTTAAACTTTAATATTTTTTCTCGTAACGCATAGCTAAAAATCAGATTTTCTTTTTTTAATACGTATTCTTCAAGATTTTAGTAGTTTTTCCCAAATAGTTCGTTAAAAATAATATTTCAATGTAATCCGACGTTATTTACAGAAGTTGATTTGCTAATTGCTCAGGAGACTTCAGCAAATTGTAAGAATATAAAAAATTAACTTTCATTAAAATATAGAAGAATTTTATTTTGTATCTAATTAAAGCATAAAAATGTAGAGGGCCAGAGTGACATGTAACGGTCAAGTTTACAAATAATTAAGTTTTGATAACTGAAATCGTCCCTAGAGGCCGCCACATAATATTTTAAAACAAGAAGAATGTAATTATATATTTATATTTTTATGTAAAATTTTTAATAAATTATTTTAGAACTATGTTCGGATTTTAAAAGAAAATGTAAAATAGTCAGGAGATGTTTAAATTTGAAAAATTCAGTTTACTTTATTTAAGAATATTTTGTTGGACAATTGACATTTGACAGGCACGTCAAATTAGACATCCGTCAAACAAAAAGAAAGCGTTTAGCAAATAAATTTAATCATTTGTGTATTTGCCTTTGCTAGAGAGACAAGTAGACTTCAAGAAAGTTTGTTAAAAAATTAAAAATTTTATAGAAAAATGGAGGTATCCTTCGAAGGAAAAACTTTTAATATTCCCAGTGCAAATTTAGTATTGGAAGAGTTACATTTCTTGATTTTCAACAAATTGGTAAGTTTCAATGCATTTTCAAATACATTCGCTGGTTTCAACATAGTTAAGTTATACATTAAGATTATTATGCTTTAACAAAAACTTAACATTTTCTTCTTAATTTTAGCGTTTAACCACACAAGAATACTACTTAATTTCAAATGGTCGGAAATTAGAAAGCAGTGAAGTCTCCGGAAAAATCCATGTAGTGCCTCGTCTCTTAGGAGGCAAAGGTGGTTTTGGTTCCATGTTAAGGGCGATTGGAGCACAAATTGAAAAAACTACCAATCGGGAAGCATGTAGAGATCTTAGCGGACGACGACTAAGAGATATTAATGAAGAACAAAGATTAAAAAAATGGGTAGCACAACAGGCAGAAAGAGAAAAAGAGTTAAAAGAAAAGAAAAAAAGAAACTTGAAAAATTATTGGAACAACCAAAACATGAATTTAAGGACGAGAATTACGATAAGGAGAGAACAGAATTGTCTGAAAAAATTGAGGACGCTGTATTACAGGGACTTGAGGCTTCATGTAGTGGGGTTAAAAGAAAAACTACTGTACACCCAGGTGTAGTAAAAAAGAAACCAAAACTATGGTAAGTGGGTAACACCGATTATACTTTTTGTCGTTCTGATTAAATTTTTTTTATAGGCTGGACAGTGCCCTTGATGACGAACTAAGTTCTTCAGATTCTGAGACGGAAGATGAAAATAACAAGCAAATATTAGATGAGCGTGGATCGTTAGAATTGTCAGTCCAAGACCTTAGTAAAGAAACTGTAGAAAAAACGTCTATTAAGGAAGTTAAAGAAGTGCATTAAGTAATTTTGTATAAATATGTTTTTAATGGAAATTTTGTAATATAAATGTAAAATAGTGCTTACTTAGTGTTTTTTTTTACTTTCCGTGTTTAAATAATAAATTACAGCTAAAAGAATGAATAACTTTAACAATTTTCATATAAAACTCGAATGTGACCTCCGTCAATTTGATTTCAAAACTATACAATCAACATAATACGAAACAATTTTAAATTAATAACAATAAAATAAGACTTTTATTGCAAGTTACTAAAATAAAAAATTCAAGTTTGGTTTCCAGTTTGTTATTTGCCATTGTATCGTCAATAAAAATGTATATTTCTATTATAATTTTTGGTGCAATTTTTTCGATGATTGGTTTTTGCACAGCTGAAAGTAAGTAATGATTTGTTCAAATTGAAATTTGTTTGTTGCCTCTATAAAAAGCGTTATTTACAATTTAAACTGTATGTTTCTTTTTTAAGTTGCAAATATAGATCTTCATCCAATGTGGCAATTTTTGCCAATAGATCAATGCGGTTATGGATCATTGTCCGATAGAATCGTTGGTGGAAAGGAAGCCACTCTAGGCCAGTTTCCATGGATCGCTCGAATTGGATACAAAACTAAACGGACAGGTACTAAAATTGTTTATCTTTGTGCCGGTTCCCTAATCAATCCTCGGTATGTATTGTCTGCAAATCATTGTTTTTTTCCTCTGGATTCTCGGAACGAGAGTATGTAAGCGATTGCTGATTGAAAAAAATACACGTTAATCAATTTTGTTTTTTTCCAGAAAACATGTGAGATTTGGAGAAAACTTCATTAAATCATCCAGAGATTGCGAAGATGGCTTTTGTGCCCCTCCAGTGCAAGATATTGCTGTAGCTGCTATTATTAGACATAAAAATTCTTTTAGCGAACCTTCGCTGACTTATGGGGATATTGCTTTAATTCGATTAGCTCAACCAGTGAAATATAATGGTAACAATTTAAAATTTTCAAGTCGATTCTTTCTAACAACATTCTAATAATTCAGATTTTGTTCTACCAATTTGTTTGCCACGAGGAGAAGTGGTGCGCCACATTCAAGACTATTTGTCCAATGGAACATTACTAGAAGTGGCTGGATGGGGTTCAATAAATCCAAAAAAAACGGTCATACCTAATAAACTAATGTCCGTGGGCTTACCAGTTGTAAACATTAAGGTATGCCAAAAGATCTTCAATTACGATCAGATCGATGAGTCACAGATTTGCATGGGAATTGGTAACTAGAAGGTATTTGATCAAAAGCCCTCATTACATTGTTTCAATTAGGTAAAGGTAAAGACTCATGTGTGGGCGACTCTGGTGGACCTTTGATGAAACCCATTGCTCTAGAGGCTCCACCAAGATATTTCCTCTTTGGTATCGTTTCTTTTGGATCAAAATTATGTGGAATTAGTGCAGCGATTTATACGAACGTTACTCATTATCTACCTTGGATTCTTGATAATATGGAACCTCATTAAATAATTGTAAAGCTTTTAGAAATAGATAATTGAACGTATTTGATTGCGGTTTTATCTATATGTTCTTATGTATGTTTAAAGAGAACACGAAGATGTTTGGGTAAAAACCAGGAATTTACGCTTGCGACAAACATAGTATGAAACATATTTTTTTAGAAGTAGGGGAGAAAGGTGAAAAATTGACCAAAAAAGCTAATAAGTGCTTTGAAAATGTATGTTGAAATTAAAAATCCAGTGTTTTACACTATAGAAGTTGATTAGAAGCTTTTTTTAATCGTTTCAATGACAATACACTACCGTTAAACTTGGTCCTTCAAATCCCACTCTTCCCCTAATTAAACCCATTAGCAGCTATTGTTTAGGTGACATTATAATATAAGAACAAATAGGCGAGTTTATTTGAAACGCTTCTTAACCGGGTATTTCCAAGGTTGACTGGGCAACTCTTAAACTAAAATCCGTTTATTCAATATCAAAGCATACATTAAAGATAAACATGGGTCAACGGCAATAACAAACACTCTCGAGAAAGTATACAAAGCAGTATTCCGTTTATTTCGCGACGATTAATAGTAGTTTTAATAATGCACTCGTCTACGTGTTAAGTGTACATCGACAATATATTTCAAAAACAAATACTGTTCGAAATGAGGAACGTAAGCGTTTTTTTGCTTTCAATAGCCGCTCTTTTCTTCGAATACTGTTACGCGGGTGAGTTGCCAATGAGTCTTAAAATTGAATATTTTTCTAGATAGTTCTCCTTTTTAGAAATAGGAGATTACTGCACGACACCGCGACGAGAACAAGGCGAGTGCATTTCTTTGATAAATTGCGAACCACTCTATGTTTTTGCTGAAGAAAAGACCAATTAGTTCGGCCAGTGCGGACTATCTTCGCCGATCACAATGCGGCTTTATTGGTACCATTCCGAAGGTCTGCTGTCCTTCGGTTAATGCTCCACCTGCTACTGCAATTCCTGGGAATACTGACGATCGACTACACAGTGACACAAGTACGTTTTATCACGAAAAAGAAAACTACCTGTTTGTATAAAATGCCTTATCTTGTAGATGGACTCGATTTATTACCGTCATTGGACGTTTGCGGAGTGGGTCTTGAAAATCGCATTTATGGAGGTGAAAAAGCCGATTTGGACGATTTTCCCTGGATGGCGCTAATCGAATATGAAAGGCGTAAGTTACCCTATATTTCCATCAATGTATGCTTCAATATTCACATCGTGTTTCAGCTAACAGACAAAGAGGTTTTTACTGCGGAGGTGTACTTATCAACAGTCGATACGTTCTGACTGCTGCACATTGCCTTAAAGGCAAAGATTTGCCTCCAAATTGGAAAATGTTAGTGAAGGTTCCTATTTTATCATTTCATAATTCCGATATTTTAGAGTGAGTGTCCGTTTGGGTGAATACAACACCGACACAGAAGAGGATTGTGTGAAAGTCGGTCCAAGTCAAACACATTGCGCACCACCTGCCGTAGATGTAGCTGTCGAACAAAATATTCCTCACAAGGATTACGATCCTCATGATCTGAATCAGTACAATGATATTGCTTTATTGAGGTTGATTAGAAACGTTCAGTTTTCAGGTGTGTGAAAGCAATAGAGATTTGATTGGAACTAAAATTTTGCCTTTTTGTTTTAGATTACATTAAGCCCATATGCCTTCCCAAAGGCCATTTGTTAACTAAATCTTATGTCAACGAGAACTTGATTGTTGCAGGTTGGGGTAAAACTGAAACACGATCTGAAAGCAACATTAAATTAAAACTTGAGGTAAACGAAAGAAATTTATACTTGAATATCTTTACAAAATATCGTGCCGTGTAGGTGCCAGTAAATACCGCAGAAACATGCACAAGGCAATATAGTCAAGCCAACGTTCGTCTTGGTAATACACAACTGTGTGCTGGAGGACAAAAAGGCAAAGATTCGTGTCGAGGTGACAGTGGTGGTCCTTTAATGAAATATGAGAACACATCGAATTTTTATGCCAATTGGTATTCAGTTGGAGTGGTGTCGTTTGGACCTTCTCCATGTGGAATGGAAAATTGGCCCGGGGTGTATACAAAAGTTTCTAGCTTTGTAGATTGGATCGTTAAAAATATTAAGCCATAGTTTGGACTTACAGAAGAAGCGCGTTCATCCAATTGAAGAATTGTTTTTTTTACAATGCCAGAACCTAGTTATTTCTTATTTTTTTTTAAATTAAATGATAATGACATATTAAAAATGAAGTTGTTTTCTTTTAATTTCCTAATATAGCTATTGTCTAAGGTGTCGAGTATGTTGATTACCCTCACCGAGGCTTGTTTCTTCAAGATAAATCTGACAATTTTGATAAATTTCTATAGAACAGATGTGTTGTTTTATGATAGAGCTGTCAATTACCAATCGATTCTAATTATATCGTATAAAAAAAGCGAACAAAAAAATGGTTAGCAACAATTCTTTACAACAAAAATCAATTAATTAACACATCTGGTCGTTATGGCTTAATATCTTTCTCCTTTTACAGATTTTGAATTGGTTTTTTATCAAAAAATCTCACCTAGTCTCGATGGTAATTAGTTTTTCTGAAATTATACACCCATAAGGAGTGTTGTTCTTTTTTGGTAGGCAATCCAGCGAAATCGTTAGTCACTAAACAAGTAATTTTTTTAATCAGTTTCATTAGTGGACATGATATGGTACTACTGGGCAAAGTTAAGAACAGAGACGTGGATTAATAAGAAGTGTCCCCCGAAAAAGAAATTAGGTAACTTTATAATATTAATGTGCCGCACATGCCTGCTATCGAAGATCAATCAATATTATTAATTGGATGACAGCCCATCTTTGGTGGATTCAAATAATCATTTATAATTGTCTCTGTCTACTTAAATGGTTTTTTATAAAGAAATAACATATTGAACGTTTTAAAATCATGTCGAATTTCATGCCAATTTCACAATATCAAATGGCATTTATCAATGATCCACCTGTATATTTTATGAAGTCACCAAGTTCGACATTATTTCTAGCAGTCAAGTAGAAAAAAAACTACATACTAGGCACCTCCCCTTTTATCTACTTTCCCTTTTCTGCGCAAACAAGGGCGCTCTACTTTTCGAGTCACGCGACCATGAACCATCCAACTAACCAACCACCCGACCACCATTCTCTCCACCATGGTATTAAGGAGGCACGTGTTTCCCACCCTTCAAGACGCATAAGTGAACGGTTCATTCGTTTCTGTTTTTTGCTCGCGTCAACCTATCAACGATCCTCTTCGAACAGTTCGAACGGAGAAGCTAGTGATCGTATTAGAAGAACAAAAACGGCCTTTTCTGTCGATTTTTTTTAAGGGTAGTTTTTTAGTGTCGATGCGCAAACTCGGTGTGAACTAGTTTAAGCATTTTCTGAAGAAATGTCTCGGGAAAACGAGAACGATGATCACCGTTTGGTGGATCGTGAAAGTGATACTGGGAAATTGTGTTTAGAGGAAAATGGAAGGGTGACCATTAACGTTTTCCAACCAATGAACGCACTTCAACACAGCATCAAAGGTAACTTTGAACATTTATATTTCAAAAATTAATATTTGACAGGCTGCTGGCTCAAAAGTTTTTACGCTTAAAAAAAATTAAACACATCTTTCTAAACTGCAATTTTCTTTAGAAATGTTTCTATTTTGCCCGTAGAAATCGACCAAAAACAACTACAACTCTCACATGAAACTCTTGATCTAATTAAAGACCAATCGTTACCGAAAAGTGCGATAGTTCCTGCCCGGCAGTCGCGTTCAATAGGAGTCGGTACGTGTCGCGAAGACTTTGAAGAATACGCGCCGTCTTCCAGCAATACTCCCGCAACGAGTAAAGCGGTTGATGAAGAAACCGTAATTAGAAGACGATCATTGGTGCCGATGAGCAGCATGGAGGAGGAAAATTTAAGAGAAAGATTGCATTTGGCCAATTTACGACTTGCCGGAGAAATTGTAAATAAGGATCAGAAATATACGCGTGAAGGTTTCAGGAAATTGTTGCAGTCAAAGGTGAGATGATGAGAATGTTAGTGTTTTTGGATGATTTGGAAGTGGATAGACCAGAATGTGATTGTAAAAACTTGATTTTAGACAATTTAATATTTAAATTTCCTTTCGCTTTTTTTTACATTCATGTCTCGCCAGATGTCGAATTTTAATAACTTTTTAAAATTATCGATTTATCAACGAAATTATACAGAGCATGAAATTATACAGGACCCTCATTATTATGACTAACATTTATATATATTATTTTAAATTTTAACAAATTTTAACAGGTATTTAAGCATGTAATATATTTATTACGTGCTTAAATACCGGTTAAAATTTGATTAACACAAGGGCGTGTGAAATTATGCGAATTTTAAGAGTTGTTTTTTAATCACTTTAATTGAACCTTACGGCCCGCTATGAAGCACTATCAGGATAAGGAATCGGTAAATTGAAAAATGAATGGCCTTAAATGTTATTACAAAGTCTTGCTTTAAGTTGTGGTCGGATAAAACTTAAAATTAATTTTCCTGCTGGCCAAGACACGCGGATCTGATCATTGTTTATTTTCGCGTTTTCGATGTTATAAAACCTGAAAAATGACGAAATTTATTACATAAATATACAGAAAATTTGTGATTTAAATTAGCTTTTTCACATATATTTTAGATTTTTCTTGTACGAGGGAGATTTGCAAAGTTCCAATAGTCTAATTAGATACCGTTGTAAGAAAAGTCCAATAGAATAACAATTTTCCAATTTCAAACAACTTTTTTAATATAAGAAATTCTATGTGTCTTTAGTAGAAATTATTATTCAGTTTTAAGCCATTTGTTTAATTGGTTTGAATTGATTTTTAAAGTTATCGGCACGTGTCGAATACATCGATTTACAAACAACTCTTTTCTAACAGATAATGCTTTAAAGAAAAGGATCCAAATCGAATATAAATCTCACAATAGACGTTGAAATTTTCAATATAAACTGACATTTTTTACACTTCTTCAACGTTAAAAGCTCGTCGATTAAATTCTGTGTTCGCGATTCGAAAAACGACCCGCCCACCGATCACCGTAAGAATACCATAAAAAAGTTGAGATTTATCTTCGTGTTCTTCAGGGCTTCAACTTCGGACTAACACGAAAGCGTCCATTCAATATATCGCGATAAAAGCACCGTAAACCATATTTGTGCCGAAGAAATAGATTAATGACGTCGTTGATGTCAATCAGAGGAAATCTATGTGAGAATTTATGTTTTTTTTATAGTTCACAATCGAAATATGTATTTTATTTGTGTTTAGTTGTTCCTAAGCACGATCAAAGTCACCGAGTTCTAATAATGGCTTCTACAACAACAAACCTGATCGCGTTACGTTTAATGCCTAATACGTTGTCATGTCAGTAAACAATCCGATTAATTAATGTTAAATCATTATGGTTTTGTGCTACCCAAATAAGAGCTAATTGGCGATTCGAATCGTCTATCGAACCTTGCTTTTCTAATAGGTTTTCCGTTAAATACCAGAGCACCAAGAACCAAGTGAAGGACAATTCTAATGTGTCTCTTTCAAGAAAACATTCACAGGTACAGATTGGAGCCTGTACCATATCAGAATCGTTCGAACATCTTCAAGATATGCTTGCTTTTAGCGTAAAGAAACATTTGCATGCATAAAGCTTATTGGCAAGTCGATACAACAAATTATTCAAAATAAAAACTGTTATGTAATGTAGTATTTCTAATTTTCTGAAAAACAATTTATAGATTATCTAAAATGACAAGCGGGCAACATATAAAGGATAAATCATTGGAAACGTGAAGAAATCAATTAATCAAAGTTTATTTGCGATGTTAAGACCAGAGAGTATGAGGAATGAACGGACGTCTTTAACCAAGAATGTTTAATGATCATCGCATTTCTATGAATTAAATAAATGGTGTTCTTTATACGAGGACTGTTCACCTACAATACATTTGAAAAGTGTAATCCAAAGGCATTTTATATGAAAATGAAAGCTGTACGGTGCTGCAAATTAACTTTCTTAAATGTTGTGTATCAAAGTGGCAACTGTTCATTTTTCATGCAAAACTACTTACTGATGAATAGAAAATGTTCTCAGATGGAACCAGATGCATTAAATAATAGCTACATTACATGTATTAGAATTTGATGTTTTAACAGAGCTCACAACGCCGTTTGCAATATGACTATGAAATGTTGCAAGTGCAATCATGCTTGTTAATAGTTATTTTTCAAAGGGAAATAGAGTGGACCATTTTAAGTCAATGAGGAATGTTAATCCTCATGGGAGTTTTGGTGAATGTCGAGGTTGATTAAAAGAAGGCCCCGTAATTGATAGTAACGTATTACGTTCAGCTGTTTTCGCACATTTATATTCGTAATAAAATTAAACGAAATTACATCAATTATTTCTAAATATGGTTAAAAGTTCACAACAGTTCTCTTTAAGTTAAACGATTGCCGCGCTAATTTTCGTTGAGTGCGCTAACGAGACGAACAGATGTTTCGCCACAAGAAGCAAACCAAACTGATGGGGAAGTTCATATTTGCAGCCAACAGGAATTTCTTCATTTCTTCATTAAGTCACTGATTAATTAACAGGGATGACTATAGGAAATTTTCCCTTAAGAAAAAACACAGGACAGGTTTTGTATCGTGGATAAATCTGATTGGTTGCTGCCAGTTTCGTTACGTAAAAAATGTCAACTCGTTAATTTTACTTACATCTCCACTGATCTTTCATTTCTTACTTGACGAGTGTTTTTTTTTCATAACCAGAAGATCATACATCGGAAAACATCAAAAGTGGCCTCTGCAATAAACTTTAATTGACCCGTCACATCCAGAAATATAATTAAATTTCTTCTTATATCCGCTCTTCGTATCTGTTAAGTCGAAGTCAATATTTTCACTGGAATGCAATTTGAGTTTTTTTCTTTTCAACAGAACTAGAATTGGTCACTACCAAATCAAGATTGAAGTAGCTAAATTGATGAAGAACCTCAACTTAACATCGATAAAATTAACCATTTTGGCTTCAAATAGCGACTAAGCTCTCCCCGGGATATCTTCACTCGACAATTAAACTGTAATTTCTTCACAGTGGTCTACTAAAGCAACAGAAGACTATTCTCTTTTTATAAATCGTTTTTACTGTTGATTTCATAGGCTCGCTAGTCTGACTCTGGACGATGCGGTACTAAGATAACGACTTCTTTTAACGATGGATGTGAGGATTATTTTTTTTGTTTAAACCATTTGTTCGAAAAATCTCTCACTTCCTGCTAAACCTGTTGCCGTCCGAAGAAAGAACCACGCGGTAATGATGAACAATTGGAAGAGGAAATTAAATGATTTTGGTTTTATAAAAGTTCTAATACGATAATTCAAAAATTTTCTTAGTAAAGTTCCAACAAATAGCTTGCCGGAACGCGATTGGCAATTGATCATGGGCAATTTTTCTCGCAGAATTTCTCGAAGAATTTTTATTACCCTTCGGTAAGCTATTACTCTTGTCACCTGCTCTGGCATTGAAGATTCGCCGCCATTATAAATTTCCAATTGATCAAGGCATGTTGGAAAATTTCGATTTAATAAACGACTCGAATAGGAGTTCGAAACTGTTTCAAGGCTCCCATATCAGATAAAAACCATTTACGTATGGTACGAAACGTGTTCTAACAGGGGACACGCCTAGAAACGTAAAAAATGAACTCGAAAAATGTCTTGTTGTCACAATGAATGGCTATTTAGATATATGTTTTGGAGAATGTTAACGTTTATTGTCTAATCGTTAACGAACTAATAAATTTCTATGTAAAAAAACCTATATATAATGAATAGATTTTTCTCTGCGATCCGCCCTGTATGTGATTGTTACAATACGGCGGCGACATAATCGCTCTGTTGGTGGTACCAATCAAGCTTCCAAAGTGACCCGATGGCAGGTAGATGTATCGTTATTTTATTACACGATCATAAGACGTAATCAGCGGCAACAGCAGGAGTACTAGTAGTAGTCGTATAGTGTTTTACTGCTGAGTTTTAATGAAGCCATAAAGTCAATTAAAAATTAAGGTTTCGTATCGTTTATGTCGAAAAAACAAATAAAAATGTCAACGGTGATGGCGAAACGAGACCCCGATTGGAGAAAAGATATGATTGGGATTTGTTTCCTGCAAGAAGATGAAGAAGAAGAAATTTTATCTTGTATGTCATGTTTCACATTCCGGATCGATATCGACCTGTTGGGGCCTTATTTGTAAGATGTCAATGCAATTAGTTGCTAAATTATCAATATAAACAACCTGCACTCTATACATTTTCATTACTATCTTTAAACGTTTTTGCGAAAAATGAAAAATTATTAAGCGTTTTCAACTTGAAAAGATATATACTTGTGATTAAGGAAGAAAATATACAGGGTGACCCAAACTTAATCTGCATAATTTTACTAGCGTATTGTACGTTCAAAAATAGAACAAAAAGTTCAATACAACATGGGTCGAAAAATGATTCCTAAGATAGTTACAGTCTCCCACTTCGGGAGTGCTGAAGGTGCATTTTGCTGAATATCTCCAAAACAAGAGGATATAAGTAATATATTTAGGTAGTAGGTATGCAAAATTTTGTAAATCTGCATCACCTTGTTTTAAGATATTTGCAAAAATGCACCTTCAGTACTCCCCAAGTGAGAGATTGTTAAGATGCATGTTTCGACCGATATTTTTGCAATAAATTCTTTGTTCTATTTTTGAACGTACAACAAACCTGGCAAAATTATACAAATGAAGTTTGGGCCACCTTGTATATGTACATCTGTATGCAATTATCTCAAAAACGATCGATTTGAATTTTATAAAAAAAATCTTTCTAGAATATCAGGAAGGTATATGATGTTCTATTTAATTAAATGGGAATCATTGTCTTTTCCAAATTACTTTTTGGATCCCAGCTGGGTCATGAACACAATGATTTTTTCGCGATGATTATAGCAATTATTACCAAACGTTGCTCATGTTTAACCAGTCATTATCTACGGGTGGTAAGTTGTTTTTTTTTACCTAAATAATTAGGCTATTATTAAGCCGCTTTCATTTTTTTTGCTTTATTTTAATCAGGTCATTGTCTCAGAACTTTACTTTTACTCTTCACGTATAAACGAAAATAACACACCACAAGAAACGTTCCTCCTCTTTGCAGGTTGAATTTAAATTATGAAAATTGACATCATAAATCACTTATTTATCGACGAACGTAACACGTTCGAATTTTATTACGAATCTGGTGTAAATCTTATTTTAATTAAACAAAAAAAAGATAATTAAATTGCGCTATAAATGCCATTTCGTTGTTGCTTTGGTGTCATAGACATATCAAAAGAACTTGCGTGGATGTAAGATCTAGAGGACATGAACTTTCGTGAACTTTATCTGGAAATGGTAATTTAGAATAGCTGGCACGTATTACCATCGTACTTTAAAATCAATTTATTGGGATGTAAAAAGGCTGCATGTTATCATTTCATCCATGGAAGTTTAGATATGTCTATGGTTGATAGGAAGAATAGTAGCAACTGTTCGATTCGAAAATGAAAAATTCGAAATGTTTACGATTTCATGTTAAATTTAGGCGTTTATGAGCGGGTTTCGTTTCATTGTTTTTCGACAAAAATTATTATTCCAACTGTTTGCATAAAAAAAATATACGACCGACTCAAAATAACCTTTTAAACGAACATTTGTCGGAAAAATATTTTTGGGTGAAAAACTTACGTGCACGATTTCTTGAAATTGCAATTTTGAGCTGGCCACGTTAAGAATAAAATCATTTTTTTATATTAAAAGAGACAAGAATTGAAATATGAATTTCTACAAGTGGAACGAGCAATAAGACATTTCTGTTTAATTGCAGGACAATATTTAGTTCAATGTTTTTAGGATAGTGGACAGTGATACTCTTTCTCGTAGAACTCATATTTTAGCCTATAACTTCATCATAAATCAGTTTACCCTGAACGACTCGTGTTGGTGTACCGGTACATTAGAATTGACCAAAAGAAATGTAGCAGGAACAACCTTTACAGTCTATAATCGATATCGAGCAACTAAAGTATAATGTCGCAGCTTAGTTGATCTTTATGATCCTAAACGAACGCATTTTATGGCCGGTTTTTCTATGGGTCATCTTCCAGTTTACACACCGAAAAATGTCTAATTTAATACCTGTCTAATTCTTTACGGTGTTTGACAACGATATTTAATTAAAATTTCCTAGAATGACCGTCGTTGTCTTATTGATACCAACAAATTGTCGACGTTTCCAGCTGCGATCCAATTAACGACAATCAAAAAACATTACCATCGTTCAACTGTTGCGTTTGGTGTACGGTGGTGTCAGAGTCATTGAGCCCAAAAAGGAATAGGTGAAGATCTCATTGATCTAAATAAATTATGGAAGCGTATGGAGGCGTTCTATTACACATGAAGGCCATGCCAATATACATGGAATTCGAATGAACGGTATTCAAATTAGGACCTTGCTATAATTAAAACGCCTTTTTTATTATTAGGAATATTGGAATATTTGGATTGAATAGCGTTTGAAGGCAACAACACTTCATTCACTAATCGCTTTTAGCTAGAATTGCAAAATCAGTTTATGCCATTATCATATTAATTAATGGTTTTTTGCGGATGCAATTTATGTTTTTCAAACCTGCCAATGTTCATTGACACAGTTTAGCACGGTGAATTTGCCATCACGATCTCGAAGTCTGTTAAGCGTTCGGTTTTAAAACAACATTTTAACAGTGCTCGGTTAATTAAACAAATAATTGTTTGTTCTTTCGCATTTGCCATTCTTAAAACACTATGCTCCTGACTATTGCAACATTGAAACAGTCTAATTGATAAACGCTACCGAATAGGCTTTCTTCAGAGGGCTCGCTTAATTTAATCTTCTTTTCTTTTCGTTCACTTTTTTCTTTTCTTTATTTTAATCCGACCGGCAACAGCATTGCCGACCGTTTTTTTCTTCATTCGTTTTTAAACCAGTTTGAAGAAGGTCGCTTCCGCTAATTGACGTTATGGACGTTCGATATATTTCACTCCTTGGCCTCTCGCTACCAGAATTCTTAATTAAATTGCCTCAACAACAACAGCAACATCAACAAAATAGTCGCTCACATTTGTAACATGCAATATTGAATTCTTCATAAAAAATAGAGGTAAAAGGCACAATTGTTGACACAAGATGTGGACGAAAAAGTTTAAAACATAGGAATATTATTGAAGAAGTACTACGCTAGTGTATAGAAGTTGGCTGTAATATCGGTAATACTAATCATTGTGGTTTTGTAAGGACACTAACTAGATCATCCATGCCAGTTACTGCACTTTTTGAGATTATTAAAGTTTTTGATGTTTTTATCAAAAATTCTGTTAACAGTACTTCAAAATCCTGTTAACAGTAATTTGACAAATAAAGTAGTATAAATCTGTAAAAGTAACTTGATATAAACCGTCAAATGCGCTTTTATCAAGATTTAAATTATTAAATTAATTGTAATTGTGTTGTGTCTGTGAAGAAAATTTATACCAAGGATTCATTACATGTTTGTATCATAATTTCTTCACTAAACGACTTCAGCTGGTTAATGTACCTGAAGAAGTCGGCTTGTTAGAATAGTTGTTCATTCTAGTGATCGTAAGACTAAATAGATAGGTGGGCCCATGATGTATTAAAATTAAATATTATGGGCGTGTAATAGCGCTTTTCACCAAAAACATGCATTATTCATAGATTATCGTTTCTAGTCGAGTTATTTCATGCTTATTTTCTGTTTTGATCGGAGTATATCTGACTGAAAGTTGTCTTGAAACTCAGCGGAACGATCGAATTGGTTTTGAAGTGACATCAACAATAAGATAGGAACTTTTTTAGTTGCAGTTCAGAGTTCGGTAGAGGAACGAATTTAAAAATACATAATAAATTAGAAGTTTTTAATAGTGTTAGTTTGCGATTTTCTAATTAAATAAACGTTTAATAGTATTCAGCGCTTTTTTTGGGTTTATTAAAAACTAAAAAAGATGGAGATTAAACCTAACACAAACCATTTTAAAATTATTATTTATGGTAAAATTTGGGTTGTAAAAGAATTAGTAACCACAACAAGGTTTTAACATGTGGCATTTTTCCACCACTAAAATGTCTTTTTAATAAAATGCTCCGCCCTCTAGCCTTTTTCTACTGCAAATTGTTAATAGTTTGCCTTACATTTGATCAGTGATCGACAATCTCGTTACATGAAAGCATTGGAAGGGGATGGGTTCTGCAACCAATGCGAACAGTGAAAGTGATTTTGTCCTTAAGACCGCGTGGCCAAATATTCAATTAGACTTTTTATAATGAAAGAGGGGCGCGCACCTGATTTATGATCGGAACGAGGGAAAATAATGAAGAACTTTTTCCGGTGAGTCTGCCTCCAAATATATTTAATTGAAGATATGCTCAAAGATATTAATTATCATACTTTTGAAAAAATATGGTTGAATAATGAAGCGAAAGAAGTTATCTGGTCGTCAAGATTTACGAGTTGAAATTACAGGTGTCTTATTACAGTGCGTTATTATTTATGTAGTGTACAGTATTTTGGAAGAGTGAGAGGCATGAATTTCTTCTTGTTTTTGTTCTGTTAATTGCACTTCTCATCGCACCAGTTTCGAGTGTCTCTCGAGTGCCACGAAAACGTGATTAAATTCGATACGTTTACCTCTCAAACAGTTTTTTTTTATCTTTCTTCATCATTGTGTTTGAGTTTAAAGAAGGAAAGCCAATAAATTTTCGTGCACGTTCGTTATTACCAAATGTATTGTCACGCTGTTATTATGATTAATTACGAACTGGTTATCTATTTCGAAGCCTTTTATCTTCGACCGATTCGAAACAATTCCAAGTTAGTTTTTTTTCTAGGTGCCTACCGCTTGTTCAAAAAGATTTTATAGACCGATTACCATCTGAACTGACTTCCATCAGACCATTCGAAATTATTCAAGATTCTATCGTTGTCAAATAGTTTTAGAATTTTAATCGATCAAATTCCAGTTCTATGCTCGCGCGCTTCTAATACAATTATTAATGTCACAACAATGTTTCGCGAAATCATTAAGAAATCTTTTGTCGCTTCGAACGAAAAAAATCTTTCTCGAAAAGAAAACTTAGATCGTTAAAACGTTCTTTCGAAGGTTCGCATCGTCATGTTAAAAAATGAAAAAATGTTTGGAATTAAGTTTGCAAATTTTATTTCGAGTGCAAATTGTTAAATCGTGTCCATGTTACCGTTCATTGACATGCCACTAGAAAATGTTCATGAATTTTTTGAACGAACTGCAGCTGTATAATAAATATTTAAATCCATCGCAATTCTACGGAGAGTTGCGTCAATGTAGTAATCAATGGACATTGGCGTCAAATCTCAAATTATTCTGATCTTTTCTTTGTCATAAATTTTATCAATCACTGATTAAAATTTTCCTGATTACTTACCGATTTTTTTTTACTTACAACAAAAAAATCTCTATAAAGAGATTTTCCAATTGACAATTGCCTTTACAAGACTTTACAAGACTTTACTTAAACGACACTGCATACACACTAGGCATACAAATGTCTTATTTTGTTGAGGTAACTTTTTACTTTGAAAACCATCAATCGGAACTCAATCAATCCTATTCTATTGAATTGTACGAAACCTTTTAATGTTATGAATTGATCATGTTTATTTACATCATTGGTACGTGTCGCAAGTAGCAATATTAATGCTGATGTTTTATTTCCAAATGGAGAGGAAATAATTTGTTGTTTATTTAACATTCCGTCTATAGGAATAATAGGAAATTAATAGTTTTCCTTAGGAAATAGTTCAGTGAGATGTCCGATACTATTGGTATGCAGCTCGGTTACAATGGTAAGTTTATTAAGAAAAAAACCGTTTTTTACCATTGACTATCATAAATAACATGTTTATTAATGGCCGCTTTCACTATAATTTTCCTCTGGCATTCATAAATCATAAAAATGTTATGTGGCACGAATAATTAAGGTGTAAACGTTCGAGTTCTTTACACAATTTTTGAAGGCCCAAGCCTTGCGGCCACCCAACAGTTAACAAACTGGTGTTTTTGTTTTCAACACCATCCCAAGAGAGAGATTCGTAAAAAATTACACAGTGGTGACTTGGTTGGTGGTCGTGCAGAAAAGTTTTGAAAAATTTTTGCCTCATGTGCTTCGTATGGCTATCGTTATAGTGTACAAATTATGTAGTATATCTGATGTGGAAATAAAATACCTCATTATTCACCCTGTATAATATATGGGTGTCATTGTTGTAATGGTAAAATTTCGAAAGGAGAGTGTGCGAATGTTGAAGAGGATCAGTTTAATTGACGCTCAGGGCCTCAAGCGGTCAAATTGACAAATTGGCAGTCATAAAGATGGTTATTATGTAGCATCTTGCTTGGATTAGTGAATAAAAATTGTTTCATTAATTTCATTTACGGATGACGTACAATAAGATTGCAGAGATTCGACTGTTGTTTGTTCTTGTGTATTCTTAAGATTAATTCAAATAAACTTTCGAAGTCACATTCAAATTTGCACATTCTCCCAATCGAACAATTAATTTTATCCATAATGGCCTAAAAATACATAACACAAATGTAATGTTTTGTTTAATTTGAAAATTGAATATCTAAGTGGCAATGGTTTTTCAAACGTGGAAAAACTGGAAAATTCGCATTAAGAAAAGGTATACATAAACTTACCATAGAATTAACATCAGGAATTTTCGTTATTGGCAATCAATTACTTTCAATAAAATGTGTAGAAATCAAAGGAAACTGTCCGTATCTCTTAATTGATTTTAAATTAGTTTGTTTTTCCACATTTTAATACATTTTCAATCGGATTAACTTCGATTTATCGGTATTCGAATGTTTTTCTTTTTTTTATTGAAATTTGTCGATTGTCAATGCATTTGTTAATTTATCTGTCAAATTATGACGTCATAGATATCTATATTGATTGATATTTGTTATTTTGCAAGCCAATCAATTCCAATTTTAGTAATTGAACAAATAATTATATACAAAATATCTATTAATTTTAAATATGATTTGTTATGTAGTTCGGTTTAACACATATACTATGCCCGTTCGCTTGGTATTTCTGGTTGCATTCCAGTCCTGGTTATTGGCGGTTATGTGTCAATTTTTTACAGTTTTAAAGTTTGATTATAAAATATTATTTTATTTGCTTTAAATAAGAGCATTTTTAATGGAAAATTCATTTTTATTACATTTGTTCGTACCATATATGGCATACGAAAGTTTTTATAATTGCATACCCAAAAAATATATAAAATTCTTGAAATTTTTCATAACAAAAAGTTGATCCAATACGTCGGCGTGCAACCACTTCAACTTGTTAGTTACATTTATTTTCAATTGGACTGTTACAAGTGGTCAATAATCGTTTTTATTTTTAGGACCTTTTGGAGCAAATTTTCAAGTTATTCGATCAGGAAAGACTTCAATGTTTGCCACAGGAAAACTGGATCGAATTCCTAAAACAACGTCTCGTGTAAGTTATCATTATCTGTATCCGTGAACCCTCCTCGATATAAGTTAATTAATTCATAGAATTTTTAAAATTCTCACTTACCTTGTGACAATGAAGAATTACAATTATTTTAACATTTGCACATAATTGCCGGTTGTCTTATACGCTAATAGCTTTGTCGATGAGTCGCAAAAGAGATTTACAAGCCTGTCAACCTTTCACTGTTTATGTCTTAACTTCTAGCGCAAGGTAAAATAATATACATACTTGTCTCAGATAGTACTAATATCAGCGATTAATTTATTATAGGCATCGGTATATTAATTACTTGTTGCATGGACAATAGCAATTCTCTTAGCTGGGACAAGGCAGATCACTATTCAAATATACGAGGAGCGTTCAATTGAAATAAATCTTTGTCATTTTTCTCATTACTTCACTAATCTCAAAGCATTCCTCTCGCTGTTGATTGAAAAAATGATATCTTCGTCAGTTCGTCACTTGTAACGATCCCAAAATATGAAAATAACATGGCGCCTTGGAGTGAATGTTCCAAAAACCTCTATTACTTTCGCTGCCAATTTTCAATTCATACGTTTGTGATAGAAAACTGTGAAGCAGGATATCTACACAAGAAAGACTTCTGGATAGAATTTTGCAATTATTTCCAATTCTTATTTGATCAAACATGGTTTTTAATTGAACAAAGCATCTCATGTGGAGTTAAAAACTTATTCTAATTCTCTAATTGGGACTTTTAATTAGATATTTTGCAATTTGCTTTAATAATAAATTAATGTAACATTAAGTGTTTAACGGCATTTAATTTTGTTGGTTTTTAGAAATGAGAAGCAAATTGATTTTGCAGAACAACTAGAAAGTGTGGCATTTTGTTTATGTGGAGATGAGCCCATTAAGAATCATCAATTTTATCAAATTTTTAACGCTAAAGGGGTAATTTTTTCCCCATAAATGCAACTGTATTTTCACTTAATACTTTTAGATAAGCGATAAATTGTTTCGATTGTTAGACGAGGAAGGTGCGGGCACGGTAACCTCAGAGAAAATCATGGAGTTTTTAGCTACAATCACCAATTCCAGGTAAGTACGAGGCTATACAAATGAAAACCTGTCCATATTTCTTTTTAATATAGAATCCTTTAAGATATTAATATTATATAATTATATATTTGAAACAATTTTAGGCCACGAACTGGAATTGATCAAGCCAATCTGGACCGGCTGGAACAATTGTTTAGGCAAACTGTTGGCAATGGCAAAGAAATACGTAGGGACGATTTTCAAAAGATTGTTATTTCTAAAAATGTAAGTATTTCAATGTAACAAATTGGTCTCAATAAACATTTTCTTAAGCCCTGATTCCCAACGAAAATATCAGCGTTCATGCTGTAAATGTTTATTGTTTCTAAGAACCATTCTTATTAATTTTTTAATGAAATAGCGATTTTCACTATCAATCCTAATTTTTCAAGCCGTTTTTTACCGAAAGGGTGTTTCAAATTTTCGACAAAGACAATTCCGGCTCGATATCTTTGCAAGAATTTCTGGATGCAATGCACCAATTCGCCGGCCAGAGTCCCGACGACAAAATTCGTTTCCTTTTAAAGTATACGACATTGATGGTATTGATTTTTTTGGATGTACTGGATTAAAGTCGATTTGAAATCTGTTAATTTAAGGTGATGGATTGATTCAACACAAAGAATTGCAACACGTAATGAGAGCTTGCATGGAAGAAAATGGCATGCAATTTAGTGAGGAACAAATTGAAGATTTAACTATGGCAATGTTTGAAGATGCAGACTCGAATAATAGAGGTACTATTACATATGAGGCTTTGAAGAGCCAATTGGAAAAACACGGAGGATTATTGGAAAATTTATCTATCAGGTAAAGAGTTCAATTGTTACTAATTAAACAAATGGTTGGTTGTATTGCATGTTAGCATTGATCGATGGCTTGTACCACCCCCAAGCACCAGCACCAAGCCGAAGCCATTATTCAAGAAAATCTTTCCTCACAAACCGTACTATTTCACTCTTCCCTATATTCGAAATAATATGGTCTATTTACTATTTTTATTTGGGTTTATTCTTGTGAATTTGATACTTTTTGTTTCCCGATGGATTCAGTACAGACACTCCAACTGGTTTACTATTTTTGCCAGAGCTTGTGGTATGTAAAATTCAGTATATCTCTAAGTATATAAATAACTAAAAATGAAACCGTTTAAAGGACAATGTTTAAATTTCAACTGTGCTTTTATACTGGTCTTGATGTTGAGAAGATGCATTACATTTTTAAGAACCCGAGGCTATGGAAGCGTCTTACCCTTGGATCAGCACATATATTTTCATAAAGTAACTGGATGGCTCATTTTTGGGTTCAGTTTTTGGCATTCTGTTATGCACGCGTGTAATTTCAGTAAGTAGTTACTCAGCCTACAAAGAATCAATTAAAAACCCTAAATTTTAGCATTGGTTGTGGTTAAAAATCCTGTAATAAATTATCAAAACTTTACCACTAGCGAATGGCTTTTTACTACAAAACCAGGACTATTTGGTTTGATAGCCGGTTGGGCTAATCCCACCGGAGTGGCATTGTTTTTGATACTCCTAGTGATGTTTCTTTGTTCTCAATCTTTTGTAAGAAGAGGTGGTTGTTTTGAGGTTTTTTATTGGACTCACTTGATGTACATACCTTTTTGGATACTACTCTTCTTGCATGGACCCAATTTTTGGAAATGGTTTCTGATACCTGGCATTGCATATCTGGTAGAGCGCATATCCAGAATCGACACCATGTCTAACAAAGGAAAAACTTACATAAGTTCAGGATTGTTGCTACCATCAAAAGTAACGCATTTAGTAATTAAACGTCCTACACAATTCGACTTTCATCCAGGAGATTACGTTTTTGTTAACATTCCTGCCATAGCCAAGTACGAATGGCATCCTTTCACTATAAGCAGCTGTCCTGAGCAGGAAGGTAATTATTCCAAAGTACTGTAATTGGTAGGTATATTGGTTAAAAAATAATTTTAGATTACATGTGGTTGCATATCAGAGGTGTTGGCCAATGGACCAATCGTTTATACAATTATTTTGAAAAGGAACAGGAAAAATTGCACAGTGGGCAAATTAATCCGACGGATTCTTGTACAAACAAGCAGGACAATGTTGCGGAAGACAACAATGCGCAGAATCCAACAGCTTTATGTCAGCTAAAAGCAACCATAACCAGGACGTTATCCAGAAAAGAAAAACAGCAACCCGATACTAACGATAAAAAAACTGGTGTTCAATTGGTAGGTTTTTCAAATGGCGCCTATGAAAACGATGAAGAATTGATGTCCATTCAAAACCATACAGGTATCAATATGAGACCCGTATGTAACACTTCAGGTGTGGTTGATTTGTTGTTGCAAAAAGCCCTAGATTTTTCTAGACAATTTCTAGATCTAACCAGCAATCGACCTAAAAGAATGTCTCCAGAAAATCGTCTCCAACGTTTGGTCTTTGCTAAACGAGCACCATTAGAAAAGTCTTTGTCTCTTCCAGATGTTCAGAACAATGCCAAAAAACGAGAAAGAATACTAGCGTAAATTTCATACAAAATATTTTGAAAATAATTTTAGAAAAACCTGTTTGCAGCCTACGAGAATATACGCGTTCAGAATCAGAGAAAAGTTTTGACCAGTGTCAAATGCGAAAAGCCCGTATGGAATCATTGGGTTCAGCTTATCTGAGTCCTCAAAATAAAAGTTTGGCTCAGAGTTTTAGATACATGAGGAACAAACCTACGATCATCGCCTTCAAAACTCCCAGTTTGGAAAACTGTGATAAAAGAGATTCGAGTAATTCGTTTGCTTCTTCTGTTGGTAAGTTGGTTTAGTTACTGGAAAAACAATATAAAAAAGCTATTTTTAGCGGGCCGTAGCAAAAATTACAATTATTATAGTCCAGAGAGACGTGTGGAGGAAGGACAGTCTTTTCAACTTCACGACATGACTGCAGCTGATCCGAAGTTAAAACACATTAATTATCCAGTGGGAAAACCTTTAGAGGTTGGTTAAAATTTATGATATTATAATTCAAAAACTTTAGATTCAATTGCAACGTATTTAAAATTTAAAATTTAGGTTTCACACTTCGGAAGTTGTTTGAGAAACAGTAATAGCGAGGAAGATTTGGCAACAGGCGTTAAAGTTAAATTTTCAAATCAATTGGGCACTGAGGTGAATACACACCTTATTTGTTTGTGTTCTGTGGCTTAATTTGAGTGTTTCTATTTCAATATTGTTCAACACTGGTTTCTCTAGGCAACCATATATACACTACATATTCTGTCTTTTGTGTTTGCAATTTCAAATATTAGTTTATTTTTTCAATTTAAGTTCCTCTTCGCTTCATAGATTTACCTCGATGGTCCATACGGAGCTCCATCCAGCCACATATTCAGAGCTCAACATGCAGTTTTAATCGCAACAGGTATTGGGGTAACTCCGTTCGCTTCGATATTGCAATCGATCATGCATAGATATTGGAAAGCCCGCCACACTTGCCCAAAATGTAAATTTTCCTGGGCATGTGATATTCCAGCTACAGTAATGAATTTGAGAAAGGTATTTACTTGAATCCATACACATTTCACTTTCAAAGCCTCAATATGCAGGTGGACTTTTTCTGGATAAATCGTAATCAACGTTCCTTCGAATGGTTTGTGAATTTACTGTCTCAATTAGAAATTGAACAGGCAGAATTGGGTGGTGCCATGGAAAGATTCTTGGAAATGCACATGTATATTACAAGTGCGCTACAAAAGACCGACATGAAAGCTGTTGGACTTCAATTAGCTTTGGATTTGTTGCATGAAAAAGTAGATATGTTAAAGGCAAATTTACGGAGAGCGACTAAATGATTTTTTTAGGAAAAACGTGATTTAATTACGGGACTCAAAACGAGAACGAATGCGGGCAGACCGAATTGGGATAAAGTTTTTAAACAAATTTCCGATCAAAAAAAGGGAAAAGTGACGATATTTTATTGTGGACCACCGCAATTAGGCAGAATTTTACGGGAGAAATGCAATCAGTACGGTTACATATTTCGAAAGGAGAGTTTTTAATGAATATTTGTTAAATGATTTGTAAATATTTTTATGTTTATGAATTTATATCATATGTATGTATAAAGTGTAAATCTAAATATTTAAATATAGACAAGGACAAGTTACTTTTTGAATTATTTTATTTTAATGATTATCAAAAAATTTTCGAATGTACTCTGTACTCATTTGTTGCAATATCTTATTCTGTCTTTCTTTAAAACATGACATAAAAAAGATCAATAGTGTTCTAATTAAGTGTAAACGTCAAAATCAAAATATTAAATGTGGATATACTTGAAATACGGATAAGAAAACTTCGAGCGTTTAAAGAACATCCATCCTTGAATAATTACTTGGAGGCCAAAAAGGCTCTGGCCAATTCAAGAAAGTTATTCCGAAGGAAAAAACGAGAAGGATTTAAAGCATTTTGTACATCCATCAATAGAACATCTGATCCGTCTTTAATATGGAAGAAAATCAAAAACTTCTCGAAATCATTAATACAACAAGCACCAATGAATATATCGGATGTACTACGTGAGGAATTTGTTTCAAGATTCTCTTCTGTAATAGCTTATCCAAATTCTGATCTCCAATATAACACTTCTCCAAAGCCGGCTCCTTTCACCATTGATGAATTTAAAAATGTTCTATCTAAGAAGTCAAATAAATCTGCTCCAGGCCTGGATAATATTTCGTATCAAATGTTAAAAAACCTACCTCCTAATGGTTGGAGATTTTTAATCAATTATTATAATGATGTTTTAATAAACCATAACATCCCTAGTGAATGGTTGGTATATAATTTGAAAGCAGTACCTAAACCTAATAAGGATCTATCACGAATTGATTCATACAGACCAATAATATTATCCTCCTGCGTACTTAAAATTCTTGAGTCATTGATTAAGGAACGCATAGATAGTTTTCTTGAAAGAGAGAAATTATATCCCAAGAATATGATGGGCTTTAGAAAGAATTTCAGTACTTCCCATGCCATTGGGCTTTTAACTTCAGATGTGCGATGTGCCTTCTCTTTGGATTTACCAGTAATTGCTGTCTCTTTGGATATTAAAGCAGCTTATGATAACCTAAATCCTCATAGATTGTATGACAAAATGATTAACTTGAACATTCCAACAGCATTTTGTAATTTTATTCTTAAAATAATGGATAATAGACAATTAACTTCAACCAATTGGTATGGAGCCAAAATCGGACAGGGATCAACAAACAAAGGAATTCCCCAAGGGTCATCTTTAAGTGCGACACTTTTTAACATATATTTAATGGACTTATTTCAAATAATACCTCCTGAAATCACTATAATTGCATATGCAGACGACATTATTATTTACAAAAAGGTTGTTCTCAATATTAATCAAGAGATACAATCTATGAATGGTACATTGGAGAACATTGCTGCTTGGTTATTGGATCATAAATTAACATTATCACATGATAAATGTGAAGCTATTATATTTTATTATAAAAAATTGAAATCTATAAGAGACTCCATTTTAATCAATGGTCATCAAATGGAATTTAAAGAGTGCATTAAATATTTAGGGATGCATATAGACTCTAAACTAATGTGGACTAACCAGATAGCAGAAACTGTCAATAAATGTAGAAAACGCCTCAATATCCTACGTTATACGGCTCGTAAATGGTGGGGAGCGGATCCCACAACTACTTTAATTTTATATAACGGGCTGGTTAGACCAGTATTAGAGTATGGAATCATTTTCCTGTTTCCTTTGTCGATGGCCAGAATGAATAAACTATCTACCATTCAGTTTGAAGGCTTGAGAATTGCTCTGGGATGTCTTAGATCTACCCCAAAAAACTTTTTGTTAGGTGAGTCCCGACAAATGGACCTAACACACAGAATCCTTTTACTTGCAACCAAATTTCTATCCAATATGTGGCATATTCGCGATCATCCGTTAAAAATATCAGTGTTTCTTTTAAATTCATATTGTTTGGAGAACAGACATTATTGGAGAAGTAGGAATGATCCATCTTTCGTTCAAGCTTTTAGAGTAATGCAACCATATGTACAATTCATGGTCAATGTTGAATTCCCCCTATGTTTTAGAGTGTTTTTGGAGGATTTTGACATGTCCTCGTTAATAATTGATCTTAATATCAAAAAATCGGACCCTAGAGTTAATCTTATGTACAGGGATGCTGTCGAACAAAAGTTTAAATTTTCAACTTTGGTCTTTACTGATGCTTCTTTGTCTGATACAGGGGTTGGTTTTGGAATCTTTATCCCTTCTGTAGACTACAGATTCTCATCACGTTTATTCGATTTTTTTACAATATATTTAGCTGAATTAACAGCTATTCAGGTAGCATTGAATGTTGTGATAAATAAAGAACTCACCAATGTAGTTGTTTTCTCGGACTCGCATTCGGCGATAACCGCTATTAAAAATATGCATAAAAATAACAAAATTGATCATATATTATATAATATTTATCGGTCTGTTTGTCAGATTAGACAAAGTGGTGGATGCGTTAAATTTGCTTGGATCCCTGGTCACTCGGGGATATTGGGCAATGAGACTGTGGATCAATTGGCTAAAACAGGGACTATGTTAGAGACCCCGCTCTGGACACCCCTTTTTTTGTCAGACATCACGAATGTTTTCCTTTCTTATATTCAACAAATGTTTAATCAATCGTGGCATAGTGCAGTTGTTAATAATGGTCAATCATACAGTAAAATTTTTAAAGATCTAAAGGGAAAACCTTGGTTTTACTTGCTACCATATTGTGATCGTAGGTTCATTACCTCCTGTATTCGATTAAGATCGGGCCATTGCCTGGTTAAAGCGTTTTTGTTTAGAATGAATATGGTTAATTCTCCAGAGTGCGAGTGTGGAGAAATGCAAACCATTACTCATCTTCTCTTTCAGTGCGACCTAATTAGGCAACGAAGTTTTGATCTCTACAAATCCCTACTGGAAGCTAATCAGTGTGGCCCCCTTTGCATTGACTCTATTATGATTGACCCATCAATTGATACGGTTGTGAGAATTGGGAGATATTTGTATAAAGCTAGAATTTCAATATGAATGTGATTTATTTAAACATTCTAAAATTTTGAATATATTATGTCTCTCTTACGGAAGGTGGTTTCGCCTTCTTCTTGTCCTAATTTATTTCAGTTTGAGGCTTTAAGAATTACGATACGAGTTGTTGTTACATAATCGGATTCTGACGCATGACAGCAGTCAGACAAGACGCAGAATCCATCATTAATTGACATTGGCATATTACACTCTTGTGTAGCGCCATAAAACGAAGAAGAAGAAGAAGAAGAAGAAATATTAAATGTGTAATTTGACAGATGATGTGAGGTTAGATCTGACCATGGAACATTTTCGGCGCGATCTTTTGAAGAAGAGCTTTTCCCTGTTGGAAGGTGTGTGGCGAGGGTAAATTCAATTTTTAAATAAACTATTTAAAATGTTAAGTTAAAAAGTTAATTTATTTACTGCTAGGTTCAATACAATGGCATCTGATGCAAAGACACAGAAATTTATTACGAAAATTGGTACTCACGATGGAGTGTTCCACTGTGATGAAGCCTTAGCATGTTTTATGTTAAAACTTCTTCCTGAGTATAAAGAAGCTGTAATAATTAGAACTAGAAATCAGCAAGTGAGTCCACGAGTTACCTGACAATAACCCACTTGAATTCATAACTGGTTTTTTAGGTTTTATCTGATTGTGATATTGTAGTGGATGTAGGAGCCCTTTATAATCCAAAAACTCACAGATACGACCATCATCAAAGAGAATTTCAAGAAACTTTAAATTCAATTAGGCCAGATCTTGTTAGGAATAAGTTCAACACCATAAGGTATGTAAAATCTTCCAAATTCAGTCGTTTAGTCTGATATGATGATGATTTTTTAGGTTAAGTTCGGCAGGTTTAATATATGCTCACTTTGGCTTGGAGATTTTATCAGAAATTTTAAAGAAACACAAAGAGTGTCCTACAACAGAATCTTTAAGGTTGCTGTTTACATATGTTTATGAGGGTTTTATAGAAGAATTAGATGCAATAGATAATGGAATACCTATGTACGATGAAGGCAAAGCCAAGTTTAAAATAAGTACCCATATAGGAGCTAGAGTGAATCGGTTAAATCCTTCTTGGAATAACACAAACCCTGAACCTTCTGATGTTTTATTTGAAAAAGCGATGAACTTAGTTGGGTCAGAGTTCATTGAAACTGTCTTAGAGGTAAAATAAATTAAAAGAATTACGACACAAAAGGTTACTCAGCTAAGCATTTTTTAGGGTTATGACATTTGGTGGCCTGCACGAGAAATTGTGAGAGAATCAATAAAAAATCGAAAAGAAATTCATGAATCGGGAGCAATTATATTTCTAAACAGCAGATGTCCTTGGAAAGACCATCTGTATTTAATTGAGGAAGAAGATAATATTAAAGATGAAATAAAATTTTGTGTATTTCATGATCGTGATGGTGATACTTGGCGAGTTCAAGGCATCCCTATTCAACCGGATAGTTTTATTTGTCGGTAAGCAATAACATAGATAGAGACCTAAAAGAGATTTTGACGTGGAAAACTTTATATGGCAAAAATGAATAACAAACATCCACCATACAAGGTGTTTAGTGCATCGTTTACTAAATTGGCGTAGCCAAAAGGAGCCAAAAGGATTTACTATCTCTTCAGTCACAATAACTCATTCTTGATCTCACTGATTTTTTTATTTCAATTTTTTACAACCTCTTCAATTTAATTTGCTATTCAAGTCTTGCTACCATAAACTGGAACACCCTGTAAAATTGTTATAGAAAGTTATACTATAGCGCGGACGTAAATTGTTCCCTCCCCTCCTGTTAACTTTTTAACGGATGAGTTTTTTCAAAATTCCAAAAGAGCCGTTAAATAAGACAAAGAATACTATCTTTTGACCATCTTGTTTCGCCATAAAAGTTTACCATTTAGCCGTGAGACCAAAAAGACTATTTTTTTTTAAGTGGAACCATTGGTCAAGTGGTACCTCAAATTGAAGGTCTTTCAAAATTACATTTAGGGGTGTAATTAGATTTTAAATTTATCGATTAGTTTTTGAGAAAAAAAAACTATAATCAAAAATTCGAAAATTAAAGTTTTTTTTGCAAAAACTATTAGGTTTTCGATACATGTTATCAGGAATTTTTCTTTTGGAAATGATGTCTTTAATCGTTGGTTAAATTTACGAAAGTGATTTACCTAACATCCAGTACGATTTAATTCGTAAAATGTAACTTATTATTTGCCTATTAAAGTCTTGTTAGTTCTTACATTGGGTGCGTTCAGCAGACGCAACAGTTGAGACCGCTGAGTGACATATTTCGCTGAACGACACTTTTTTTGACACAATTTCGTTGGTTTTCAGTCAGCTGTTGCGTCTGCTGAACGCACCCATTATTGTTTACTTTTGATGAGAAGTTTTTGCAGGTTGCTATTCTCTATTCACATGATATGATTTGGGATTTTTTAAAATACATATACAGAAAAAATCTGAAATAAAAAGCCCGTGGGGCGAAGAATGGGTTATTGGAGTTGAACTGATCCCTCCTTTTGGGCTACATTCATTTGTACGATACATCAAACACCCTGTCTAATTCAATTTTGAGTTGTTGCTCAAATTTAAGAAAAAATTGAAAATGTGTCGATTTGTGAGTGACGAAGTAATAATGCTTTGGAGAGAAGTGCGTAGAAAACTTAATGAAGACCAATTTTTTGTGATTTTGTCACGTATACGGATAAGACTAGAATTTTCCAAATCTCGAAAATTTCTTTAGGTTTCTACTTAATAGACGTAATGTTTACATTTCAATATGAAACTTGTTTTAAGAGTATTTTTGCATGAAAATTGGAGAGGCCTTCGTGATCAGGAATTAAGTCGCATAGCAAATATTGAAGGTTGTCTATTTTGTCATTCGACGGGATTTATAGGAGGTCATAAGACGAAAGAAGGGGCAATTCAAATGGCCCTAAAAAGCCTTGAAGCAGCTTAAAATGAGTATTAAAAGCAAATTTTTCGTATATTGTTTTTATGTCTACAATGTGGTAAACGTAATAAGTAATATAATTTTAGTACAACGCCATTTTATTGTGCATACAAGTATATTTACATATACACTTCCTTAAACATATATGGAAATTTTTGGACAGAATTTTAACAACAAATACTTATAGGTCAACAAAAACAATTATTTATATAACGAAAAAATGGGAAAACAATCATTATATAACACTAATATAAAAACAACGAGTTAAGATTTCTAGAGAAGAGAATTTCGTATGTATTGCATTTACAATGAAAAAACAACAAATAACATACATATGTTTGTTAGAATATGTGATCTGAGCAGTGGTAGTCAGAGGAAATGCGTACGTTTCATTCATTTTAAATGCAATAAAATTCATTAAATAGTAAAAGTATTAAATTTGAACACACTTTCTGACACCGAGACATGTCTTTTTTCCTTTAATCCTAGGGATTGTAAGAATTTATATCATAAATATATAAAATTAAACGGAAAAATAGTAAGTTTTGAGCTACGTTCATATTGACATTTATTTATTTTTTTTGTTTTTTTGAATGATTCAAGTACATTTATTTTTCTTGTTTGATATAAAATGAGCACGTTTTTCCTTATTGAGAACACTTAATCCACAAAGAGGTTTTTGTTTTTTTTCTCCTAGTTTTAAACCACATTTAGATTTTTCTAATTTACTAAATAACAGGGTTGGGGGCGTTGGGGGTTTTCCTTACACATGAGTTAAAAAGGTTCCTAGATTGTTCATGAGAATTAAAATTAATTAAAAAAAAAAACGTGTTAATATCAGGTACAGATAGGAAACGGTTGTTGATTTTTCTTTCTTAACAAGATGTAAAGTAAAGGAACTGCGAGAAAAATCACAGTAACTAATGTTCGTAAATCAACTAACGAATGAGAATCGTTCACGTCATAAGAATTGTGCATTTGTTTCAAAAGTTGAAAAAAAAATACAAGAAACCGTTTCCTTGTTTTAAAGACGATAAGATTTTTGGCAGCGGTACACGGCAAAGGTCCTAAATAAAACAAAGTTAAAAGCAAACTTAAAGTTAAAATTAACATTAAATAAATAAATAATTCTATTAAAAAACGTTTAACAAGAACATTAATTTTTTTCAGCTTATTTACAAATATACATAGCGATTTTGATGTACTATCGATATGTTACATGACACTATCGAGTTCCTTGTATTTACTCCACCTCGTGGGGAGGGGTTTTTGGCACATTTGTAATCAAACAAAAAAACATGAACTAATGAGAAAATGAAAATGTTATAGTGCCAGGTGACATACACAACAATTGAGAATGTTTTTTTTATTATTATTCCCATTTTAATGATGAAACTGACGGGCATTTTCAGTAAAAAGTGACTTAAGTATCACAATTTTTATGTTAAAAAAGTTCGTTTGTTCGATTAAATAGGATAATTTTAGGCCGTTTAGAAACCTCGTTTTAAAAATGAAACTGAAAATAACCTAAAAAACTATATTTTTATGTAAAATTTAGCGTTTATCTATATACAAATACAATAGATAGATTTATTATTCGTTAGAAAGTTATAATAGTTACTATATAACCGTTATCATTACCTCGGCATGGGCATAAAATATGTTTTTTAATGTTTCTTTCATTGTACAGGACCGGACGATTGCGTATCTTCGTATAATGATAAAACAGCATTTTCATGTTTCTTTCTCTCTCTTTCTCTCTCTCACTCTCTCTCTCTCTCTTATTAAAATATTGCTCCAACTTTCGCTAAAAAATAATGATTTTTGCGAGGATTTATGCGAATAGAATGAAAATCTTCAATAAAAATGACCCGTCAGTTCTAAAAGAGGTACATTGAATAACAATTATTTCATTTAATTGATAAGTCTGAGCACCTGATAACCTAATGACTACGATCGATTGGCTCAGTCTGGTGGCCCCGTGTCGGTCCCGAGTAAAAGACAACGGCAAGCGGACATTGAAAAATTGGACAATAAACGGATGCATGTCCTATTGATTGTCCAATTGGTATTTACACTGCCTTTTTTATGTGTGTGATTCTTTAATGATCGTGTTTATTTTTTTGGCACCGATTTAAAAGTGAAAACAAATGATACTTGAAGAATACACACATACACACAGTAAAAATTATGCAACAACACATACATTAAATGCGGCGTCTACATTTAAGCTGCCTATAATCTAATTTATACGTTTAACATCTATGTTTTATTTCTATTTTTTATATTATTATTATTTGACGAGAAATCGTGAAAGTAGTAGTACTTGGAATAATAAGATGAGTAAGATTGTCTTTTGGGGTTGGTGAGGGTAAATATATTTTTTTTAAGAAAATCTTTTACTCGTGGACGACTCAGGCCTCTATTATGCTCTATATAGTTACATATACAGTAGGTAACATATACAAATATTTTTTAATCGTTAAAAGTATTAATATAGATATAGATTCATAGTAATAGACTTTAAAAAGATCACAACACAGAGTTAAAGCGGCGCCAAGCCTTTATTTCCAGTGGTAGGAGTGGCACCTATTATTTAAATTTTTGTGAGTAAAAAATAGTAGGACCGGTCCTGGCACTTGCCTGCCGATTGTCGCATGGTTTTGTGGCACATTTTTACAAATTCACCCTTTATATTACATATGTATACACACACAGAAAGGTAGATCGGAACAACCGTTTCATCGACTAAATAGTCGTGAGCTTCGTAATCTAATACTAAAAGATCGTCGTGTAGAATATTTAGTACCGTTGAGAAGAGTAGACACATAGTACTTTTTTATTGTAAATATGTACTTAACAGTAGATAGAAAAATGGAAATTTTTCATATTTGCTGGGTTTTGAGCAATTTTTCAAAACAACCTACGTTTATAGAGGATGTCCCACTTTTGTGTTCTTCACACAGGTCAAAAGTTAATAGAATAAACGAATTAAATGTATATACTATTAATGCAAAACCATTATTGCTTCTACAATGCTATCTGCTACCTGTCAATTTTAATATGGATGTATACATTTGTTAATATACGTTTCAAAGCACGTAGCATGCTTTCAGACAGCACATAGCACGTAGCTTGCAACTTTGGTGTGAAAACCCACTAAAGAAAAAAAGACAAATATTTGTTTCATTTGTTACAACCCTTTATAAATTTTCACCCACTGAATTTGGAACATCCAATAAAATTACCTACCTACATAATTGGATTATAATTGTCAAAGTAAATATGCCGTTAAGTAACAGTATGGGTGGGTTGTATTTTGAAACTTTTCTGGATCTACAGGTGTTTTAGTTCATTCATTTTTTACATGAATATTTTGTATAAAATTGACATTTTCATCCGAAAAGAAAAACTACTTATTATACAATAGACAATATCAGGCAAGTGATCGCGACCGCAATGTTAAAATATGTGTATAAATTATAATTTATATGTATATGTTATGGACATTAATGTTTGGGTTTTCTTCAAATTTTTTTTTGATATTTAATTTTACGATTTTGAGTTCAGATCTTATTGCTCATTTTTTTAATTTTTTATACGTTCCGTCCTGGTAACAATCACACACGCATACACACGAGTTCCTGGTGACCAGGATGAAAAATCGTTAATGACTTTAAAGAAAAAATCAAAATTTCGATAGTAACTTGTGTGCTCTATCGTTACTGTTGTGTCTCACTCGAGAGTCGGAAAGGCACTAACGTTACTTCCAATGTAACTTAACACAACCCCAATAAAATATTCAAATATAAATCTCTGTTACTCTATGGATTGAGTTTTTTTTTCATCTTTATACAATTCTATACTATCTATATTTGTTTTTTTACCACTTTTGTTTTAAATACCCTAAAAATGTATTTTTACGCTAAAATTAATATGTCTTTTAGTTTAATATTTTATAAAATCGTGCTTTTAGTATTTTTCGATCTGACTCAATTTTTTTTTAGGTTTGTTTTTGATTGCCCGTGACCATGTGTTACTTTTTTTGATTATTATTGTTATTCTTATATTAAAAAATCGAAAATAATGAGCTAAAGTTATATCAAGTAAAAGTACCTACTACAAACTAAAAGGGCTTGGCACGGAAGGTTCGTAGCTTGAAGAAAGTTCTTTGGATTCCCTATGTTCTTTTGCTTCGCTGTTGTTGCGACGCTTCACCGGTTCGGCATCGGCAGGCCTGTGCGACTTCATGTGCGCGCTGCGGCTCTTTATTTTTGAAAATACTCTGTATCGCAAAAAGAAGAAATACGAAACGTATTAGTCCAATATATACATATTAAGCATCTGAACTTTTCACAGTTCAGATGCCTCCAATAGAATGCCAATAAATATTAAGATTGCTTTAGAATTGAAGAAGAGAATAGCTAAAAATCTAGTCTGAAAGAGAAAAAGAAGCAGCTTGTGCCGTGTTAGTACTGGAGTTTTATTTCATAGAGAAAATTACGTATTTCACTTTTTCCAAAAAGTTCCACGAGAACATGTTGGAAGGTGGTTTCATTGTATACGATTCTCTCTTTCATTCCAAAGCTGGACACGCTTAGGAACGATGAGAATTCCTTTAATTTTGGACGAAAAAAAATCATTCAGTATTTTGTTGTGACGTGCTGACGTGCGTGGTAAGAATAGTTTTTAATCGAGTATCGTCTTCAAAAAAATTAACATATCGGGAAGAACTCCATGAGCACAATGTAAGACTTGTGGGCGTAAAAATAAACACAAAGCATGCCTCGAAATAATAAAATATACAGAATGTGAGTTCCAGGAAACCTACAGAGTATAGGTATGAAAAAAAGGTAACTAAAGACACTGAGGTATCCCCGTTTCAGTAGTTCGTTTATGGGGACTAAGCGGACCAAGTCAGCATTGGATAATGAACTGCTTTTAAATGCAGACATATACAGAGTAACCAATATAAAAGTGTGATGTACTAAAACAGTTACTGTGTATAATTAATCCAAATTTGACCAAAAAACAAACCAATGCTGATTTGTATTCCAACAAAAATTGAATTCGAAGAAACAAAGGACAACAAAAAAACAGAAAAGGATACCTTTCGTCCGCTCACTGGATGTTGTATTGGTTTTTTCGATAAATGAGAAAGAAACGTATATATGTATAAAAAAATAGTATTAGCACGTAAGCAGAGGACGCAACAACACACCGAGCATTTACCTGATTGGGTTTATTGAGCTTTATGATGGTTACAACAACTTACTTCCCGCAAATCTTGCAAGGGTACTCTTGATCTGTGGAGTCCGGATGACAGATCGTCGATGATACTGTAAAGGAGGCGGTCACGTTTCTTCGTTGCTCAGAGGAGGGTGTGGGCGAATTACGTGCCGTCCCTCCATGAATCCGAATATGACCGTTCAAAGCGGCTCTTGAATTGAAACTCTAAATTCATAGAATAGTCAGATATCTATTATAATTGTCGTAATACTGGAAATGTTAATACTTACAGCTGAACAGTCTGGATACTCGCAAAGAAAATTTCTCATTGGAGATTCACTATCGGCAATCTAAAACAATCCTCATATATATTCTATTATAGAGACTAAGCATCAATAATAAACACTTACCCCCAATAGTTTTACGTCTGGATAAGGTTTTTCATCATCAGGAACAATTCTATTCCTCTTTAGCTGTCTCAAAGTTTTTACACGACTATACTCATCGGAACACACCTTTTTCCAAACGTAATAAAACTGAAGACATTGCTTTGCGGTTTTGGATTTGATCTAAAACAAATACTTTGAAAATGCAACAGGTTTTCCAGATATATACAGGGTGTTTCAGTTCAATGGGATATTAGAAGTATCTAGAGAACCACTCAGCATCGTAACGTTGGTTTTGATCCGAAAAGGGAGTAATTCTCGGAAACTTGGAAACGGCTAGCTTTAGCGATAGGATAATGTTAAAAGAAATTGTAGATTTTTCAATTGTGAATACGATGCCGTCGAGAAAATTGAAGCATTCTATTTGAAATAAACAAGTTATTGTCGTTTGAAGTTATGTAAATTAGGATGCATATTTCAGAGGTCACGAGATTTTTTTTTAATAATATTAAAAATATGTCAAAATGTAGCTTATTAAGTCCTCTTGAAGTCCCAAAAGACCAACTCTCAAATTTGCAGCAGTTAGGACACAACACTGATTTCCGTGGGAGCCTGCAGCTGTCAAAAATGTTTACTTTTCTGGAATAATTCGGAAACGGTAAATTTTAGATATAAGACACATTATATAAAGTGGCCTTAAAATTTACCAAGAAATCGATAAAGGCAAAAGAAAGTCGAAGGTTCCATTTAAAATAATGAAGCTGGCAGCTACCTCCGGTATAACCGGATGTACCCCAAAGCTCACAATGTTTTCCAAAGGAAGATCAAAAGAAAATCTTTATCAAGATTTATGACAATTTTTTCAGATTTTTATATTTCCTGGTTCTCAGGTACTTCTAATGTTCCATCGAACTGAAACATCCTGTATATGCGCTTTCATACTTCTTCGGATATTCTCACGAAATCCTTGTCAAACTTCAAGAGACATCTGTGGAATAATTCAGTTTCTGCAGAAGACCATTTGTCGCTTTCGCAATAAGAATACGCCAACAATGGATGATCTGCTGGTAATTGAGGCGATGGCTGCATCAAACGGAGCATCGCTTCCTAAAAATTGAGGTCAATATTACTTTCTTAAAAGCCATTCAACTGTCAAAGTTACATGAATATTTCCTTCGCACATGTGAAGAAGATGCATTGCATATTCTTTATTTCTTCCTCCTCCTGGAATAGCTGCGCAACAGGCAAAGTCCAAGTACATATCCACTGGAAAAATATTCAATTTTTTAAACTATAATTCGAGTATTATTTTGAAATACCTTCAGAATCTTTAAAATTACTTATGCCGGGATCCCAGAGCAAATCTTCATACATGGGCTGAGGACTGGTACGTTTCGGTACTGCATTGTAAGTCGGAATGCTAGTGCATTGGCTTTGAGGCCCAATATTAATATGAGGTGTTGAATCCGACTCTGGAATTGGGTCACCCCAACTGGAAACGTCTTCGCCTAGTAAAATTAAAATTGCAAAAACATGTCTTTTTTTCATTTCCTATTTTTACGCACCAAATTTACATTTAATATTGGCATATAAACCTGTTCCAGGCCTTTGAGGGTTTAGAATCGGTTGAGGAGTATAACGTGCGGAACCCTGAGGTTTACTTCGGGTGGTGCGTAGCTTTGATTGATGAAAAACCGGCAACTGAAGCGGTTCGGTACGTAACTTTTTACGAGGTTGTCGAATTGGACTATTAGTAGGGATTCTGTAAAATAATCGTAAGTTTTTCGTTAAATTAATTTTCGCACAACTTACGTTGTGGGACTAAGGAACACATCATTGCATTCCTCTTTTCTAGCCTCATTTAAAATCTTACACCTATTCGTAGCTATGATCTTAGTAGCTCCTTGTGTGGGAATTGCTTTTGTAAGCGTTAGCTTTTGCACTTTGACTCGTCCATCTTTAGTTCCGATTTCCTGACCGCTTGTGGTAACTAGTTGAGCATTGGAAAGGACGAAATTCTTTGTTGAACATCCAGCACCTCCACTAGCCTGGATCAATTTTAACTCCCCATTAGCATCAACTAAAATTCCAGTAAATGTTCCTCCGTTTAACTCAATTAATCCGTTGTTACTCAATAGTCTAACAGGAACACCATTCAACTGAATGCGTTTTTTGGTAACAAAATCTTTTGGTTGACTAGAGAGTAGTGGATCTTCAGAATTTGGAAGCATTAATGTTGCCGATGTACTGGTGGCCCATTGATTAATAATAGGAGTCTGTTGTGACTTTGAGGAAGGAGAAAATGAATTAGATGGATGAGGAGAAGGCATGGAGGAGGCCACTCTTGGAGATGGCACAGGAGTAAGTCCCAATGAATCAGTTTCTGATTGAGAAGGTGGAGTATTTGATAGAGGGTACAAGTTGTCCTCGTTAATACTTTCTGCAGGTAAAATTTCCTGGATGGCTTCTTCCACTGCGGCAGAACTAGACATAGTGCTCGTGTAAAAAGCTGCTGATAACGGTGAAGAAGCTTGTGGCGGTTCATCTAATCCTCGCTCAACAATATTTCCAAAATCTTCACTTGGAGACACCAAGAGCACATTCATATTTTGTCCAAAGCATGGACTTTGACCCTCATGACTTGCTGGAGGAGTAGGATAAGCGAAACCTGGAGAATCATGTCGGATCATTGGACTTTGCAATGGTGATTGAGCAGTGAAAGTATGTGGAGATCTTGCATAGGTTCCCGGAGAACGAGTGCCATAATTGGGACTTTGAATATCCAGATTTTTCGCTGAATGGTACGTGCTGAACTCTGCCAAACTTTCTGGTAATGGCGAGTTTAATACAGCTTGTAATTCCTGGTTCACTGGGTTAATCGGAATCGATTGCTGGGAGATTGTCATGGGTTCCTCGTGCAGACTCGCTATATCGTCCAGACTCAGTTCTTGAAGATCTTCTACGTGACCTTGCTTATTCATATCCAACAAACCTTCATCATCTTTTATGTCCAAAAGATTATCGTCTTTGATTTCCAGAAGATTGTCATCTAAGGATCCCGATTGGAATGGTATCTGTGACAATTGATTCGGATCGACTCCTTGCAACATCATACCATTATTGGCGAACACTTCGTCTTCCAAATTGGGATTGACAAACTGTGTTTCTTCTTGGTACATTTCGACGTTGTCCAAGGCAAAGGAGTCTGCTCGATACTGAAGCAAATGTCCAGACGTCTGTCCTGGATCAGAGGTAGTGCGTTTGACGGAAATTTTTTCCCGTTTTACAATCAGGTCTGCTATGGCTTGAGCTTCTTGATAGGATTTGGAGGATTTGAGGGCCTCCGCTTCGGAATGTCTACGTTTGTCGATGAGGAGTTGTGGGGGTGCAGGAATGGCAAACGAAGAATGTTTGCCATCCATGTCCACTTGAGTAGCTGAACTTGTATGACTAATTGCCTCTGTGCATGGAGAAGAGTTTCTTTTACTAATAATCTTTTCTTCGATCAGCGCCCGTACGCTACTGCTTGCGGTTTGAAGGGGCGGTCCAGTTTGCTCCTTTTTGTCCGCTTTTCTACTGTCCGGGTCCTAAAATAATAATAACAAGGTTACATGCATGGTGAATTTCAGGTACTTAGTTTTAAGCGCGATCTATCGGTCTAAATGATGTTTCAGTATTCCGCTTATAAAACAATGTGGATAATGCCAGAGTATTATGATTCGATTTTATTAATTATGTCATGCATGCAGTTGTTTCGCTAATACGTATACATACTTCAATTCAAAAGCCTTATGTGAATCGAACAATAGCTGCGATTCAATGCAAGCGATTCCAACAATAGCGGTGTGTTGAATATTAACTTTTTAGTCTAAAAAATATTGGAATTTTTTCCGAATGCAATGATGTCGAAAACATTTTTATGACATTAGGGTTTCTAAATTATATTTTTTATATTTCACANTCACTTCTTCTGAGGACACTCTGCATGTATATCCCTTACAGCTCTTTAGTTAAAAAAAAAAGTTAAAGCAGATTTTAAGTCGCAAAAGTGTAAAACTTCCCTTTTTTTGTCCTTTGAAAATTCGAATAAAAAAGAAGTCGCAAAATGCTAGATCAGCACTATAAGGTGGATGTTGTAACTCGGAGAATTCACTGCTTTTCATAATAATCAGAACTGCTCACGCTTTAATAAAAGATTACAGGCTTTTACGGCTGGAAAATCGTTAAGAAAATTTTCATCCAGGCTTAATTGCTGATTCAGTCGCGTTGGCAATGAGGTCACTTCGACCCTCACCTCGTCGCTTCTGAAGATGCTCACCGGAGTTGTGAGCGAAACGTCAGAACCTTTCGTCCATGGTAATTAAACCTGGATGAAAATTTTTTAACGTGTTCAAGCTTTGTTATTCTTGCCGTTGTTATTTCCAATTTTTTACAGTCTTCAATCAAATGAGACTTGATTAGATGTCATAAACTAACAATTTTTCTTTCTCTGATATCCTGCTGGAAATGTTCTATATATTGTATGAACGAAGAATAAAGCGGCCGCATTGTTTTCCCCGAGTTGATCCCTTTTAACGTGGCGGTGACAGAACGTGGAATCCCTTCCCGATAAAACAATAAAAAGAAAAACATTAAAAGCTTGTCCCGAAAACTGAAAAGAAACAAGAAAGGAAAATAAACAAGACTTCTGGGGAAGAAAGAGAACGAAAGAGAGAGTGAAAGAAAGAGAAAGAGAGAGAGAGACAAGAGCCGGCAAATCCGGGACAGTCGAAAGAAAAATAAGCGAACGGACATTTTCGACGGGCGAAATAAAAGTTTTCGTTGTAATCTTTCGACCATCGGCATCGACTCCTTCTTTCCACAGTTTTTCCACGTACATTGAAGTCGCACACTTATTTTTATTCAACTCGTAATGTCATACGACTTCTATTTTATTTCACTTCAGGGTGTTCGAGCGACGTGTTAAAATCCTGATGAAATTTTATTATGACGACCTTCCTTTCTATCTCTCAGAAGGTACAGTAAAGTAACGTTTTAGTTTGGATCCTATATCGTATTATACAGGGCGAATAAAGAGTGTTATGAAATTAAAACAATACGTAGTCGAAAATTACCCAAGGATATATTACAGACAGACAAAACATGCTTTAATTTACTACGATAGATTGCTTGAATGACAGCGGCAAAGATAGATTACATCTCTTCCACTTGAAGGACCTCCATTAAGGAAATGAAAACAATAATTGAATGAATTTTTTGTTACAGTAAAAAGTACAAAATGCTACAAAGAAATAACTCGAAAGGAAACAGAAGAACACCATAATACGAAGAAACGTTAATAGATGTATTCAATATTTTAGGTGTATGTATTGACTTTATGTCCTCAAACTTTATCAAAGTTTCTCGGGATCAGGTCATTGAAATGCGGATTCCCGTTGATTCAGAGTGAATATTTAATTAGAATTCAAGCCAAGGAGAGTCTTAGACGCTCAGGAATATCGTGTGAACGAAGCAAACTTTGACAATTTAGGCGAATTGAAGTCATACAAGTTGAAATAATGTATGAAAAACTGCTTCAATAAACAATTTTTGTGAATTGAGGAAATGTCTTTTATGTGTTGGACGTTTTTAAGTTGTGAATTTAGAAATTGCAACAGACTTAAATTTCTGGTAGAGAACGCAGAAAAATCCAATTTTCAAATTAAAATCCTCTTTTCGGAAAACACGAAAATATCTCATTCCATTTTCCAGTTTTGTTCCACTCAGAACAGCTCTCTGCCTTCTCGTATTCAATCCAACCGGGAGGAATATTTCACATGAAAACGTGGCATTTATTCAAGTCGACAAACGCATTTCGCGCACAGACATAAATGGGTCAAGACAAGACTGAAATGTCTGCCGTCTGGGGATCAGGCGAGGCCGCCCCGAACCGAAACCTAGCTCCGATGTAAAGCCCTCTGGATCCTACCTGGAATTTCGTACAAGGTGATGGCAATTTAAGAGCACGACTTACCGGCATCACTATCTCCCGGTAATCCTAAGCTGTTGTTCGAATTGTCATTGATTAAGGCCTCTGTAGTGTTGGATAGTGTTTGGGGCGATAATGTTAGATCGTGCGCGCTAGACGAGTCGAAAAAGTCAAAGGACGCGGTTACGGTATCAGCTCCTGTAAAAAAAATGTGAAACACATTTACAAAATTACCTTTTTTTCACTAGAATATACGCGTACATTCTTGCAAGAGATATTTTAAGCCCTAGATGGTCCTATAAATTTTTATATTGTGAAAGCCATTGTTTTAGGGGGCGTCTCGTAACTCACTTGTCTGTTTCATGACGCTTGCATTATAAATACATGGCCTCCAGAGACAATTCTTCAAGTTTATATATGTGTGTGGTTTAGTTTTTGTTGATCGTAGCATGAATTATTGTACAGTTAGTTGAAATTCCATGATTTTTCAACTTTTCTATGACAACTAAACAGAAATGTGTCGAAAAGGTAAAATCGAACACAGAGTCGATTTGGATTTTGGGGCGAATGGAAAAACAGAATTCAATTAAAATTGAAGCACACAGAGAAACTTTTCGAAAAACAAGTCGTCGAGTGAATGGTAAAATTATATCCCTATCGCTTTTATTTTCATTTTCGTTCGAGTTTCCCCCTGTTCTTTTTTAAGTATTTCGAAACACTAATTACGCGAGCAAAGCAGCACAAACGAAAACAACTCAACTTTTTAGGCGTCGGCACGGCTTTATTTTATTTTTAAGGGAAATTAAAAATATGCAAAACGCCAGTTTACGGTGCATTAGATGAAATTAAACGTTTAATTAAGGCCGCAATAACGGACGAAATCCTAAAATGGCGACACTCGCAACGAATGCAACAGAGCAAGTAATTTTCAGTTCCAGGTTGTTGTTGGTTTTTTCATACTTTTCAATTAGTTGAAAATATTTTAGGAAACATTCATACAAAAAAATAACTATTAAAATAAGCGTAGTATTTTTGTAGCAGATAAAAATCCCATTGATTTTCGAATGAGTCTAAATCAGGACATTATGCTGGGAAATATACATTTACAATTGTCAAAGCCAAATAAAATATTGAACTGTTCCATTTTGAGCACCCTGGACAATAATCCAGTTTAGTAAGTTTTCCTAGTACAATGGAGATCTTCCAGAAACCAACCCCTTTTCCATTAGGCAACCAACAAATCAAAAAGACTTTTCCAAAGTTTTTAAACCTGTCAGGCTCTAAATCATAGATCGGGCGTTTTAATTTCTGAGGCGAGTGGAGTAAAAATGCAAATGAACTTGGAAATTTTCAACTTTTATGGTGCCCTGCTTTCTGGAAAGTTGCTTGCAGAACCGCCAATTTTTACTGCTTTCGTTTCCCTTCAATTTTTCCAGAGACGTAAAAAGAAAAAAGTCACTGGTTTTTTGTTAAAAATTTAAAGAAAAAATAATAAAACGTTTCGTATTCTAGCCTAAAATCGCAACCTAATTATCAAAGCGAGTGAATGAGGAACACGAAGCCATAAATATTACATAAAAATGATACTCTGGAGTTATTTAAATTCCACGAGCCGCTTTCCGTTTCTTATCCAGCCAACATCTGGTTATTACAAATTGCAAACGGTTGCTCGACGCGGTTAATACGAATGAGTCTAAAAGTGAGATGAGTCTGGAAATTTCCTTCTGGAATCGTCCCCAGGAGAACACTCGATCATCGTCCTACGACGATGTCCACCCTAAATTACTACCCGCATACATCATAGTTCGATCGTCTGGCAAGATCTCCGTCAAATGCTCTTATATTTCCTTACGTCTACCTCTGGATGGATGAATGGATCGATCGATCGTCGTGGGGTGTGATTTAATGCCACGCTTCTTATTCTATTAGAGAAAATTCGTTCCAGATGTTGCTCGTAAATTAATTTAAATCGGAAAATAATGTGAGAAATTTTTCGGGCAAATGTCTGACGAGTGCCGTTATCCAGGCTTGTTTCGGAATATCAAGTTAAGTGGCGGTTTTTTTCCTCTCCCTTTCGGAGGCATTTTACACAAATCAAGGTAATGTCTTTTAGATGGACTCTCGTAATTTAAATATTTAAATTATCCGAAGTTTTTTTGAATCTTTCAATTCTTAGTACATATTTGCTTTTTCAAAAAAAAACATTTCTTACATTAGTTTTAACATATGTAGCTCAAAATTATGAGAAATTAATAGCCAATCCACAATTTTCCAGGACCCCTTCAAGTGTCCTTAAGCCAAAAATTCAATTTACATAATTTAACCTATACTTCGCCATTTTCCACTAAGCCTTCTTTTCCAGATTTTTCCCCAAACTAAAGGAAAAAGTTGTCTTCTTTTTAGGTTTTAATTAAACCACGTTATTATCACGTGTTCCTAATTAAGGTCTGCGATCTTTTAACTTATTATACCATATCCAGAAAAGTAAATGGAGAATCCAGGAGTTTTAGCCGGAGGTCCAAAGGTGGTAGGTATTGAAATTACCGTCACGTACCGTTCTATTTAACCGACTTTATCCAATGGGCGTTTTAACAATAATGAAACCTTTATATTCGGGATTATCAGTCGGACACGTCTGGAATGAACCTCGCCATTTGAAATATTAAAATTTTTGATTAACGTTCGACGCTTTTATATGATGAATTGCATCGCGAATAGGAACTCCGAATGTGAATCATTATTTATTTAAAATTTAGCTTTAAACGCAAATTGGCTCATTACTTTAGCGCTGACTAATTAAAAATTTTACCATAAGCTAGTTAGTGTGTTCAAAATTAAAAATATGCAAATCACACAAAGTGCTTATGCTAATTTGGTGAATGTTCTTTTTTACATACAAGAATTGTTATAATAAATGCATTTTTTACATGGGTTTTAAAGCAATTTTTCCATTTTCAAAGAGTTAATTTATATCAGGGAGAAATTGTATGATCATATCCGGACTAAACAAACATCTTCCTCGTTGCCTGGAAGCTCTAAGACGGCTTTGAAGTAATCCAATTCCATATCGAACTCGGGATTTGCCCCAAGATTTCTAACAATTTTAAATTGGTTTTAAAATATTCAAAGACTCGAATTTAAATCGTTAATAATGCAACGTTTATCAATCAGATCGCATTGCCTTATCCAGAATTACTATAAATCAAAGTTATTCAAAGTTGGTGTCTTAGGAAAGAAAGTTGGCCAGGAGAGCACGATTATATAAGATTTTAAATGAAATGTATATGTTCTGGATGCAGGTGATAAAAATTGAAAATATTTTTGCGGTGTCTTTCCACAGTCTTCGAACGAAGAATAATGGGGTTCTGATTGAATCGGCACGTCTCTAAAATAAATTTGAAACAGATTTAGAGAAATAAAGAAGTCTATTTCCTGCGCCTCGACAATAATCTGGAATTTATATGGTTTTCTGGCAAACGACGTGACCTCAATGCACTATAAACTATTTTGAAAAATTTTCGTTAGTGATAAAAAGAGATAAAGAAGAACGTAATTTCTTATTTGTGGACATTTAATTTTTCCATGGTTTTTATTAAAATGGTCTTTAACTGTACCAAAGGTGAATATCCAGGGGTGGAATTAAACCGAACGTAAATTTCTGACTCGTAATTCGAACACAAATAGCAGTGGTGTAGTACACAACACGCGAAATCCGAGTTTATACAATATGTGCACCCGTACTTAGAAAATTTAATCTCTTGTGAGCCAACGTAATCTGAGCAAAAGTAATCAGACACAGTTGTTGCAATTTCCAAATAGTCTCGTTGTACTGGAACCAATTTTTTTTCCTATTTCGCTTTAATGTGAAACTTGAAAGGGTTTCCCAGAAACGGTATATTTACCACAGAACTTTAAGTAGGTACATAGGTAGGTATGCGTGATAAAATTGCATTAAGGAGCAACCAGATTTATGACAGAACACAACATCGGAGTATCGGATATGTAACATCGGAACGTATCAAGGTAAGTTCAACGTTACAATCTGCAGAATATTATCCTCGTTTGTGTTTTGCAAAATGTCCTGAATGTCGTATTGCATCATTTCGGTGATCCATTTTGTTTAGTTGCCAAATTATTGTGCCGTTAAAAGGGCAGTATGGATGTTGCTATTACTGCTAGTGCATATAAAAGGTGCCCCAGAGAAAACAGTCGGCCACAACTATCTCTTTAGGGAATTGTTTTTGAGGAAAACGGCGAGACACGGCAACTTTAATAATTTACCCTAAAAGTCATATTTCAAATTTCATTTTCGATCCCCTAAGAGACGCCCCTCCAAAATCTTTAAACGTAAGGGGGTCGTCTGGTACCTTGTTAGAAAGGTATTTTCATCCTTATTATACCATGTTTAGTCTTTGTATTTTTATTTATCCATTTGGAAAATAATTGGAGAAAACGTTAATTTTTTTCAATTTTTGTAACTAGTTTCATTGTTGAAAATGACCTCCATTAATCTCCTTACAAAAGTACAATTAATTTTCGAAACGTCGTCGTGGGTTACTTGCAACTTCAGGATTTATCAAACGTCAATCATGAACGATTTAGTCACGTAAATGTTGAAAAGATTCGGGTTTCATAGCATAAACTATGTCTTTAAGTGTCCCCATAAAAAAAATCCTTTGGAATAAGGTCAAGTGATCTGGCAGACCATTTTACTAGCCCTCGTCTGACAATTTATCGGTCAGGAAATTCTTTATTTAAAAACTGACGAACAGGAGTAGTGCATGAAATACTAATTCATGTTCTGACAGCTGACCATCATATTCCAATATTTCTGTGAGTTTTGGATTTACAGCATTTTATAAAAGGTTCACATAGGTTTCCCCCGTTAAATTGCCAGGAATAAAAAAGGGCAATTTTCAATAATTCAATTATTTTCATTTTTTTAGCGATGTTGCTTGAAGTCTCGTTTTGTAAAATGTATTAAAATAATGAGAATGTATCACGTTGCACAAAACTTCTTTTATTCGATGCAGTTCAATAAACTGTAACATGCTTTCGTTATTCCAAATCAATCTAACAAACTTGAGAAGCGTGCAAGAACGTTCGCACCCTTGTTCAAATTTGTCTCGCTTCCCATGCCGCTATTCTTTTTGATGCACCAAAATTTAGTGAAAACCGATGGGACGCTGCGCTAGACGAACCGTATCAATTTTGATACGCCAAAAAGTCCGCATCGTTGTTGCATACCGCTGTCCAAATTGAAGCGGAACAGTGTTACGATACAATGTTTTGATACAATTCTGGACGCGCCTTTAGGTAAATGGTAAACGTTCAATATTTATCGTAATATTGGTTTCGTATTTATCATAATGTATACTGATGAATCACAATTGACATTAGATGTATAATATTTGTTTTGTTAATATTTGAGTAAATTTTATGCCAGCCAGTGCCTTCTGTGTCAAAAATAGAGAATAAAAAAAGTTAAAGCGAATGTAAGTACTTAATTAGCGTTTTCATTAAAGCGATGGGTGAAAAGTAAGCATTGGCCACAGAAATGGTTCAAGATCAATAACTTGTCATAAGCCTGAGCTCACAACAAATTTGTTTGAATAATAATTATTTGAAGAATCCCACATTTCCGGCAAACTTTCCAAGTGTTTGTTCCGTTGTAAGGGACGATGTCGACAGAGCCGAAGGCTTTACGCAGTAGCTTTTGTCATCAGATATAGTAATCAGGCTGAACGTAGGTGAGTACTGCCATGATAAATATCGATGGCGGGTATACTCTTTCAATATTTATTGTGCCATACATGGATTCCCTACGTATTTCAAGATTTTTAGATATCCAGAGATCCATATTGCGATCCATCAGTATATTACTTTAGTCAATCCATAAATATCACGATAAATATTGAACGTGTAGCATTCGTCTTAGACAAGTGCATGTATGCGATATGTAAATGTGTTAAGGGAGTGTAGAAGAGGAAGGAAAAGACATTTTTTCAATTACACCTTGACGGTTAAAGCTTCTTTTACAATTAACACAGATTCATCTTAATATGTATTACTTTAAATCCGTGTTTTTTATAACGAACCGCCTACCTAACTTGAAAAATATCCAATTTCATGTTGTAAATCATATTGTGTTTAGTGTCGAGACATGGAAAAAGTGGAAAAAGCATATTTAAAAAAAACTGAATCGAGACGATTTCTATGAAAAACGTCTGCCACGGTGGAGTCTGCGGTGGAAACCTCTCGTCGTCTTTCTTATTCCAAGAAAATATAATAAAGCCCCGAAACCGCCCCCCGAAATTTAATAACTGTAACAACTTTAATTTATCTTGTCCCGTGCCGGAGACTTATATAGAAAGAAAAGCAATTTCTATGACGTACTGCCCGCCTCTTTCGCAATACCCATTCAGTTTCCATTCTCTCTTCTATCCACATAAAGCAGAAATAAAGGTATAGAAGAAGTCTAGCGCTATTTAGAAAGCGGTCCAATTTGACCCAGTTTATTCTACAGTACACTCAAAAGTATTAATCACTACATTTGTGTGCCTTCATTTTTAGACAGCTTTCATTTTACTTTGCCTCCTCTTGTCAGATAAACGTCTTATTCCTCGAAAACTTGTTTCAGGTTCCACATGTAAATTTTTACACCAAGAAAAATTAAATTGCTTCATACTTTTGTTCAATGCTGTATATTACATTTAAAGAAATTTCGTGCCACCCCAGGCCTGAATAGCGGCAGGCGGTCTCTGATTCAACATCAACACGAGAAAAACTGTTTCTAATTAACTTGAAATGAGACATAAATATCAATCGTCGTCTCGGGCGACGAAATTAAAAAGTCGAAAGTTCTTAAGCGGAGCGTCTCAAAAGTCAAATCGATGAGAGAAAATTAAATGGAACTTTCAAGCAAAGAGGAGCGCAAGAACTTACTTTTCGCAATAATTTTTAACTCGATGAGAGAGAGGAAACATAATGTTCGAGTCAGGGAATCGATGAATGCAAGCAAAGCAGGACGAGGGAGGTTTGGTCCACGATTCTCTCATACTTATTCTATTTGAAGACGGATCGAAATCGGGCGGAGCAGGAGGATAGGTTGTTTTTTTTTTGAGAAAAAGAAGAGAAAAAAGTTGAAACTTTTGCAGCGACGGAAAACGCGAATAATAAAAACTTTTCTAGTTTTCGACTCTAAGCTGAATGGGACAGGATTTCTCAATAAAAATTTCAATTTGTTTTCAATTTAAAGTTATAATGAAAAAATTTTTTGGGACTACAAAAAAATTAAATAAATACCTATGAGGTTAGTATTGGCAATATGAAAATCAACATCAACTCAACAAAACAAATGGGTAAACAGTCCTTAAGGTTTTTATCATTATCCAACATATTTTATTTTTTGTATTTCGAAAAACATTGCCTAAAAAAAGGACCTCAGTAAAAATATTTATCATTTGAAAGGAATTTGTTGATTTATTCTTAATTTCAACAATTTTTCATTTTGTTTGGTAATTTATTGACAATGCACTCGTATATGCATAAAACAACGATAACAAAAAAAGAAATATAAAACTCTAAAACTTAGTTTTAATGAGCTTTCATTTCATTCTGAACTAACTAATATCGACTTTTTCCAATATTCGTTCATTAATTAATAGTAGGTAGTACGGTTTTTGATTAAATATTCCTAGAGAGGAATAATATCGTTCTTAAAGTTCAGGCGCATTTGACGTTCACACAATTCTGCTTCCTTTTTTCCCTCTTCCTAAACTGGAAATATATTTCTTAAATTTTCACCATAAATTCCTCAGACATGGATAAATACACTTTTACGACGCTTTTGTGTTCATTTTTCTAAACCTAATATGGTCGCAAAGATCCACGACTGGACTATGTATATAGCAGATGGTTTCTGTAAACGAATTTTAATGTTTGTGTAGGATACTCTTTTGCAATGCTCATTAGTTATCATAAAACAATTTTCTAATTAATCATACATGAGAAAAATAATTTAAAAACTATAATGGGCGAATAGTAAAAAAAATCCAAAAAAGGACAAATGAAAAGTCAACTTAATGTTACACCGCATCAATATGGCGTATATGAAAGCCCTTCTTCATCTCCTCCTCTTCCTCTTCCTTCTCCTCTCTAGGCCGTCATAAAATTTACTACCGCCCGTACAGAGTTTTCCATTTTACGGTCTTGCGGGCGATCGTGTTATGGTAGCGCGGCAACTAACGGAGAAAACGTTCCTACTTTACGCAGCTGGAGAAACTTTATAACCATTGTATCCAGATGTTTGCGGTTTGAGCCAGACCCTCGAGAATAGGCCTATGCCAAAATTAGCACTAGTTTCGTCAGCTAATATGGATAAAACGCGCGCTGCGGATATGAAAAGTATACAAGCTATGAAAGGGGCGGTAAAGGAATATTTGAAGAAATTTCGTTATTGGTCCGGAAACATGCAGACCCACCCATGAAATGGCTCTGTTACTGATCTTAAACTCTAATGTTTTATATATATATAAAACATTAGAGTTTAAGATCAGTAACAGAGCCATTTCATGGGTGGGTCTGCATGTTTCCGGACCAATAACGAAATTTCTTCAAATATTCCTTTACCGCCCCTTTCATAGCTTGTATACTTTTCATATCCGCAGCGCGCGTTTTATCCATATTAGCTGACGAAACTAGTGCTAATTTTGGCATAGGCCTATTCTCGAGGGTCTGGCTCAAACCGCAAACATCTGGATACAATGGTTATAAAGTTTCTCCAGCTGCGTAAAGTAGGAACGTTTTCTCCGTTAGTTGCCGCGCTACCATAACACGATCGCCCGCAAGACCGTAAAATGGAAAACTCTGTACGGGCGGTAGTAAATTTTATGACGGCCTAGAGAGGAGAAGGAAGAGGAAGAGGAGGAGATGAAGAAGGGCTTTCATATACGCCATATTGATGCGGTGTAACATTAAGTTGACTTTTCATTTGTCCTTTTTTGGATTTTTTTTACTATTCGCCCATTATAGTTTTTAAATTATTTTTCTCATGTATGATTAATTAGAAAATTGTTTTATGATAACTAATGAGCATTGCAAAAGAGTATCCTACACAAACATTAAAATTCGTTTACAGAAACCATCTGCTATATACATAGTCCAGTCGTGGATCTTTGCGACCATATTAGGTTTAGAAAAATGAACACAAAAGCGTCGTAAAAGTGTATTTATCCATGTCTGAGGAATTTATGGTGAAAATTTAAGAAATATATTTCCAGTTTAGGAAGAGGGAAAAAAGGAAGCAGAATTGTGTGAACGTCAAATGCGCCTGAACTTTAAGAACGATATTATTCCTCTCTAGGAATATTTAATCAAAAACCGTACTACCTACTATTAATTAATGAACGAATATTGGAAAAAGTCGATATTAGTTAGTTCAGAATGAAATGAAAGCTCATTAAAACTAAGTTTTAGAGTTTTATATTTCTTTTTTTGTTATCGTTGTTTTATGCATATACGAGTGCATTGTCAATAAATTACCAAACAAAATGAAAAATTGTTGAAATTAAGAATAAATCAACAAATTCCTTTCAAATGATAAATATTTTTACTGAGGTCCTTTTTTTTAGGCAATGTTTTTCGAAATACAAAAAATAAAATATGTTGGATAATGATAAAAACCTTAAGGACTGTTTACCCATTTGTTTTGTTGAGTTGATGTTGATTTTCATATTGCCAATACTAACCTCATAGGTATTTATTTAATTTTTTTGTAGTCCCAAAAAATTTTTTCATTATAACTTTAAATTGAAAACAAATTGAAATTTTTATTGAGAAATCCTGTCCCATTCAGCTTAGAGTCGAAAACTAGAAAAGTTTTTATTATTCGCGTTTTCCGTCGCTGCAAAAGTTTCAACTTTTTTCTCTTCTTTTTCTCAAAAAAAAAACAACCTATCCTCCTGCTCCGCCCGATTTCGATCCGTCTTCAAATAGAATAAGTATGAGAGAATCGTGGACCAAACCTCCCTCGTCCTGCTTTGCTTGCATTCATCGATTCCCTGACTCGAACATTATGTTTCCTCTCTCTCATCGAGTTAAAAATTATTGCGAAAAGTAAGTTCTTGCGCTCCTCTTTGCTTGAAAGTTCCATTTAATTTTCTCTCATCGATTTGACTTTTGAGACGCTCCGCTTAAGAACTTTCGACTTTTTAATTTCGTCGCCCGAGACGACGATTGATATTTATGTCTCATTTCAAGTTAATTAGAAACAGTTTTTCTCGTGTTGATGTTGAATCAGAGACCGCCTGCCGCTATTCAGGCCTGGGGTGGCACGAAATTTCTTTAAATGTAATATACAGCATTGAACAAAAGTATGAAGCAATTTAATTTTTCTTGGTGTAAAAATTTACATGTGGAACCTGAAACAAGTTTTCGAGGAATAAGACGTTTATCTGACAAGAGGAGGCAAANATATATATATATATATATATATATATATATATATATATATATATATATATATATATATATATATATATATATATATATATATATATATATATATATATATATATATATATATATATATATATATATATATATATATATATATATATATATATATATATATATATATATATATATATATATATATATATATATATATATATATATATATATATATATATATATATATTTATATATATATATATATATATATATATATATATATATATATATATACAATTTATAAAAAATTCAAATAAAAAAAAAATACAGGGTTATACACAGTCACATTGTCCATGTTATTTATTTGAAAACTCTCCTGTATAATGTTAAAGTTATGACTTTTGGTAGCTGTCGTTGATAACGTAAAAATTTATTGTCCCCTTGTAGAAGTTTCTTATATCAACTGTTACAATATGACGGCCCGTCAGGGGAAGAAATACTCCCGAGGAAACTCTGTTACTTAACGAAAGTTAACGCTGTGACCGGTGTTAATTAGACCAAAACTTTATATTAGGGAGGAAGGAAGAAGCGTGAGGAGGACGACCTGAATAAAGTGAAACGTGAGACAAATAAATAAAATTAAAAGTTTAGCTTAAACCCGGTGTTGGAAGTCTGTCAACACTTTACTTATTGATTTTTCCCTTTTCTTTTCCGCCATTCTTCTAAAATGTTATGTGGTATTTATAATAAGAAGTTTAATAATGATGCTTTATTATCATAGTAATTGCTTAGAAAATTTTATATTTTTCAGCAGGTTAACATCAGATTACCATATGAAATTTTCAGTTCTGGTTATGCCATGGTAAATAATCTCCCTACACTATATTTCTTGCAGATAACCTAAAATTCTGAATTGGCGCAGTCTACTTGCATCGAAATTTAAAACAACAAAACCGCACTTTAATCAACAAAATGTAAATTGGATCGTGGTGAATTTATTACTTGCATTGTGCACGGCAATGCAACGAGGAGAGAGAAAGAGACGGGGGAGTTATTGTTCGGAAACAATCGAAATAAAATTTTGTCCAGGGCCTGTCCAATTAGCCCGTTACCCCAAAAACGAGGATTTTATTCGGTTCTAATTAACAATATCCAATAATAATGCTCGTATATTCGTTATATGTATATACATATATAATTAGTTCCTTTACACAACCACCACCTCTCCCAAAATAAATACGTTAACATTTTCAATTTGAAATTATTGAAATTCTGAAAAAAATTATCATCCCCATTATCTCCTCATTGTTTTGCTGAGTTACATTTTGAATTTTTGATATTTAAATTAATATTTAACGTTCTTCTATTGCCGCTAGATTTTCGAACAATTGAACCGATAAAATTTCTGAAATTGAGGGTGAAGGAAAGGGCGAGTTGGGCAGCCATCAAATGCAAAAAAGATGGATGGACCCAAAATAAACGTGCGCCTCTAGTTGCAAAGTCGCATTAACTTTAACAACCCAAAAGACTCCGTTGATGCAACGATAGGGCCAAGATTTATGTATAAAGTTTATCGCCAATTTCCGTAAATGAAGGTTCCGGAATGGTTGTTTTAAAACTTGAAGCATATTTTAGTTGCACCAAATATCACACTTTTTTTGGACAATTAATCTTCACCAAAAAACAGCAATTCCATTTGCTCTGCATCTAAATATTGAAAATTAACATCGTTGACGTTTTTAATTTGGTCTTGGATCAATTTGAGTTTCTTCATTTCCTCCTTAATCTTGCCCGTTTGTTCATTATACCACATTTTCAGCACGTTAACCGCCTTATCTTTAGATATTGAATCTAGTTTTTCAATGGACTCCACTCCTGCGGCTTTCTTTATATCTTCCAATTCCTCTTGAGCTTCTTGAGATGTGATTGAAGCCACATTTTGTAGAGTTGTTTCGCCCAATTTAGCTACTAAATTAGCATAGATTAAAGAAAATGGAAACTTTTTTGTAATCACTGCTTTAGATCCAAATGCACCATCGGCATAATGAGAACTTTTATTAATTTTATCCATAGTGCCCAGTTGACTGGCCAAAGTGGCATACTGTTCAACCAAAATTTCTTCTAAGTTATCAATGCAAATTTCTACATCTTTAGGCCGTTCTCCACTTCTCAAATAAATAGTTTTCAAAAAAGCTAAAGCCCACTGCAACTGGATAATACCCAATGGAGAATCATATTGTTCATTAGAGAAAATCATCCATATAACTGCGAAGGTATGATCAACCAAGACGTGAAATGGCGGACTTCTGGCGACAACATTTTTAATTTGAGTCGGTTTTGGGGCGCTAGGCAAACGAAACGTGTATGGCATCGGCATGTATTTGCCAGGTTTGTTTGGAATTGTTGGCAAATTAGTTAAGCAGTTGTTCCAATTTGGAGTTACCACAGTTTCCATGTTAAATGCCTTGCCGGGCCGGACATGAACTTTCGTTATCGTAAAAGTGGTGCTCTTTTCTGCTGTGTCGGTTTTTTGATCGGTGGCTGCTTCTTCATCGGCCATATCTCTCTTTTCTTTTGTTGAAAACTTTACAAAAATTTAGATTTTTAAATTAACTGTCAGTTTTGACATACGTATGTTAATGAGTAAATATTTATTAAAGTCCGTTTTTATATATACATATATATATAAATAAAAAATATAAAGAAAAAAAATCATATAATCCCCATGAAACCCCATTTTTAGTATAAAGAATGCAAGAACTTTTCGGGCTTGTTCACTTTTAAGGGTAATGCATTTATAATATAATCCCTTTACAATCCGAACGAAGCTCTAAGTCCATTAAGAGCATCTTCTGGAAAATTTGCGAGAAAACTTACAAGACATTTTACAAGAGATAAAATGAACGTTTGCAGTACAAGAAAAAAATGATAAATTCTAATCAGGGCTTCAAACAATAGGAAAGCGAACCTTTTTTGGCGTTTGACTCTGAGTGCTCCCATCTAACGTTTAATAGAGAAATTCTCAATTTTCATTATTTGCCCCTTTGCTAGTCTAATATTCCCTTACATAGACGATGATAGTCTTAGACAAGTCGTTACTTAAATTGGTTTAAAAATTGAAAACTTTATTAAACTTCCTCAGATGTTTCGTCGTAATAGTTTCCATGCTCGGATGAAGATTACGGGCTATTTAAAGTGCAAAATTTATTAATTCGAAACAAGATTAGATTTATGTCTGGTGATTTCATTTAACAAAAAATTGAGTGATTCAGCGTAGTTGTATTTCTTCGTTTACGAACCAAAATTGAAAACAAACTGAAAATTTTATTATACATTATTTGTTTGTTTGAACTTCTTCGGAAACTCATCACTTGAAGAAAACCAATTTTTCCGAAATCGGAAATATGAAAATGAAATAAGCCTCCGCAATCCCAAAGTGGAAAACTGATATTTTTTTTTCGTTTCGGAATAAATTAGAGTTAATCTGAAACCAATTAGTGGAAGAAAACGTTTAAGTATCCGAAATATTCGATTCGAAACCGTGGCAAAACTTTTCTCAACTCCATCTCCAGAGAGTATTTAATAATAGGACCAAGTATCCAAACTATTTTATAAAAGCTGAGTAAACTTTTTGCGAAAATACAAGACAAGAGGATGTAGAGGAGGAGGACGAAGAGGAGGTTGTGGACGACTATCTATAAAGTCTTTAAATAAAACTTAATGTTACACGCCATTGTTTTACATCCGAGGGATGTACTTTCACCCTTTGCCGGTGATTACCTGCATGGAAAACCTCGAGGAAGTTTTTCCCCGACCCCCTTTACGTCTAGTTTTCAAAAGTTAGTTTTCGAAATTTTCAACTAAAGTTTGACACTGAATGGCTTTAACGCCCAAAGGGCCTGGCGGTAGAGCTCACTTTTACTAACAAAGAAGCGGTGTTTCGCAAGGTGTACGTGAAGCGTGACAGATTCGAGTAATTAAATCTACCTGAGTAATGATTATACAAACCATAATTTTAACAGGCAGAATGACGTGTTACGGAGGTTGCTCCAAAAGTTCTAAGCGAGCCTAAGAACAAATCACAGTAAGTACATTAATTCGGGTTGCGGTCTATGCCGTAATCAATGAGACACTTTATCTAGTTTGAAAACATTAACATTTTGACAAGAGGAATGAGTTACTTTAAAAAAATTAAATAGAAACACACCCACACAGTGTTTAATATCTAAGTCTAGAATTTCAAATTAAATTAGAAACTGTAAATATTATTTCAGATATATCAGGCTTAAGGGACCCTCCTTCATTTTCGTTAAACGTTAATTGTTTCCGCAATTACGTTCCGACAAAAGCCGTTCCGGTACTCGAAAAACGCACATCGCTCCCACACACTCGAAACCCCAGGACGTAACCAAGCGATCATAACAACTTAAAATTGCCGTTCCCCCGTGCTCGGGCTCTTTTTACCTCAGAACATTTAACTTTCAGTTTAGGAACGTTCAAAGTTTCCAGAATGCCGGCGGCGCGGTTCGTGCTTCTTTAACTTAAAACGAGCCCGCATACGAAAAGGATTTAGTTTTCAGTTTTCCAGGACGGACGTGTCAGGACAGGAATTGTAGCCGTGGATTCTTCTGCACTCTCTTTTTCCACGGGAAAAGTCGAGCATTTGCAAGTATAATTCAAACAGAGGACACGAAGGAAATAAAGAACGAATGAGAGGGTAAGAAAAGTCGAATTTGTTCCGAGAGGAACGTAAATATCTATCATTGGCCTCGATTTTCCCGATTAGGAAACGTGTTTTTCATTAATAAAATTTAATCGGTCATTAATCCTGGAATTCCGCCACGGATCACGTGTGGTGTTCAATGACAAAGTCCTCATTAAGCTCCTTGATAAACGAGAGCTTAAGTTTGGGTAACAAGATATGCGCGACGTAACATTGAATAATGGAGGTTAATTTAAAGAAATTTCACCTCCAGATGATAGACGAAGGAGGTAAAAGGCCGCTCCTTAAAAATCAAGTTCAAAGGCTAACTTTTGTAGCAAGTGGATGGGAGGAGCATTCTTGTTTGACTTTTCGTTCGAACGACAGGAAATGACCGTCGCGTAAAGGCCCAACTTATTAACTCACAGATACAAAGTTTAATTAAACTTCTTTGAACCTGGCTAGTACCTTTAGTTTCCCTCTTTCTAAAAAAAAAACTAATTAGTCCATGCAACGTTGCCAGAGTGAAAGTTTTAAGTTCAATGTCCAAATGGGTTATTCATTTAAAAAAAATCTGTAGGTACTCAACTGTAATTTTAGCCCCGTCAAATTATTTGAGATTTAGGTAAGAAAATTTCGAACAAACAATTCAATATCACTGATCGATTAAAGTTGTCTCTTACATATTTGTTGAAAACCTTTTTTTTTAATTCGTACTAATTTAATTTTGCAAAACTTTGAGTTTTTGCTATATTTCAAATTTGTATGCATTGTTTTTTCAATTTTAACATCTACATTAAGCTGGACTTTCGTGTTGCCTTAACATGGACGTGCACATCATCGAGCAGAAAATGTCAAAATATTTCCCATCTGTAAATGTGAAATCGCGGTTTTCCAAGTCTCTGCAACTGACAAACGGATTTCTCGAGTACAACGTTCGATTTTTCATATATCAAAAGCCACTGTTCGAATAAATTTAAATTTTTATGTATGTAGATATGTGTTATTATAAATGGTAAACTCACCGGAATTTTCTCCAGAACTAGACGGCCCCAGCAGGACATCGATGCCGCCATCCGACAAAATATCAGTGTCCTGTGTGTAAATGGAAAACGAGGAGTCTTCTTGCAAACGGGCCAACATAACTGCCAAACTATTTCTTTCGTAATAGAAAAAAAACTCTTCAAATTCGAAGGTCTCAAATTGAAAATGTGACGATTACCTGTCCAAATCGTCTGGTTCTTTGAGCTGTAACGTGACATTTCCATCGGAGGCGGTGGAGTACATGAAAACCGCATGACTTCCCGAATACGGCTGAAGAGGAAGACGTACATTGGAGTACTCGTGAACGGCCTGAAAGAAACAAGATAAATTTTAAACAAGTTTGAAAATCTAGAAGTTTCAATATGCATGTAACAGTGTATTTTAAGTCCACAGGGCTATGTGGAAAAAGGTAAATTTTGTTGTTTCAGAAGCCTAACAACTAAAACTTTGAATATGGACAATGGTAAATTTCACGAAAGAGCAAATAATAGAAAATTATAGGTTCATTATTCTGACGCAAAGAGCGAGGCTCAGCTACTTTAATGGACCCTCAATGACCATGATACCGAAATTAATTCGATGTTTTAAGAAAAGGGTTTCTGTAATATGTAGTTCTCATAAATTTTCCATACCCTTGTATGTTCTGTTCAACTTAACAAACAATATTTCACAAGACTAAGCAATAGTCTGCACAATACCTAAAGTCTAAAGAGGAAATTTAAATGAATAAGAAAAAAAACATTTTATCTCATAGTCGTAAAATTTTTTGTTTTGTATCTTATGGCTTTCCTATGTCAATCAATATGTCAAGTGTGTGATAAAGATGATGATGATATTACGAAAAAAAAACCGTTTATTTGCCAATAAATTGAACGACACACGGGAAAGGAAAAAGAGAAAAACGAGATTTCATTAAAAATTCGTAATTGCTCGGGTAACTTATAAATATTTGAACGGAACGAAATCCGAAAATGCATAATTAATACTGGCGAATGGCTAAGTGGAACGGGCTAATCTGGAAAAGCTTATTCCACTAGAAAGATTAGCCGAAATATATTAGAGTAACATTTGCATGAAACAATAATAAACCGGAATTTCGGAATTAACTTTTAAAAAAAATTGTCGCGCCCGCGCTTTTACGTAAATTATTGCCTTTTTAGAGGAGAAAAAGGTTCTCTCGTGGGACCAAATATACCAAAAATGGTATGAGAGAAAATGGAGACCAGGGGCATTAATTTACTAGACTGATATGTTCAAAATAACTTCTGATAGCTGTATGACACGGAATTTTCGTCAATTTCCGAACTTTTAGATTGCAACTCATGTGTCTAGACTCTAGAGTATGTGCATAAGAAATATAACTGCTTCAAGAATCTTTAGAAATTTATGGTATTTCGAAATTAAACAAGACCTCTTTGAATATTACATAATTTCCGTTACACCTGAAATAACTTATCCATCGCAAACGAATGTACGTTCCATTATCAGGGTTTAGGTAGAAGATAAGCCTTTAGGGATGCAGGGAAAAAAGAGAGCGTCGCTCATATAATAGTATAATTGGTCTCGGTTTGTATCTAGCCCCGGCCGGCAATATAGATAGCGATAAAGTAGTGTTTGAGCATATCTATGTCCAATTACTGAAACTCGAATACTGGGACCACAGAGGGAAATTAATCTCCATTTATGTCTTTATGGGTAGCTGCCCCAATATACTACATCTTCTTTCTCTTTATCTGTATAAATATGTCATGAATACAGCAAATTAATATATTGCAGTGCTAGATGGTTCTTTGCTTGTTCTTGTGCTTTAGGATATGTTTTATTGAGTTGCGAAAAGTTTATTCCGTAGTCTCATCCAGTTTCACCTCCAGTTTTATTTTATTTGCGACATCTATGGGTCCGCTGATTACCGATATAAAATTTTACGACAGTTTCAAACGTGATCCAATTTTATTTACCTTTCGAGGAAATCGCATGCGATATTTCAAGGCAATCCCTTTATTTTTACGATTCCGTTCCTCAATATTGAATAGAGCACATTTTAATGAAAAAAGAAAGAAAAAAAGAATTAACTTTGCGAGGTGTTCAATAATGTTTCTCTCATCACGCCTAGAGAAATAAAGACCCTTGAACATGTATTCCTATCTTGACTTCGTCGGTTACAGGTGACCTCTCCATGCAACTTTAAACCTGGACATTCAACATAAACATTTTTTAGTAAAGACATTCAGATTTATGTTTTCATTGTCGCAGTTGTTAAACAAAGATTTTTTAATTAAAAAACATTGAAGGCAATTTTAGCTCTTGAACTCTCCACCTCAGTGTTAACAATAAAAAAATTTAAGCCGGCTTTATTAAAACACAATTTCTCTGTTGATTAAATTTTCGGTGTTAGACAATGTACGACCGGGAGTATTAAAATTTTCCACCTTTTTTTTAGTCCTGTGGCTCGCCATGGATATTCAGACAGTTGAAATGTGAATTTTATTATTCTCGACCATGAAAACATGATGCAGAAATTCGACGAGTATAATGGTATTTTTTTGTTTCTTTTGGAAGGAGGCTTTTTTGAATCATAAAAATACGATATTTCATTTTGGGCCTGGTGTTAACCGAACTACATGGCCCGGATAAGTTTCGAAGCATGCAAAAGGGCTAAAGTTGAAAATAAACGAGGCGACCGAATTAACTTGGCTCGTTTGTCGTTGAAAACGATCCTCCGAGAGAAGTTACCCCGGTGCCCTTTCCCGTTGACTTTTATTGTTTGGGGGGAGGGGGGTCTCAACAGGATGGGAGGAAGGGGCCGAATAGCCAAATAAAAAACAAATCTGGAAAACATTTCGAATAAAAAAAATCGGATGTTCCAAAGTGAAACTTTTAATTTGTTTGATTGTGAGTTTTAAGTATTTTCATTTATATCCAATAAATATGTGGACCTAAAATAAGGAACACCTAGAAGTTAAGTGCATAAAATATTAAATGTTGTGATAAAAAAAATTCTTGATGAAGCTACTTTGTACTGTCATTGGTATTGAAAGGTCTTGTCAAACTACTGAAGAATCTTGTCACCTCACTAACAATAGCACTTTTTAATCACAACATAACAATAGTTGTTGAAAATCAAAGACAGGAATGGTAATAGCGTCAAGTCGGTGCCATAATGAATCTATTATGGCGTTCAACGAAACGAATGAACGTGTTTGTTGGTAAATAACAGGAATAATTAACAGGGTAACAGTACAACTACACAATTCCGGACTAGAGGGACGGAGTATGATTTATAGTTGTGATATATGCGAACGTCCCAATTCGCGGACACGCAAAAACGGATAATTGTTTCACTGTCTCTGAGCCAGATGCCCGCTCCTGCTACATATATAGCCGTTTCGTTCCCGCTTTTTACGAAATTACGATTCCTGTTATTATTAAATTTTGCATTATTTGGATCTGTTCCCGATCGTAAAGAGGACAGCGGAGAGGGGGTGTTCTTTTTTTCGGCACTTTTAGTTCAAAATTAAAAATAAACAGAAGAACCATCGCCAGACGAAAACAGAGGAACCGGGCTCTATGTTTGTTTACGTTATTTTTGTTTTTGTCTGGCTTTTATCGTTTTTGTTAATGTTGTTTTATTACAGTGTTTTGCCTCATTCACTTCGCTTTACATGAGAAATATATGTATTTACGTAACATATATTAACTTTAAAAAAACAAATGTTTAAATTTAACAATAATAAAGTTTTTTTTTGCCTTGTTTTCCTGCATATTTAGTAACCATGAATTTCAAATGAATGCCAAGTTCGAAGGCTTGAAGCCTTACTTTATTATGCTTGACTCTTAACCCAATTCGCTAAAAGCCTGGTTATTTTTTTGTGGGTAATTTTGAAGACCGAAACCCAGGACGATTCGAATGCGAAGAAATTCCATTCTCGAAAAAAATCTGTAAATTAATCAATTCTACGTGAAAAACCTTTTGTTTCCCACGTAATCGAATTCGAACCTTCACCAATTCTTTCCTAAATTTAAAATAATTTTAAACTGAAGCGTTTTTCGTGAAAGTGAAAAACCCATTGCTGCCTCGAATTTGCTCCTCCTCCTGCTCCTCACCTAAACTTTTAAATAGTATTTGCTCATTGCCGATTGAAACAAGTCGTTTCACGTCCTTAACGTCCAGTAAGTTTAACATAAGGAAATTGATTTTTCAAGTGCTTCGTGCCAGAAAGAGAAACCTAATTTCTTGTCATTATTTTATAAAAAAGCAAAGAGAGAGAGAGAGAGAGAGAGAGAGGNTTCTTGTCATTATTTTATAAAAAAGCAAGAAGAGAGAGAGAGAGAGAGAGAGAGAGGGCGTTTCGTTTTGTCGAATTATTCCAGTTGACGAGAATTGGGTGCTGTGCTATTAATAAATTTATAAATTTCCTCTCGCAACACCCCCTTTTTAACTTCTTTTTTAAAACTTTTGCGAAAATTCTCTCTTAAGATGTGACAGGCGATGGGGGATCTCTCCGTTGCGAAAAAATTAAGAAAGTTTTATGACAGAGAGTGAGAGGGCGCCTAATTTTAAAAGAGTCGTCAAGGGGAATTGCGCGTCCAGCTGTTACCTAAACGTTTATAAAGTATTTATTAAGACGCTTGTCAAGTTTAAGAACTCCGAAATTAAATAGGAAAGCAAATATTTTAATCATTCAGCAGTAACATACAAACATTTTGAAATAACTGGTTGCCTAACTTAAAAAACCAAAAGGTTCTTAACCCTTTCTGGTATCTACGTATGTTGAATGATTAACTGGTTGTCTAAAAACGGCCGTTTAAACCTTCAGTTAGGCAACATTATATGTATTTAAACATTTTTTCTTAAAAAAAATCAGATTTTTTTTCGCATATAATCAAAAAAGACTTAAATCTGCATTAAAGGTCGTGCCATAAATTTCCTCTTAACCATAATTTTAATGAAATTCTCGCGTAAACAAAGTAATCCTTTGCACGTTACTGGATAATTTATTGGTTCTCCGTCGAAAATCAACTTTAAAAAATCATTTTACGGTAAAACATTGGATACGCTTCAAGTATAATACACTCATTTGGTCTCTGTAAAAGCTAAAAGCTCTTTACCCGAAGGTATTGGAGGTTTATTTCACTTAACAATTACAGGGTGTCTCTAGCAGCACTCCCCTTTCTAATGAGATTTCTTTCAAAATTTTCATTTTTCTATTCATTTGGCAATCCAAAAATCGTCTATAAGGTTTTATGTGTGCAGAAACACTATTTCAATTATAGGAATTCGCGGGAAAATTTGATGGTCGAATCTGGCATAATTGACCGAATGTTGCGTCAATTGTTGCTTGCCTGTTGGGCAAACTTTAAAAAATTTCATACATGAAGAGTATTATTGGAAAGTTTCCTTCAAAGGTCAACAAGTGGCCGTGGCTGAACTTCAGGGACAACTTCGACACTACTACATAGTAGGTACATATATCGCGTGTTAAAGAGAATCGTGTTTGACGAGACCTCACCAGGTTAATGAGTTGATTGCATATTAAAGCCCAAATAATGGAGCTTGCATGATTTCCTTTTCGAGGGTACTTGGGCCGAAGCGGAAACTTAAACGGCAGTCCCACCTTGCCAATAAACTGGATTAATCGGCTCCTGATGGATTTGTTTACACATTTTCAGTTATCGATCGCACATGTGGGGAGATTAAGGAAATTTCCGTTGTTTGTTCGTGTTCGATCTTTTTTTCCTTCTCGAACACTAACACCAAATAGTTTTCTGGTTGTAACTATCCTATCAATACGATTCGGAATTGGTGGAAAAGGGAGTGTTTGTTTTGTAAAATTAACAGCCGTCTGCTTGGGCAAATTGTCAGGCCAATTAAGAGAGGATTACCTCATATGAGGAAAATAGATGGACAGATAGAATTTCCTTAATTTCAGTTCAATTTGAACACAACACTCTTAATTTTGAAGTACATTTTATTGAAATAGATATATATTGAAAAGGAATCTGAGCAAAAAATCGACCATTTTAAACGGTTCAATTATCGGGAATAACTTGCCGCTTTTACATTAGAAACTAAGGCTTGTTGATCGTCAAAGTGCATCGATTTAAATGAAAACTTCAAATCGAACCGATTCACGTACTCGATTCGAACCGCACACAACACCCTTCAATTAAAATCAACGCGCGGGCGCCCCCCCTTTCTCCCCCTTGTCTGGTTGTTCAATTAGAAGTTGCGATAACGGAGTTGAGCCGGGGAACGTCCTTTATAGTTTTAATCAACGAACTTACGTGCCGGATTCGACACTATTATTCGGACGGTGCAAATGCGGTTATCTTCTTCTTTTCCTTCTGGGAACTCATCTCGAATAAAGAAAATCTCGAAGGGCATCATCGTCCGCTTAAAAAAAATATACAAAATGCTACAAACGATTTTTGCGATTTAGAGAAATTCGTAGGAGAAGTAGGTAGTGCTGGTGGAAAACAAGTATGTAGCTTTGTATGTTAAATGTCAACGCTTCTTTAATAGTTTAGTAGTACCTTTTACAGCAGTTGAGCTTATTTAGCATAATGCCGCTAAAGACATTAAAAGACGCAAAAGCAATTAGTACGTGGTCAACTGTAATCCAATATTAATCTCAAGTGGCACTTGAAACTCTTTTTGAATATGTTTAAATCTTTCATTTCCCAAAACACTTATTCTCAAGAACATATTAATGAAAAATGATGAAAATACATTGAAAAATATTTCATTTTAAAGACACTCGGACTAAAATAATAAACGAAGTAACATGTCTTTTCTGTCATGCAGAACAATCGTCCGACTCATGTATTTGTTGGTTGCGGTTCTTTATGCGCTAAAGGTGAAGAATTCTTCATGAGCCCGACAAGATGTCAGTGAAATTCCTTAGAAAAACTCCAAATTTATCATCAAATATTCGTTTCAGGATTTTCTCTACCATATTTCCTTTGATTTTCCTATGGAGTCTCACGCAATCCGCCAAAGTCATTTCAACGTCCTCATGCAAATGCTGGGAGGATTATCAGGCCGAACTTGGAGAATCCGGGGGTCTCCAATGCGTCGCTTTGGGTAAGCCAAACAAAAAGTTCGTTTCGTTAATGGATATTTGAAGCGTTTATATCAGATCAGTTCCATGTGATGCCCTGTAATATGCCGAAATTGCCGAGATGCGAATGCTCCGGAGGAGTCAGCAGTATTTTGAAAGATGAGAGCGGCACTTGGTGCACCAAATACAAGAAAGGGGAGGAATTGATGCGGTGGCCGTGCGAAAACGTCAACGAGTGGGATGAGTTTTTTCGCAAAAACCCCAATTTAGTGTAGAGAAAAAGTTAATTAAATTTAGATTGAGCCTTCAATGAAGTTTAGGTTTAGTGTGTTTTTTGTCATTGTCAGGTTTTTTAGAAATTCACAATAGGGAAGTGGTCTGAACTTTATTCAAAAATTGTAAAATATATTTACTATAAACATTGGTCTACATTATGGGTACTAATCTAAAAAACTTTAAGAATAAATATGTCAAAAATACACTTGTTTCTTGTTTTCTTTTGAATAAAAATTTGATATGATAATAACCTGGTCGAAATGAAACCGTCGAACAGAAGGGGACGGTGGCCAATCAAAAAACCGGGGCCGAATCTATAAATCGAAGGATCTTAAGGAAATATAGGCCTTAAAAACGTGACTTGTTTCCCTTCTGACAGTATAACCGAGAACCTAATTTGATTTTGGGGCCCGCCTCGGAGGGCTGCGTCGTTCCTCTTTAACTGACTGATATAAAAACTGAGGACAACGACACGACATAAAAATGCACGTCATAAAAATATGTTTATGACCCTCGTAATTCCCCCCAATAGCCCGTTTTTTTTTCTGCTACGAGAATAACGCACGAACCATACAAAAAGGCTGGTTTGAAAACATTGATGATGCATTTTTTGTGATATACGAAAATTATAGTTTGTTCCGAGTGTTTTGAATATTCATGTAGTTGTTTGAGTGATTGCCTGGCGTTTAGAGTTATTACTAAAAAGAAGCTGTCATTTATGTGTTTCAAAGAAGCAAATATTGAAATCAAAATTTTATTTTTACATATTTTCAACAAGCTTTTATTTTTTGTAAAATATTTACAAAAGAGTTCATTAACTCACATTCTGTAGGTTTTTGGTGGTTCAGATGCACTTTTAGAGTAACCCTCATATCTATAAATGCAATTGTAGTAACATTTGTATTGCAAAACATTGAATCAGTGAATTTCAGTTCGTCTTCGAGAACCTCGGGCAATAGAGAGGAGGCGGCACCGAGGGGGCCAGCTGAATACTAAAATTTAATTAACGTTTACATGCCACTACATCTACTTTACTCCATCAAAGAAAACTTTCAGAGGAATTCTCCCAAGTTAATTAAATTAGCTGTGTTCCTATTAAATCTGTCTGCTTACCTTCATCACGGTTTTATAAATATGTAGGTAGGTAATTATCAGAAACTATATTAGAGTGAAAATTCGTCGGTTCCTTGACGAATCTTCAATCAATATTCAACAACTGGGGGGTAATCTTTAGTGCCTTTTGAGTTATTCGGTCGAGATTTTTTCTAATTTATTATCATAGGCTGGCAGTTTCTTATACTTCCTATTAAGCTGATAACGATAATAAATCAATATTAAAACGGTAGAAAAGAGGATCTTGGACTATACCAACGCTATCAATGTACTTAACGGGGAAGCCTCAACTCAGCCGCGACGCTCAAGCTGTTAAAATTAATTACTTGTTATCAAGGATTGGCCATGGCGCCCTGGCAGCTGAGCCCTAATACCAAATAAGGAAGACTAATCTGGTGCCAACCTAATTTTCTACAATTAGTTTCGGCAATCTGACAAGTGGGTATTTTTCTTTTTCCCCCGTGCTAAATCTCGGGAAAAAAAAAGAGGCCGCGAGCACGAGCAGTAACAAACGCGAGGTTTCCTGCTATACCCCATTTGTCAAACGATTTTGGAGAGTCACCCTTAAGCTTGCTTTAATATAGGCAATGCAATCGAGCCACATTTAGCTTCACGAAAAGAAAATAATTTCGAAAATTTATCGACGTTTCCTAAATTCCTTACTTGAAGACAATTTATTGGAACTCATAACCACGGGAAGTTTGCACATAAACTTTATCGTGCTTTGATATTTCATAACCGGACTTTTCTTGTACGAACAGGTGCAACCGTTAAATTATTGGTCAATTTCCGCAGACATAAAACACCGTTCACTTCACTAGAAATAACTTGAACACAATATATTCTATTGATTTTTTTTCCTCTCGAATGAATGAATTTATAAACGTAATAGTAAAAATAGTTTCCGTTGTTAATAAAACCATTAAAGCATACTGTACATACACTATAAATAATACAATACAGAATTAATTGAGACTGTCAAAATCGGAACTTTCTAAATGAAAGTCTCTTTACCACCAATAAGGATATTTAATACAATTTTTCTATTAAGGAAAATACTATATTATTTGAACGAATAAGGATCTTGGAAGAAAGAAGTGTGAGAGAGAATAATCTTCCGTTCTCTCATCCAAGATTTAAGTGGCTCCGTTCTAAGAGAAGAGATATGTGTGTCGTAGGACGATGCAGTAATGATAGAAGGGATTAGGGGCCCTGAGGGAGTGCTAATGCTACCCTTAAGGCGTTTTAGGATGACCCTTTACACTGTATATTGAGATTTATTTCGACGCTTCCGTTCAGTGAATTCCCCAATTTAGGGGAGAGCACCTTTGTAATTTTAAACGATCTTCTACGTACTTAACTGTATAATTTATCGCAATTCTATTTTATATTATATGAAAGGCACCGGTTACCAGCGTCCCAGTCACCTTCCCCCAACCACTTCTTCGAATTTATTGGACGTTAAATTTCCCAGAAAGTATTTTGCGAATGTCTGGATAAATTTATAACTTTTTTCTCTCTCTGTTACTCGTCCGCCAAAAATAATGCTTGTAGGACAAACAGAAAAGGCAATTTCCCTTCGTACATAAAATAAAGTTTCCCACGAGAGAGGAAAACCTATGTTGCCGCGTTATAACCGATTCGCCGAATTGACAAACATCAATTTTATTGGATGCGAACAAAGTTTGCTGTTGCATTACCGCCTTTATCCAGGAACGGGATGGGACGTTCTTTTCTAATACCAACAACAAGAATAAGTACGTTTTCCAGAAAAGTAGACTTCCAGACAAAAATTCCATTTAATTACTGTCTGTTTTTTATTTTTCCTCTGGAAAAGATTTTTTGTCAATAAAATATAATAGGCAATAACTCTTGAAATTCCCCGTTTAAGCCAAGGGTGCTCCTTTAAACGTGAACACTAATCTTTGGCGGTGAAAAATTGCCGTGTCAGAGTATACAAATTACTGTTCGCTCTTAAGCACCACACAATCCCCCCCGCGCCCATCACCTTGCCCCTCTTCACTTGTTTTTTTTCCTTAATTTCTTAAATCTCGGTCCTAAATCCCTAAACGCCTCTTCCTAATTTTATTTAAAAAAAAA